>CANTUT010000615.1:250000-642500 GCA_947687605.1 Reutealis trisperma | reverse complement strand
AAGAACTTAAAATTGATCTCATAATATCCTAGAGGATGAGATAATTGTTGTGTAGAACCAAAGTTGTCAAGAATTCCTTGGTAACTCTTTATGACCATCTTCACTTACAAAAATGAAATTCCTCCATTAAAAGTTGTCTAAATAGGTAAAGATATCTTGTTCAATGTCTAATTTTCTTAAAGCAAACAAATCTGAAACCATGTTAGGAAGAAAATTTTTATGCTAGGAAGAAATTTTTTGTCTTCAATTTTCTTGAAATTTTCTTGCTCTCCTTGAAATTTTGTTTTCATTAGACCAGGAAGAGTAGGTTGAGGAACACGAGAAACCATTGGTTCCTTTCCCTTGGATAGTCTAAGAGTACTTGTTTTAGGACTCTTTAGAATTTTTAAATGAAAATATTGAAAAAACTTACGCATTGCAATTGGCATTTATTTGCAAGATCAAAATAGACTAAAATAAATCATTTGATTGCATAAAAAAAAAATTATGCAAGTATAAGTTGATCACATATCAATCGCAATTATCACAAAAAAAAATCAAACATGCATCCAAGATTTTTATATAATTAACAAATCAATTCATTAAGAAAAAGAATCATCTCAATTCAAAGAGTGCATGAATAACATAATGAGACAAAAAGCATTAAGATGAAATGCAAAGAAAAGAATTTTATGTCAAGGAGCTCCCATTAAGCATCCCTCTTAATGAAATTCAATATTTCTTTATTAAGGGCCTTTGCAAAAATATTAGCAAGCTAGTTTGTTGCATCAATAAATTATAATACAATATCACCATTTTGCACATGATCTCTCAAAAAATGATCCCTAATATCTATATGTTTACTTCTTGAATGTTGGATGGGATTTTTTGAATGATTGGTAGCATTAGTGTTATCATATTTGATGGGAATGTGATCTATCATACCTTGAGGTATTATTTCATCTATAGAACTTGAGTGTAACAACAACCTGTCACAACATATTCTGCTTCAGTGATGGACAAGACAATCAAAACTTGCTTTTCACTAAACCATGAAACTAAGTTGTCACATCCCAATTTTTGGAGATATAACAATTTTAGAACATGGGAAGACATAAGGTGACCCACGCTCGTAGAACCCACTCATGCATATACTAACACTGCTTAGGATCATACCAAAACCTCATGCATTAACTTAAATATCCAATAATAAAGAAAACTTTAACTAGTGGAATAATAATTTTAAAATACTTTAAATACAATCCATAAGAAAAGAACATTTTAATACTTCAAAAAAATCATCAAACATAATGGTTCTAAAATAAAATCCCTAAACAAGAACTGTCAGAGCGTCTAAAAAAGACTCATCATATCACAGTATGAAAAATAACTTGGACAAGGAAATCCCCCAAGCAGAGTAGATGGCTTGAGCTATCACCTTGCCTCCTCATAATACTCACCTGGAAACCACACAAGAAAAGAAGTGAGATAGATAACCTCAATGAGTAAACAATATAGCGTATACAATAACACATATCCCTTATAAAGAGCTCATAGATTATAACTCATAATTCATGATTCATAATTCATGATTTATAGCTCATTGTTCATAGTTTGCAATTTAACAAGGTTTGCAAAATCACACATAGCACGTAAAGAGTGAGTGCTATTTCCATATTCACTATAACAGATAGAAGAGAGGTGGCATCAAACCAAATTCCAACTCCTATCACGTAGAAAAGAGTGAAACTAATTAGGCTCCATAGCTAGAATCGACCCTTCTAGCTGAGGTGGATATACTATCCCTATCCATCGGGTTAAGACTGTGTGCATAGGTTCTAATGATTACCCACATCGGCACAAGGATTTCTATATAAAAGGGTTTATAAGTACCATAGCTAGAGCTAATGGCAATCACTTATACCAATAGCATTGAAGAATATAATCACATGTAACACAATAACAATAGATGTTTAGCTTATTGAACAAAAGATAAATAACAGTGTGGTTCCAGAAAGAATATAAGTTAAGGAAATAATTTCAAAGGTTCTTTATTATCATTGAATAATCAAAAATAGTTTTGGACCAATTGTCCTTTGGCAACCCAAGCTTAACAAAGAAATCATATATTAGTAATTCAAAATAGAAAAGAACTTCAGTTTCAAGAATTTCAAAGGTTCACATACCATGATAGCTTATACTCGTAACAAGAACATAATGTTTACTCACCTTGTGGTTCCTTAACTCCTAATTCTTATAGCCCTTGAACTTCTAATACTCCTCAAACTCTAACATAACATTATAATTCAATACTTAGCATTTGCTTAACATCATACTATCTTATTCCATAACTACATAATACACATATAACATTCACATACACTTGGTGTAACAATCCACATCTACCCTAGAAGTTTTCATGACCAATTATTTGAATTTAGGGTTATTATGGCAAAATATGTGTTTTTATGAAAATTTCATGTGTCATGTGATTGATGAGTATGTGGCATGTTAGATTAATTCTAATATGCATAATATGAATTATGATTAGAAAATAAATGATTTATATAAAGTGTATTGGCATGAAATAATTTATTTTACATAAAATGAATTTTCATGCAAAAAGGCAATTTTTAAGCATAAAATAATTTTACAAGTATTTTAAAATAATTTTTAAATAAATATTTTGGGGGGGGGAATTTTAATAAAAATAATAAGAAAAATATTTTAGTTTAAGTACCTATAATCAGCCCTAAAATTAATTAAAAAACCCAAATACCCAAAAGCCTACTATACCAAAACACTCCTAACCTAGCTCATTAAGGGCAATCTTGGAAATTGCCCAAAACCCTATATATATTAATGAAGATTTCAGCCAGCCCTTTATTCGAGCAACCAGTATTCTGTTATTTCATTATTTTGATAGAAAAATTCTCTCAAAATTATTCTCTCTATCGAAATTCACAAAATACCTTTAAACTTTGTGATTTCGTGACTATTTCATAAGTTTTTCTTTTCCTTTGAATTTGCTATTTGATTTTTATGAAACTAATTAAGGAAAAATTATTTTGAACTAAATATTTATGGATTTTGATTGATAAAATTTGGCCTAGGTGAATTCTTGAGAGAGAAATAATTTTTCTACCAAAAACACCAACTTCTCTACGCGATTTCTCCAAAGGTGAATCTTACAATTCAAAATTGAAATTTTCATACATAAACACTACAAAGGGGGTCAATTTCTGCATATTTATTTTCTAAATAGATTTTTGATGTGTTTAGATGAAAAATATTAAATTAAGACATATTTCTGCATATTAATATAATAACCGAAAAGTTTCGAAAAACAAGAAAATTCAAGGTTTTCATCCTAGAACTTGAAAGTTAGAAATTTTCCTGGTTTTATATTGATATGGCTGCCAATTTGTGTATGGTAGAATTCTAGATTGATATTTGTTATGTTTGGATTAGAAATAATGATTTAAATCATGTGTTTACATATTAATGTAATGAACGGAAAGCGCTAAAAGCAAGAAAACTCATGATTTTCACTCTAAACCCTAAACTTGGAATTTTCATGCATAAGAAACATCTATGGCTGCTGATTTGTGTGTATTGATGTTCTAAACTGATATTTATTGTGATTGAATGAAAAATAATGGTTTAAATCACATTTTTACATATTACTGTAATGACCGAAAAGTACTGAAAACAAGAAAACTCATGATTTTTCATCCTAAAACCTAAAGTTGGAAATTTTCATGCATATAGATTTATATATGTGCTGATTCCTACACATTTATGATCTAAAATGATTTTGGTTTTGATTACATGAAAAATCATGGTTTAAACTATATTTTTGCATATTACTGTAATAAACGAAAAGTGCAAAAAGTAAGAAAATTTAAGTTTTACCTTGAATAAGGCATTCGGTCTACTTAGGAATTTTTATTCTAATGTCTATAATTTTTATGTAATGCATTTTATTGATTATTGATATATATGTATGAATAATAAATGGTTGAATTGCATGTTGGTTAAAGGAATGACTCTAGACAATATTAGAGGCAATTTGGTATACTTAAGGTATCTTAACCTTACGTTGTGATTAGAATATAGATGTGATTGGGTAATAAGGAAATAGGTTTTATGATGAGTTAACAATGAATTAATGATCTTGAATTTATGAAGAGATTGATTGAATGAATTGGTCAAAACAGATAGGCATGACACCTGAAAGGCTATTTATAAGTTGACATGCATGGAAGTGTTAAGTGTACTAAGACTATTGTTAAAGTGAATTGATATTAAGATCATGACATTGTGCTTGACTTGTAAAAAGTATTGGTATGATTTATAATGTGTTTTCATGTGAGCATAAGAAGGCTAAATGGGCAAGATTGTTAAATTCAGCATGTTATATGCAAGCGATGAGTGAATATCTATGTGCAACTCTAAGTATATATGAATGTTATACGTGCATGGGGTAGTTAAAGTGAATTGATATTAAGATCATGACATTGTGCTTGACTTGAGAAAAGTATTTGTATAATTTATAATGTGTTTTCATGTGAGCCTAGGAAGGCTAAATAGGTAAGATTTTTAAAGTCAACATATTATGTGCAAGCAATTAGTGCATATCTTTGTGCAACTCTAAGGGTATAAGAATGTTATACATGCATGGGATAGTTATGGGATAGGATAGTATGATGATTAAATATATATTAAGTATTAAATTAAATATTATGTTATAGCTTGAGGAGTTCTAGAGACTCAAGGACTACGAGTATTAGGAGCAAAGGAGCCACAAGATGAGTAAATATTATGTTATTGTTACAAGTACAAGCTATCATGATTATGTTATGGGAACCTTTGAGACTTTTTGAAACCCAAGCTCACTTCATTTTGAATTTGACTATATGATTTCTTTATTAAACTTGGGTTACCAAAGGACAATTGGTCCAAAGCCATTATTATTTGTTCAATGATTTGAAAGATCCTTCATAATTGTTGTCTTACCTCATTTTCTTTCTAGAATCACACTATTCTTTTATCTCTTATTTAATAAGTTGAATTACTATTGCTAATATGCTACACGCTATGAGGCCTCGCTCGAGCACCCGGTCCGATCCGCTAAAGGGAATTGAAAATGCCTATTTGGGAGAAACATCATGATTGGAACTCTCTATGGGTTTAGACAATTATATTTTGTAAGTTATAATTTGCAAAAGGAGTCGACACTTTAATTTTGTTTATTTTAGTTGGGAAAATTAAAGGAAAAACCCAATTTGATTGACTCTAAAATTATACCATTTTATCTTAAGAAAAAGCACTAGTCCTTGAATGACCAAAGAGGGCTCAGGGACTAGGTTTTGGTTAAAACAATACAAAAAATTAGTTTCGCTTAAATACAAAAATAGTTTTTATAAAAAGAAGTTTTTTATTTGTATGCAAGAGCAAATATAATATGATGTATGAAGCAGATATTACTCATGTAATGCATGACAAATATAAGATAATGATAATCACAAGATGCAAAAAGATAAGGGAGAAACTACTTAAAATTATTACAAGTCAAAACATTAAAATCAAGGGATCTTTCCTCTAGCCCTTATGGGTTCTAGGAAAAGCACGCATTTTCCAAATATAATCTAAACAACTAAAATAAAAAAGAGAGTATTAAAACAATTATAGAAAAAGTTGAAATTTCAATTTTTATTTAAGAAAGGTAATTTCAATCCTAAGATATGTGAAGAAGGTGATAGAGAGAAGAAGTTTTTGATTTTAATGGAGTTGAATGCCTTAGAGATGGCGAGCCTGCGTATCCCTTTGAATGGAAATCAAACCCCACACAGTTCTTCCTTCTTGCGGAGGGGTTTTTAAGTCATTACCTTTGTTATCATGTTTTGATTGATTTTAAAGGGCTCAGGGATTTGTTACTTAGGTTAGATTTTAATTAGCGAAAATTAGATCTTTTTAGATTTAGATCTTGAAATTGAAATTGAAAAGGAAAAGGAAAGAACTTTTACCTTTGGCTTATGTCGGCAAGGAACGTAGTGGGCGAGCTTGGCACCGATCTAAGTTCCACATTGGCCTCGAGATATCACGAGCACTCCTTTTGGAAGAAAGACTCTTGAATAGTGTGAACTCTTCTTAGAGGGACTTGGATAACACCTTTGCTTGAGAACCACGAATTCCCTTTTAAAAGGAATGGCTTGAATTGAACCTTTTCTTGATTAGGAAGCTTAAGAATAAAACTTAAGATGATTGAGAAGCTTGTGAATAAGGTTTTGAGATAATTGGGAAACTTATGAATGGGGTTTTATATGATGGAGGAGGTTTTTGGAATGAGATTTTAAAGATTTAGAGGTTTAGGAAGAGGGTCTTGATGATTGGAAAGCTTAGAAATAGGGCTTAGAAAGCTTTAGGGAGAGTATAGAAGCATGTAATTGTGTGTCTTTAGCTGTTATGAGGTGCAAGGTATTTATAGGAGGAGTTTAGGGCTTAAAAATAACAGTTTTCGAGTAGGATTCTGAAATAGGCTCAGTGCGGTAACTGGTGCGTTGGCTGCAGTAACCGTAGAGTGCTCTGGGGTTACTGCAGAGCCAGCTGCGGTAGCCAATTGGCTACTATAGGGGCCTCTATGGTAACTGCAGAGGAGGCTGCGGTAACCGTAGTTGGCTGCGAGTTACCGCAGCAGGCCTCCGGGTTGCCACATTTCGTCTTTTGGCCCGTTCTCATATGTTTTTTATCTGATTGGAGCCCAATTTGATTCTATGGGTTTGTAATCAACTGCTAATCATCTAAAGGTGCAGGTTTCATGAATTTTTTTTCAATGGGGTGCTGCCCCGCACCCCACAAGGGGCACTGCCCCTTTAACCCCTGCCCGCTAACTGGCAAACGAGACTGCCGTATGCGTAACTCATGAATCTTAGCAAGTGTCAAGTTGTGGTCGGATCCTAAGGGTGCAAATTTGGGGGTTCACACATGCTATTGCTTTGATTAAGTGCTATTGTTATAAGTAATTACTATTAGCTCTAACTATGATACCCAAAACCCTTATAATGCAGAAGTCCTCATATCGATGTGAGTAATATGGTCTATATGATCCTCATACCGACGCAAGTAATCATTGACTATTGTGAACCCTTAATTATGCACCTCTCAGAATCACAGACCATTAAGTCAGGAAAAGAATCAATCAAGCCTCATTAATCATCATCAAATCATCTGGGACTCAGTAACAAGTATAATGCAACTAAAATCATGGAAAACGGATGAGAAATGAGCAAGAACGGGTGAAAATAGGCAGAACGGGTGAAGGACAGCCCATTACCGCACAACCCTGTGACATTACCGCACAACCCTGTGACATTACCGCAAAGCCTCTTGTGGTGCTGCAAAGCTCTCTGCGGCACTACCGCAGAGGCTTCTGCGGTGCCGATGGCGTGTCTATGCTTCCATACTAGAAAATTGAGTCTTTATGCTTCATGCTTCCCCCTATATATAGAGGTGGCCTCTCTACTCTCAAGATACAGACTTGGAGGCTTAAAAAGCTATAACTTCAAGTAAATTGCTTTGCTTCTGCTCCTTGCTTTGCAAAGCACGTTGGGTGGTTTCTCCTTGATTCCTACTCGACTAGTTTAAGGCTTTTCGCCAAGCTTGTTCAAGGCAAGTCTCTTGCCCAAGGCTCGTGTCTGTTATGTGCAAAAGGCGAAATTGTGTTCTGGTGGTCTGAGGCTCCTGTCTTTTGCGTGGAGAAGGTGGAATTGCGATCCGGTCATCTGCTCTATCTGCGCTATGTCCCCAAGCTGCAAAAGCGTAAGGTAATCTTCTTTTCCTTTCTATTTGATTATTGTCTATTTTAGTTAGTTAACTATAGGTGCATCTAGGTTGCTAGTTAATGAACTTGATAATCAATTAAGTTAATTAATCAATTCAACTCTCTTTTAATCAATCAATCAAAACATGATAAAGTGGCTAGACTAAACTAACCTCTTTGCAAGAAGGGATAACTGCGTGGGTTCTGATTCCTATTCAAAGGAATACGTAGGCATGCTTGCTGCTGGCATCGAATCCAATTAAAATTAATCAACTATCCCCTTATCACTTTCTTCACTTATTTTTTTTGTGTGTTTATTCATTTGCTTTATTATTAGGATTGGTTTGGGGAATGTGTGACTTTCCTAGTACCCATAAGGGCTAGAAGAGATATCCCCTATATTTTGGAATTTTATTTGTAATGATTAATCGTACCTTGGATTATTAGTTGTATTTCTTATTGAAATCAATGATCATACATATTATAAATTGTTCATGCATTTTACTTATTCATGAAATACATTTTAAGTTACATTTATATTACTTGGTCAAACATGTTTTGTTAAACTGAAAACCTAGTCCCCGAATCCTCTTTGGTTTCGAGGCTAGTGATCTTTTTCCTTTGGGTAATGATGGGAGTCAAATGGGTTTTCCTTATATTTTCCCAAAATAAAATAAATTAAGATGGTGACTCTAAAATGATTTTCAAAATAAGCTCGAGGGCTTCTTTGTGAGTTCTTTCCCAAATGAGCATTTCGATTCTCTTTAACAAATCAGACCGGTACTCGGGCGAGGCCTCACAGTTGGCAACTCCACTGGGTAAAAATTTTCTTTTTTTAAAAGGAAAAAATAAGAGGACTACTAATTGGTTTAAAAAAAGGTTTGGCCTTTTAATATAATTTTAACTTTGCGTGCATCACTTGCATAGGCTCTTTGCCATTCAACTTAGTTCTAAGAAAATAATGAATAGCGAGTAACATCGAGTGGGTAACCCCTCTTGGGTCTATTCGCCGATAGTGAAATCATCCACCCCACGATGAATCCTTTGATCCTTTCAAGGTGTAACGAGTATGCATATACTGTTGGACCCACGCGAGGCTCTTTGACTCACATGTGGTTAGGTATATCGCTGCTGTAGTGTGACAGGTACCCCAAACCAAGCTACCTTGTCCCATTCATGTAATGAACTTAGAACTTAGACCTTAGGTTGTATGTACCATAAAAGAAGCCTTATTGTATTCATGAAATGACTTTTCATTCATGCACACATACATTCATGCATACGTTCATCATCCAAGAACCTTGAAACAAGTGGAAAGCTCACCAAGCCTATGGTCCACTAAAATACCCATCCCTAAAAATACCAATGCTAGCCCAAAGGTCTATTATCTTGCTGTATTACCTTGGTCTTATACTTATTTTGTCTACCTTTTTCCTTATCATAAGGTACCTAAGATGGCCGAGGGAATAAGTGGATTAAAACAAAGTAGTTTGAATGTAAGTAATATGGAGGAAGAATCCCAATTGAACTCATTCTTAACAAATCTTCTCTTAAACCAAGAAAGGAATTTTCAAGCTATTTTGGAAGCCCAACAAACCCAGTTCAAAGAACAGAGATAGTCCATTTTGGAGGAGGCTCAAGCTATGATGAGTCGAGCTAGCCTTGGTTCAAATACTACACCAAACCAAACCATTCTAAGCGTGTCCCAAACTATTGCAAATACCTCCTTTTCCCCCAATGTCCCTATTGACTTTACTGATAAAGGAAAGGCTACAGTTGATACACATCCAAATATCATCTCAACCTCTATCCCAATTCTAGATGTTACCCCATCACTCGTCACTTCCCAAATACCAAATGCCACCTATTCTACCACTCCTTCTCCTTTGAATCTTTTTCAAGGAGAGGAATTTTCTTCCCATATGAATGCCAAAACTTTGATGGAAAAATTTGAAGTCATGGAAAAGACCCTCAAAAACATTAAGAAAAATGATGAAGTGATTGATGCTAGTTCCTTAGCCCTCTTTCCTAATGCCAGAACTCCACCAAAGTTCAAAATGCCAATGCTAGATAGATTCAATGGGACAACATGCCCTAAGACACACTTGAAGATGTATGTGGGGGCAATGGCTCCTTTGGGAGTTGATAATGAGCTCCTTGCCCAATTATTTCAACAATCTCTCACTAGAGCTCCCTTAAAATGGTTTTTAGACTTGGATATAAGTAAAAAAGAGGACTTGGGATGATATCTGTAATACATTTGTGAAGTAGTATGAGTACAACATTGAAGTGGATATCACAAGGAGAGATTTGGAGACTACCAAGCAAAATCCAAAGAAATCTTTCTCCTCATTCCTTACAAGGTAGAGAGAAAAAGTAGCCCAAATGATGAATCGACTAACTGAACAAGAGCAGGTTAACATAATTGTAAAGAACCTTTTACCAGTATACCAAAATCATCTCCTCACATAATACCTCCCAAGTTTCAAAGCCCTTATTGCCACTACCTCCAAAATAGAAGATTTGATCCAAAGTGGCCACATCAAGGATGAGACCACCCATAATAGATGTAAGAAGAGTACTCCCTACCAGGCCAATGTCATTGCCTCAAATAATAAGAGGGAAAGAGAGATATCTACCATTTCTCGTCATCAACCATTAAGATTGGAGAGAAGGTCCTTTACTGAGTTGGGGGTTCCTCTAGTTGTAGTATACAAGAAAGCTTTAGAAGCCAAGTTGATCAAGCCCCTTCAACCAAGAGCTCTTCTTGAGCCACTTCCTGCAAATCACAACCCTAATGAGTACTGTAAATATCACCAAAGGGTTGGCCATAAAATAGAAATGTGTCGGAATTTGAAGCATAGAATATAAGATCTTATAGATAGTGGGGACATCATACCTCCCAAACCAAGACCTAATATTTCCACCAATCCCCTCCCTAAACACAAATTAACCTCATCACCACCACTGATCTCGAAGTTGATCCTATCTCATTGATTCGGTTAGCTTCTAAATATTATTATGTTTTAGTCTTGAGTAATCTTGTGGAAGAAATTGATGCTATAACCAGGAGTGGCAGGATCTACCAAACACCTACCCAACAAGATGACCAGCCACCCATCCAACCTATCCCATCCCCTGCTGAAAAGATAAAAGGAAGCACTGAACCTGATGAAGATCCTATCCTTAAGTAGTTGAAAAAGACCCAAGCCAACATATCTATCTGGAGCCTTATCCAATCATCTTATCCTCATCGCTAAGCTCTTTGTAAGGCATTGAACCAATGCCAAGCTCCAATAGATATCACCCCTGGGACTTTAGTGGCTTCTCTCACCAACACCATAAAAGCTACCTTTATCTCTTTCAATGACCATGACTTACCTAAGGGGGAGCTAAATCACAACCATGCCTTATACATAACAATCCTTACTCAAGGGAAAATAGTTCCTATGGTACTGATAGACAATGGGTCTGCTTTGAATTTCTGTCCATTAAAAGTGGCAAGTTGCTTGGGATTAGAGGCTTCCGACTTCACACCTTCTGACCAGATTATAAGGGCGTATGATAACATAAAGAGGGAGCTCCTAGGTGTGGCTACCTTGGATGTCATCATTGGACCTATCACTTATCCTATTCTATTTCAAGTTATTGATGTACCAGTATGCTTTAATCTCCTCATTGGACGACCTTAGATACATTAAGCTAAGGCTATCCCCTCTTCCCTCCATTAAAAGCTAAAATTTCCTTATGGATCTTTTGTTGTCACTGTAAAGGAGGATATGCATGGGAAAAGTGAGATCCTAAGTTCTGTGACAATTCTAGAGATACAACCTGAGCTACCAACTCTACCATTATCAGGTTTTGCTTTTGAGACAGTACAATTCATAGAAAAAGAGGGAGGTAAAGAGCTCGAGCTTGTGCCTTTTGATTTTGATCCTTACGGAAATATTGTTGTGACTAATATGTTGAGAAAAATGAATTATTTTCCTAGATTAGGATTGGGCAAGAGGCAGCAAGGAGTGAGCCAATTCGAAGAATACCCTATGGCTAACCCACCATTTGGTCTGGGTTACAAACCTACCAAAGAAGACCTAGCTGAGGCAGAGAAAAGGGCTAAAGAGAAAAATGGAAGCCCTCAAGAAAGGTGAGTCGTATGATTGGTCCATGCGCCCTTATTTCAAAACACTTAATGGATACTTTGTGAAGGAGGGCAACAATTTTCCATACTATGGTTTTCCAGAACCTTGGGTCTATCCCATTGCTAAGAAACTAATCCCTAGTTTTGAACTCTTATTTGATGTCAGGCTTTCCTTAGAAGATTATGGACCAGTTTTCATGTTGGAACAAGATTGGGAGGATAATATGGAGGCTATTCTGTTTGAGCAAATTTGCATGATAGGAGATGAAAAAGTGGCTGACCTAACCAAATTCATCCAAAAAACTCAAACCCAACCTGACAACTGGTATTACGAGAAGAAAGGAGATGGTGGCAAGTCCAAGTCAAAGTTCGAGCCAGAGTCCAAGTCCAAGTCTAAACCAGAGTCCAAGTCCGAGTCAGAGTCAGAGTCTTGTAGTTTCGATTCTTCATTTGAGTCGATAGTCGAACCTTTTGGTTTTTCCTTTAATTTTGATGTAATAATGCACAACGACTCTTTTATTCATAATAAAACGCTCAACTTTTCTTCTTATGATCTTGTGCTTCCTATTTTTGTTCCTTTTCCTTGTCTTGAATCCAATTTGAATGAAATATTAAATGAAATAAAAAATGGCAAAGAATCAATAAGTTTCGACATGAATGGAAAACCAAAAACCACATTCATTGCATCATCATGTCATAACAGGGACGCTTGAGTAAAATGATCTAAGACTTCTTAGATTGCTTTGCTTGGGAACCTAAGGATATGACTGAACTGGATCCAGCTATAGCTATTCATAAAATTCCTACTTATGAGCATGTAAAGCCCGTCAAATAAAATCTACGACGATTGAAACCAGAGTTATCTTTAAAGATCAAGGAAGAAGTGACCAAGCAATTAGGCAATGGGTTTATTGAGCCAATCACGTATCTTTCCTGGTTGGCAAACATTATTCCAGTACCTAAAAAGGATGGAAAGGCCAGGATGTGTGCAGATTATCGAGATTTGAATAAAGCTTGCCCCAAGGATGATTTTCCATTAACTCACATTGACTTGTTGGTTGACCACATGGCCAGATATGAAGTAGTCTCCTTAACTGATTTATATGCAGGGTACAACCAAATTCAGGTCCATCCTGCTGATAAAGAAAAGATTGCTTTCATGACTGAATGGGGTACGTACTGCTACCGGGTTATGCCTTTTGGATTGAAGAATGTAGGGGTGACTTACCAAAGGATGGCCACCATAATCTTTCATGACATGATACATAAGGATGTTGAGGTATATGTTGATGACATGTTAATCAAGTATGAAACAGCAAAGGATCACCTGTATGCCTTAGGTCAATTTTTCTTTAGACTCCGCCAATATAATCTCAAGTTGAATCCCACCAAGTGCATATTTTGGGCATCATCTGGAGTATTTTTGGGGTATATGGTTAGTAAGAGTGGAACAGAGGTAGATCCAGCAAAATTGAAAGCTATTTTGGAGATGCCAGCACCTAAGACAAAAAAAGAAATTAGAGGCTTCCTTGGACGACTACAATACATTAGCCGGTTCATAGCTCAACTAGCAGATGTTTGTGGTCCAATCTTCAAGTTGCTAAAAAAGGGAACTTCTAAGTGTGAGGCCTCACCCAAGCACCAGCCCGGTCCGCTAGACGTAACTGGGATGCTCATTCGGATTTAGACTCACAAAAAAAACCCTCAGGTTTGGATTTGATTGATTTTGAAAATGATTTTGGGAGTCGCCACCCTAATTTATTTTAAATGAAAAAATTAAGGAAAAACCCAATTGACTCCAATTTATTAATTTTGCAATTAATTTACCCAAGGATAAAAATCACTAATCTCGAATCAGGTTGATTTCGGGGATTAGGTTTTTGGTTTTAAATAATCTAAATTTGGCTCTTAAGTTTAATTTGACTTGAAAATTGATTTCATGAATGACATTAATAATTATAAATAAAATGCATGAATATGACATGAGTGCAACGTGAAAATTAAAATAAAATATCCACAAATTAAAAAGTGAAAAAGAGATTGATAGAGATTTGGATTTGAGGTTTGGATTTATATTCTAAACGTGCCAATGTACCCCATTGAATGGGGATCAAAACCCACTTTGTTTATTCCACGATTAAGTGGAGGGATTTAGGGGTTAATCAGATTCATTGATTTGATTTAGGTTTGAGAGGAAAAGGCTGATACCTTGACTTTTTGTGGGTGAAGGGTTTTACTGGACTAAAGTTTCATTTTATCGAGACTGAGTGATTGGATTGATTGGGAGATTAATCAATTAATTAAAAAGATTAATTAACTAATTAATATGATGAAAAGGATAGAAGGATTAATTAATTAAAAAGATTAATTAATTAATTTGGATGAAAAGTGGATTTGATTTTGGAAAAAAGTGATTAATTGATTAAAAGGATTAATTAATTAATTTGGATGAAAAATCGATTAAGAAAAATGATTAATTAGATTTTGGAAAAAAGTGATTAATTAATTAATTAAAAAGATTAATTAATTAATTTTAATTTTAAATAAAAAAAGAGTTTTAGTTAATTAAAAAGATTAATGAACTTGGTTAGGGTGAGATAATTAATTAATTAAAAAGATTAATTAATTAATTAGAGAGTGGTTGGAGGGAGAAGAAGAGAAGAATTAGTAGATAACCATCAATACTAATTCAAGAGATGTGTGTTGGAATGAGGGATGAATAGGGGTATTTATAGGAAAAGTGGGTGAGGGTAGTTTAGGAAATGGAAAAGTGAAAAGACCAAAAGGGTAGAACTAGAAAAAAGTTGAAAATTCATATTAGGGGGTATTTTGGGGACTGCTGGCAGGCAATCTGGGCAGCGCCACCAGAGGTTTGGGTGACGCTAGCCGGCCTCTGGGCGGTGCCACCGGTGACTCGGGCGGCGTGCCATCGGCAAGGTTGACAGCATTACCCAAGTCGGAGCCAACGCCGCAGACACCTCGATAGGCGTGCTGACTAGTTTTTTTTTTTTTTTTTTTAGATATTGGTTGTTGGTATGAAGTTTGGGAATTTTGGATATCTGGTGGCAATGTAATTGAAGGCTAAAAATTTTCTTTCAGGGGCACCCCCGCCCGCTAACCAATTAGCGGGACCACCGTAATAGCTTCGCACAGTGCGTTAAATTCAGCAAGTGCTAAAGCTATGATTGGATATTGAGGGTATAAAATTGAGGGTTCACACTAAGCAATGGAATGGTGATTGCCAAAAAGCTTTTGAGAAAATCAAAGAGTACTTGCCAAGTCCTCCTGTATTACAACCCCCAAGACCTGGAAAGCCTCTACTACTATAACTCTTCGTCACAGAAGAAGCCATGGGGGCAATGCTCACCCAAAATGCTATTGAATCACATAAAGAAAATGTCATTTATTACTTAAGCAAGTGCATGCTCGCTCATGAGCTCAAGTACAACTAGATTGAGAAGTTAAGCCTTGCTTTGGTATGGGTATGTCACAAGTTTCAGCATTATTTGAGTTCATATACTACCCATGTCCTGGCTGAGAAGAGTCCCTTAAAGTTTCTCATGGAAAGACTAGTTCTTGACAATAAGATGGCAAGATGGATGACAGTTCTCGCAGCTTTTGACTTGAAGTATGTCCAAAGGAAAGCTATAAAAGGGAGTGTGATAGCAGATCAATTAGCCGCAGCCCCAATAGACAGTAATTGGTCAGAACCAGAATTCCCTGATGAAGAAATTATGCAAATTAAGCCCAAAGTTTGGAAATTGTTCTTCGATGGTGCAGCTAATAGCAAAGGGTATGGTGCTGGAATTGTTATAGTCACCCCTGAGGGAGAAAATCTACCTATGGCCATCAAACTAGCTTTTGAAGTAACGAATAATGAGGCAGAATATGAAGCCTATATAGCTGGCCTAGAGGTTACTATGAATTTAAGGATTGATTGCCTGGTGGTTTGTGGAGATTCCAACCTGATTGTGTCCCAAGCACTTGGAAAATGGAAGATAAGGGAAGAGCGTTTAGTTCCTTACCATAAGTGCTTGGATGATCTTGCAGAAAATTTTCATGAGTTATCTTTCCATTATTTGCCTCGTGCCAAAAATCAATTTGCAGATACTCTAGCAACACTTGCATCAATGCTAGACATGAGAGATGGGGAAATAATCAGACCTGTGGTGAGTGAAGTGAAGCGAGAACTAGGGTACTATACCTTGTGCATGAATATTCAACTGGCTTATCAGAAACCTTGGTTTTGGGACATCCTCAACTACCTCAAGAATGGGAAGTATCCGAAAGGGCTTCTAAATCAGAACGTCAAACTCTAAGACAGTTAGCTAGCAATTTCCTACCAAATGGAGATGCTTTGTATAAAAGGGCATAGGATAACATACACTTGAGATGTGTGATTGAAGAGGAAGCTCAGCAGATCATGGAATGGGTCCATGGAGGGGAAGAAGGACCACATATGAACAGGATCACATTGGCCCAGAAAATTGCAAATCTGGATATTTTTGGCTCACCGTGAATGGAGATTATGCAAAGTTTGTACGAAAATGTCATAAATGCCAGATTTATGCCAAATTACAGAAGCAGCCTCCCATGCCATTACAGCCTATAACTACTCCTTGGCCTTTTGCAACTTAGGACATTGATGTCATAGGAAGAATAAACCCCAAATCATCTATTGGTCATGAAGACATCCTTGTAGCAGTTGATTACTTCACAAAATGGGTAGAAGTGGCACCTTATCAGGTACTGGATTCAAAAAGAGTGGCTCATTTCATTCAAACTAACATCCTTTATAGGTTTGGAGTATCTTTTGAGATTATTATATATAATGGCTCTCATTTTCAGAAAGAAATAGTTCATCTCTTGAAAAAAGAAAGGATCCAGCATCACAAACATCTCCTTACTGACCACAAACTCATGGGCTAGTTGAAGCAGCAAACAAAACCATCAAATCTCTCCTACAAAAGATGACTGATAATCAGAAGCACTGGCATCAACAATCACCATTTGCTCTGTGGAGATATAGGACTTCCATCTGCACACTAACTGGGGCAACTCCTTACTCATTAGTATATGGAATGCAAGCTATCCTACTGATCGAAATGGAAATCATATCAGCCAAAATCATGAGAGAAAGTTAGATTAATGAGGTAGAATGGATTAAAAGTTATCATGATTAGTTGAATGCTATTGCAGAAAAGAGAATGGATGTACTGTATCGACTACAGGGTTATCAACAAAAGTTATCCCGGCATTTCGACAAAAAAGTAAGGGATAGCGGACTACAAGAAGGAACCTTGGTCTTAAAGGAAATCCAAGCCCTAATGCACGACCCTAGAGGCAAATTCAGACCAAACTGGACTGGACCTTATGTGCTTAAATGCATCCTATCAGGTGGAGGTGCCATTCTCATGGATTTGGACGGAATTGAATTCTCCAACCCTTGCAATCTGGATCAATTGAAGTGATACTTCGTGTAATGATGCATTGTAACTAGAACTACATGGACCTGATTCTCCAAAATAATAGAGAAAAGTATGTAATAGAAATAAATTGTGTAAGGAGATACATAGGTAGCCCTCATTGGGTGCGGTCCAAATCATTAATAAATTTTCTTTTGTGCTAAATTTGTTGTTTCAATGCAAATAATAATAATAATAATGATAATAATAATAATAATAATAATATAATAATAATAATAATAATAATAAATAAAAAAGAAGAGAAAGAAAAGGAAAATAATGATGTTTTATTCAAAATTAGATTTAAGACAGAACTAAGAGTCTTATTCACTAAAACAAGAAATCAAGAAAATTCCATGTAAAGCCCTAAATAATAGATCTCCTAATCGTCAGTAGTCCTCTCTACAGAAGTGTCATTTTCTATCTCTTTAAGTAAAGTCACCCTCCTTATCTTTTCTGATGACCAAGATGTAGCAATCCACCATAAAGTGTAAGCCTCTGTCTTATCAAAGCAATGAGATGGAAGAATAACATGAAAACCACAGGCCCATCCATTAGTAACAGCCTTAGCCACAGTGGGAGAGATAAAGGTAGATTCAAAGATAGCTTCATCTAGGGGCACTCCTTGCACATGACCCATCTAGTGCATCACCCTTGTTCCTTAGTAAAATGTCACCATATGCAAACCCAACAAATAAACCATCCTATAGCCTTAATTCATAGTCATAAACTTCTTGATCTTATACCAAGGATAAAGCCACAGCAATTCTTGGGGGTCGAGTTCAAATAGCCATTCAGTCCATTCCGTTTCAGATTTCAACTTCTTCACTATGGTGCGAGATCGATACCATGAAGCCGAGTAGTCCTTTTTAGTAGGAAGGGCAACCACCTTCAGATGATCCCTTAGCCAAATCTATGCAGAAACATAGCTAAGTAAAGAAAGGAAAAGGGAAAGAGATAAGAAAAGGAGGAGGAAAAGCGTACCTACAGAATGATTAGACTCATAGACCAAGGCCCATCAACTTTGCAAGCGCGATCCAAACTAAGGATTATCTCTGCTAAGATGATCCCGGCTATAGAGCGACCTTCGGCCATCTGAAAAATAGTTTGATTACCTTAATGTCTGCCCAACTAGTTGAACCTATAAAAAGATATTCAGCAATTAGACAAAAAGCCAAAGCATTCATTCGACGATCCTACCATCCTCAAAACCACAGGGATCATAGAACTTGGTAATTACAGCAATCAGGTCTGCCCAATCATTCACGACCATAGGGCTAATAGTTGCAGTATCCAATCCCAAGAGTCTTAGAAATGAATTGAAGTATCCCACTCTCAATACGGGGGTAACCAAGTCAGCCTCAGGATTATACCCTAGTAACACACTGAATTCTTCAAAGGTAGGGCACATCTCATTCATGCCAGCCCCAAATCTAAAAATATATGCTTCGAGATCTTAGAATATCAAACAAGCCCTCAAAAAGTCCCAATCTAATTGAACCCCCCTTAAGATTGGCATGGCACTAATACCAAAAGTCCCTAAGTTAATGCGCTCCACTTGTTTAAGGTTTTTGGTCCATAAATGCATTAAATGGCTAAAATAGGGCTCCATGTGTGAAAGGAAAAGGGAAACTAAAGGAAAAGATTAGAGAAAAGTAAAGAGAAGAGAGTAGGAAAAGTGTTATAAAAGCTAAGCTGCAATTATAAGGATTTCTAAACCATGAGAGGGGTATATATAGGAGAAAATTGAATTTTCACTGGGATTGCAGCAGAAGGACATGGGCTTCCTCAGGCATTTTTGCAGCACTGCCGCAAACACCTATGCGATGCTACAAACCTCTCTACAGCAATCGCATAAGGCTGTGCGGCACCGTATTGGATGGTCGATTGTCGCACCCCTACCGTAACCCTTCTTTTGCACAAATCATGAAGTATTTGAGGGGAATTTGATGAAAAAATAGGGGAGAAAGTAAAAGGGAAAAGATGGTGGAGCCCAATCACGCATTCATTTATAGAACAAATACATTCATAACATACATAAGTCAAACCCTTGTATAATCAAGTCATAACATCCATGCATTATAGTAATAAAATAGAACATGAGTCAAGTTTGGTGTCAACATGCATACATGCATACATAATCATACATAGAGTCAGCATGACATCTGCATAACAAGAGGAAAGCTAACGCCATCCTCACCTATGTCTCCTCCTCCGATCTGCATCATCTCCCTCATCATGACCACTCATAGTGAGAGTCACAGATAAGGTTGTCCTCAAGCGATGAACCATCTCATAGTTATGGCAGGCCCAATCCTCAGGGATCTGCATAAGGAAAAGATGAGTAAGAAACTGCATTAAGTGACAAAAAGCAAGCTCAGAAAGGGAGGCAAAAGCACATACCTCACCTACATGATCTAGAAATGGGATAAAATCAATAGGGAGGTCATAAGGGATCTCATATTGAGCCAAGCCATAATCAGTAGAAACATAATTCAGGTCCTCTCTTACCCATAACTAGGCGGGAAAACTCACCTGCTCACTTTGTCCAGCCCTATCAGAAGGGGCATCTGTAGCAGACCTCAGACCACCATTCCTCCTAGCAGCAGAAGTATGAACTTATCCTATGGTAGAAGACCTATAACTAGAATGGGCCCGTCCTGGAAGAAATGGGATGCAAGGTAGTAAGCGATGCATGCAAAAGCTCCTATAGTGACCATCAAGATCCAAGAAAGGCTTGACTGGAAGGCCTACTACTAATGAATCCTGATCAAAGATGCACGATCCATATCGCATCTCAGCAGGGGGATCAGCTGGGACAATCCTCTCTCCTGTAATCTAGCCGCGAACTCTCTCACCAAGATAAAACATGGAATCAATATGGAAGCACAAAAGGAGGCGACGGGAAGATAAAGCCATACTAGACTCATGATATGGAGTGATGAGGTGAAGCCTGTTAGCAAAAGGTAACCACCAGACTTGTGAAAAAAAAAAAAAGAATAGCGGAGAAAAATAGAATGTTAGAATGAGTGATGAAGATGATGAGCCAAGTATGTGTGCATACCTGTGATGATACTAAACGAGAGAAGAAATCTCAAATATGGAAAAAATTGTATCTCTCCTGATGATGGCGATTCTGATTCGTTGTATAATCCCTCAAAGCAAAAGCAAGAAAAGGGAAGTGCTCATAGGTCCAATACTGCATAAAAGAAAATAATCATAATACATAGGGATAGTTGATACAAGACAGAAGTAGAAAGATAGAGGCATACATCCCAGATGATATAAGTCCCTCTTAAAGTAGTAAACACACCTCGAGATAGATCAGACATCTCTCGGTACATCACGCACAAAGCTGCACCTCCCAAATCAAATTCCCCAATAATGGATAGATCCTCCAGTGAGCGCAGAATGTTTAGATCAATGGTATCTCTCTGGGTGTGGCAGAATGAGCAGCCTAATATCATCAAAATCAATAAGCGGGCAACCTGCTCATCCGAAATGACTCCCACATCATAAGTATAAATTTCAATCTGTCCTCGAAGCCAAGAATGGGGGACATATGGATCGCCTCGGGGAGGGTCAATGCCCAATAAGTCAACCATATCCTCTGACGAGATAGAAGTCCAAGTGGGATAAAGCTCTAAGTCTCACAGTCAAAATGGTAGACTAGCTAATATTGTCAAGTCTAAAGGGGTCACGGTCATCTCCCCGCATGGAAAGTGAAAAGTATCTGTGGTATCCTACCACCTCTCTACCAATGCTCGCAGTAAAGGAATATTACCCTCTTGAGTATAATCCAAGGACAGAAATCCTAGCAATCTAGACAGCTCAATTAACCCTCAGACTCGGGGATGAGTCTCCAGGTAAGTAGAGGCGGTAGATAAATTTGATGTACCACCTCTCAATCTAATGGTGGTAGTCTTTGTAAAAAAAAAAAAAAAAACCTTTATTCTACATGCATATATTTTCTATGAACTAACATTCCAATAGGAAAGAAGGGTAAAATGATAAATACCTCCATTACACCAACACAAGACACATGGTGCTCCAGTTCCTGCAACAAGTCCGCCAAGTTGGGATCATGCCTTGGTACTTGATAGCTCCTAGTATGGCGGCTACTAGAGGGGGAAGCCATTTTAGAGAGAAGTCAGAGAGAATGATTCTTTAGAGAGAGAAGCAAAACTTAACAAATGAGAAAAGTTGCAAAAAGTGAAAAGTGGCACACATTTATATAGTACCTTCTACATAGTAACTTTGTCACACGGGAATGCAGTAGTGAACCCATTTCAAGTCAGAATTCAGAATAGCAAGTTTCTACATGATCGCAATAGTCTCCTCAAAGCATCTGACCACTGTTACTCAAGATTCAACATACAAAAAATTTTCGTAATTATAGACAGACATTTTGTGCTTACCAGATAGGGTTGATAAATTGCAATCCTACTAGAAAGGATGATCGTACCTACTAGAAAGGACCAATAATTTGTTGTTCCTACTAGACAAAAATATTACTCTCAGATCCTACCAAACAGGATCGTCATTATCTTTCCTACTAGACAGGAATTGTCGCTTCCAAATATACCGGGGCATCCACTTTGCTTCCAAATATACTGGGAGCATCCACTTTGCTTCCAAATATACTGAGAGCATCCTCTTCACTTTTAAATATACCGAGGGCATCCTCTTCGCTTCCAAATATACCAGGGGCATCCTCTTCATTTCACAATTATTAGAATTTTTTATTGTTCCCAAATATACCGAGGGCATCCTCTTCGCTTCCAAATATATCGGGGGCATCTTCTTCATTCTAAAGTTCACTATCATCAGAACTGCCTACCATACAGAGCAATCCTGATGAGGGGGGCAACTGTGAACCCTTAATTTTATACCTCTCAGAATTACAGACCATTCAATCAGGAAAAGAATCAGTCAAGCTCATTAATCATCATCAAATCATCCGGGACTCAGTAACAAGTATAACACAACTAAAATCATGGAAAATGAATGGGAAACGAGCAAGAAAGGACGAAAATAGGCAGATCTTATGAAGGACGGCTTGTTGCCACACAGTGCTGTAGAGCCTCTTGCGGTGCCGCAAAGCTCTCTACAGCACTGTCGTAGAGGCTTCTGCGGTGTCGTCGAGGCTTGTGCGGCACTGATGGTGTGTCTCTACTCCCATATTGGAAAATTGAGTCTTTATGCTTAATTTTTTCCCCTATATATAGAGGTGGCCTCTCTACTCTCAAGACACAAACTTGGAGGCTTAAAAGCTATAACTTCAAGTAAATTGCTTTGCAAAGCACATTGGGTGGTTTCTCCTTGATTCCTACTCGACTAGTTTAAGGATTTCTGCCAAGCCTATTCAAGGCAAGTCTCTTGCCCAAGGCTCGTGTCCGTCATATAGAGAAGGCAAAGTTGCGTTTTGGTGGTTCGATGCTCATGTCTTTTGCGTGGAGAAGGTGGAATTGTGATCCAGTCGTCCTCTCCATCCGCCCTACGTCCCCAAGCCACAAAAGCGTAAGGTAATCTTCTTTTCCTTTCTATCTGATTATTGTCTATTTTAGTTAGTTAATTAAATTAGTGCATCTAGGTTGCTAGTTAATCAACTTGGTAATCAATTAAGTTAATTAATCAATTCAACCCTCTTTTAATCAATCAATCAAAACATGATAAAGTGGCTAGGCTAAACTAAACTCTTTACAAGAAGGGAGAACTGCGTGGGTTCTAATTCCTATTCAAAGGGATACGTAGGCATGCTTGGTTCAGGCATCGAATCCAATTAAAATTAATCAACTATCCCCCTATCACTTTCTTCACTTATTTTTTTGTGTGTTTATTCATTTGCTTTATTATGAGGATTAGTTTGGGGAATGTGTGACTTTCCTAGTATCCATAAGGGCTAGAGGAGCTATCCCCTATGTTTTGGGATTTTATTTGTAATGATTAATCGTACCTTGGATTATTACTTGTATTTGTTATTAAAATCAATGATCATAGATATTATAAATTGTTCATGCATTTTACTTGTTCATGAAATATATTTTAAGTTACTTTTATATTACTTGGCCAAACATGTTTTGTTAAACTGAAAACCTAGTCCCCGAATCTTCTTTAGTTTTGAGGCTAGTGATCTTTTTCCTTTGGGTAATTATGGGAGTCAAATGGGTTTTTTCCTTATATTTTCCTAAAATAAAAATAAATTATGGTGGCGACTCTAAAATAATTTTCAAAATAAGCTCGAGGGCTTTTTCATGAGTTCTTTTCCAAATTAGCATTTCGATTCCCTTTAGCAGATCGGACCGATGCTCGGGCGAGGCCTCACAGCTATGTATTCAAGTGATTATGGTAATAGCATTCACTCTATGTGTTCGAGTGATTATGGTAATAGCCTTCACTCTATGTGTTCGAATGTTTGTGGCAGCAGCCTTCACTCTATGTGTTATGTGTTATAAGTGTGATTTCTGCAAATCTTTCTAAATTGCGAACTAAGAATCATAAACTATGAGTTATAAGCTATGAGCCCTTTCTAAGGGATATGTGTTATTGTATAAGCCTTATTGTTTACTCATTGAGATTATCTATCTCACCCTTCTTCCTTATGTGGTTCCAGGTGACCATTATGAGGAGGCAAGTTGATAGCTCAAACTACCTACTCCGTTTAGGGGATTTCCTTGCCCAAGTTTATTTCCATATTATGATGTGATGAGTCTCTAAATGCTTTGAGAGTTATTGTTATGGGAGTTATTATGGGAACTTTATTTTGGAATATTATGTTGGTGACTTTATTTGGAGTCTTATTATTATTTTCCTATGCATTTGTATTTAAGTGTATTTTTAGCTTCCGCAACTTAAGGTTTTTCTTTTATAAATGTTTTTTTAAAGTTAATGCATGAGGTTCGATATGATCCTAGGCAAGATTGTTATATGCATGAATGGGTTTTATGGGTGTGGGTGACCTTATGTCTCCCTATGTTTTAGGATCATCATGCCTCTAAAGTTGGGATGTGACACTTGGAGTTGCACTTAGAAGTGCACTCATCACTTGCACATAACATGTTGACTTTTTAGTCTTGCACACTTTGCCTTCTTAGGCTCATATGAAAACACATAGCAACTCATATCAAGACTTTTCTATAGCCAAACACAATATATCATGATCTTAATATCAATTCACTTTAACATCTAACTTAGTACACATAACACCTTCCATAATATATTAACTTAACAAGTAACCTTACAAGTGTCATGCTTATCTCCTTTAACCAAATTTAGGTCCTTAATTCACAATTAACACATCATAAGGCCTAATTCACATGTCACTTAATCATATACACATATCAATTAAACATGGTAGTTAGGGTTTGGAAACCTTAGTGTAGGCCGAACCTCTCTAGACTTTGTCTAGAGTTACTCATTCAACCAACATGCAATTAAATCATGTATCATTCATATATGCATGTCAACAATCATTAACATATATCATATAAAAATTATAGGCATTGGGAACAAAACCCTAAGGTAGGCTGAATGCACATAATCATGAAAAAAACACGGATTTTCTTGCTTTTCGCACTTTCCATTCATTATAGTAATATGCAAAAACGTGATTTAAATCAATATTTTTTATCTAAACATAACAAAAATCATTTTAGAATACCTTAATGTACAAATTGGCACCCCTTTTGCTCATATGCATGAAAATTGTAACTTTTAGGTTTTAGAATGGAAATCATGGATTTTCTTGCTTTTCGTACTTTTCGATCATTATAGAAATATGTAAAAGCATAATTTAAACCAATATTTTTCATATAAACATAATAAAAATCAGTTTGAATACATCAACACACAAATTTGTACTTCCCCCCCCCCCCCCTCCCCCCCCTTTATGCAAATGCATGAAAATTCCAACTTTTAGGTTTTAGGGTTCACCTTTGGTGGATGTGCAAAGAAAGAGTTGTGTTTACGGTTAAAAATTGATTTCTCCTTCAAATAAAACACCTAGGCCAAATTCAACATCAAGGAAAATAGTAAATATATAGCCCCATATGGATTTCTTATGGTTAGATTGATAAAAATCAAATAGTAGTTTGAAAGAAGAGAAAAACTTATGAAAACGATCACAAAATAGTAAGGTTTGAAGGCATCTTGTGAATTTTAGTTGAGAGAGAGTTCTTGAGAGAATTTTTGTGTAAAAATCTGATGGAAAATATAATGGTGGCTGCCAAAATGATGGGGTGGCTGAATATTAGGTTAGAATTAGGGTTATGGTGCAAAATTACAAGTTTGCCATTAATGAGCTAGATTAGGAGTGTTTTAGTGTGTTGGGCTTTGGTGAGTTAGGCCTTTCAATTTTATTTATGGGCTGTTTAAAGATAATTAAAAATAAAATATTTTTCTTATTATTTTCATTAAAATCCCCCCAAAAATGTTAAATTAAAAATATTTTTAAAATACTCAAAAATTATTTTATGCTTAAAAATCGCTTTGTGCATGAAAATTCACTTTGTATGCAATAAATTAATTTATGCATATTAATAATTCATATTATGCACTTCACATAAATTACTTATTTCATATTAATAATTCATATTATGCATATTAGAATTAATCTAACATGTCACATACTCATTAATCACATAACACATGAATTTTCATAAAAGCACACACTTTGTCATAATAGCTCTAAATTCAAGTAAATTGTCATAAAACTCCTATAGTGGGTGTGGGTTGTTACATAAGTATTCACTAAGAAAATGGCAAGTTTCAAAAGTACTCTACCTATCAAGTAGACTACTGGCATAATCTGCATTTAAAAAACCAATGATGTTAAAAGATGTGTTCCTAGGATCCCATAATCTTACGTCCAATGTTCCATATAAATAATTTAAAATTCTTTTGACTGCATGCAAATGAGACTCTTTAAGACATGATTGAAACCTAGCACACAAGCATGCACTATACATTATGTCAGGTCTAGATATTATAAGATAAAGAAGTGAGTCTATCATACCCCTGTATATTTCTTCTCATCTATTGGCTTACCATTTTCATCCTTGTCAAAGTTTGTTCATGTTCTCATTGGTGTTTTGCAACTCTTACAACCATCCATATGAAATTTCGTCAGTAATTCTTTTTTTTTTTACTTGGATCGATTGATGAAAATCCTATCTTTGCATTGCTTGATTTGTAGGCTAAGAAAGAACATGAGCTCACCCATCATACTCATCCCAAATTCTCTAGTCGTACACTTAGCAAATTCCTCACATAGATTTTCATTAGTAGCAACAAATACAATATCATCAACAAAAATTTGAATAATAAGTGTATCATGTTGTGCTTTTTGACAAAAAGAGTGGTGTCAACATTATAATTTTTTAAAAGAAATGAACTAAGCCTCTCATACCAAACTCTAGGAGCTTGTTTTAAAGTATATAAGGCTTTAATTAATTTTAAAACATGATATTGAAGTTCATGATATTCAAAACTGATAAGTTGCTTAAGATAAACTTCCTCTTTAATAAAACCATTCAAGAATCCACTTTTAACATACATTTGAAAAAGTTTGAAATTCATATGACATGCATATGCAAGTAAAATTCTAATAGCCTCTAATCTTGCTACCGGGGCATATATTTCATCATAGTCTATGCATTCATCTTGGTTATACCATTTGGTAACCAAAATAGCTTTGTCCCTAATGGTGAAACCATGTTTAGCTAAATTGTTTCTATAAACCCCTTCAAATATAATAATTGGATGATCCTAGTTCTAGGAATAAGTTCTCATACTTTGTTTTTCTCAAATTGGTTGAGTTCCTCTTGCAATCACCCAACACTCATCAATAAGAGTCTGATTAATTGTCTTTGGCTCAATTTGAGAAACAAATACAAGATTATTATCTAAGTCCTTAAGTTGAGATCTAGTACTTACACCTTTTGAAGTTTCACTAATGATGAGCTCCTTAGGATAATTGTTACGAAATCTCCACTCTTTAGAAATTCTTGGATATATTCTTCACATGGTTGTAGCAGAGCTTCATGATCTTGTTGGCTTTTCTCATTTACTTCCTTTAAGTTATCATCTTGATTAACTTAAAGTTTCTCAAATCCACCTACAAGATTATCAAGAAAACTACCTTTCCCAAGTTTAAGCTTACTGGACTCATCAAACTCAATATTTATAGACTCTTCAACCACTAAAGATTTCTTATTAAAGACTCTATAAACTTTGCTAGTGGTGAAATAGCCAAGAAAAATACCTTCATTTATTTTAAAGCAAATTTTCCAAGGTTATCCTTGGTGTTTAATATATAGCACTTGCATCCAAACACTCTAAGATATGAAATTTTAGGCCTTCTTTCATTCCATAACTCATAAGAGGTTTTATTTATAATTAGTCTTTTGAAAATCCTATTTGCAAAATAGTGTGAAGTACTAACAACTTTCACGCAAAAATATATAGGAAGACCATACTCATTTAGCATATTTCTAGCCATCTCTACAAGAGTTTTATTTTTCCTCTCTACAATACAATTTTGTTATGGTATTTTAAGGGATGAAAAAATGTGAGAAATACCATATTCAATACAAAAATTTTCAAAAGATTCATTTTCAAATTCTTTTCCATGATCACTTCTAATTTTGGAAACAAAATAACCTTTTTCATTTTGAACTCTTTTTACAAAACTTTTAAATGCATCAAAAGCATCACTCTTATAAGTTATGAAATTAATGTAAATAAATCTAGCGTAGTCATCAACAAGCACATAGGCATAAAATTTTTCACCCAAGTTATCAACTCTACTAGGTTCAAATAAGTCCACATGCACAAGCTGAAGAAGTTTGAAGTACTTACCACATTTTTAGTTTTAAAAGAAGATTTGCGTTCCTTCCCTATTTGGCATGGTCCACATGTCTTGTCCTTTAAGCATTTGATTTTTTGAAGTCTGTCAATAAGCTCATCCTTGTACATGTTATGAAGAAGTTCCATGCTAGCATGTCTAAGTCTTATATTGCCAAAGCCATGACACATTGCTAATAAATACAAGACACATGAAATTGCAGTTAGCTAAATTGTATAAGTTAATTATGTAGGTATTGCCATCTTTTTCTCTTTTGAACATCATGTTGTCATCCACAAGGTAGTGACAAGACATTCTTGGGTGTCAAAGATGACTTTGTTACCTTTGTCACATAATTGACTTACACACAATAAGTTGTGCTTTAAACCATCAACTAACTAGACATCCTTAAAGAGGGAATAACCTTTTTTACCAATTGAATCAGCCAATTACCTTACCTTTGGCATTGTTTCCAAGGTGACATTTCCTCAAAACTTTTTCTTCAAATTGATGAAGAAGCTTGCATTACTGGTCATATGCCTTGAACATCCATTGTCTATATGCCATTGGTTTTCTTTGGTGGTAGATTTAAGGCAAACCTATAAGAAATAACAAATTATCTTTTCTTAGATACCTAAACATATTTAGGTACTTGAGGGACAGATTTGGAAGGATCCTTAAGCTTTAATTGAGCCTTCCTTATATAATAAAACACATTTAAATGACCATCCTTCATACAATAATAACATTTAAGCTTTGACTTGAAAGTGTTTTTTGGCTTAGTCATCTTATAATTAGATTGGGGTCTTCCCATAACATTTGCATGATTCACACAAGAACGAGGGGCAGCCTTTGAGACACAATGAGTTTGTCCAAGGTATCCTTTCCTTTATGAAATTTTAAAATCGAAGACCTTAATTCCTTAACTTTTAATTTAAAGCATTATTTTCTTTGTATAAAGAGACAAATGAGGATGTTTTAGAAGAAATTTCTTATAATGAGTCTTGAGACTAACATTGGAGGTTTTTAAACTTAAAACAAGTTTTTCCAATTCTTTAAAATTCTCCTCAAGCTTTAAGTGTTTTCTTTATAAAATTTCATTTTGGAATGATATTTTTTACATATTAGAGCCATGACTTCCATTAGCTCATCCTCATCTGCATCATTATAATAAGTTTCATCATCACAAGAATGAGAAGTAAAACATACCTCATTTGAAGAGTCCTCTATGGCCATGAAGCATAGGTTGGCAACTTCCTCATCTTCTTCCTCACTTGATGATACATCATCCCAAGTAGTGTTGAGATTCTTCTTTTTCTCCTTATCCCACTTCTTTTTCTTCTTGATTTTAGGACAATTTGATCATATATGGCCTTACTTTCTACATTCATAGCATGTTCCATCACTCTGCTTCTCCTTGCTAGAGTTTGAGTTAGAGTTAAAGTTGGAACAAGATTTTCTAAAGGGCCTCTTGTTTTTTTCTTATTCTTGATGATCTCTTTGAACCTTTTTGATAGCATTGCTAGATCTTTATCTTCATCTTCACTTTTTTTTTTGCATCATTTAAGCTATCACAATCATGTTGATCTTTTGATGAGCATTTGAGGGCAAGTGTTTTCTTCTTCTCCTTCTCTACTTGTGGCTCTTTTATCTTAATTGTCATCTCATGGGTAAGAAAGTTTACTAATAAGAACATTGGTAGAGATCCTGCTAAAGTCTTTATTGGCTTCTTCACTATAAGCCACTCTAGCTTCATAAGGCTTCTTTGGAAGAGCTCTAAGGATCTTATCATTGACATCTTCCAAAGAATATGCTTTGCCATGCGTCTTCAAGCTAGTGACAATGGCTAGAAGTCTATTTATCGTATCGATGATGCTCTCATTCAGCTTCATCGTGAAAAGCTCATACTCATGAGTGAGCATTTGAATTTTCTTGGGTTTGACTTGCTTGTTTCTTTCATGGTAATTCTCCAAGGTCTTGCAAATGCTATAAGCACTTGTACAATGTTGAACTCTACCATATTATTCTCTAGATAAGAAACAAAGAAGAATTTTCATTGCCCTCTTATTTTTCCCATCAGCCCTTCTTTATGTTTCAATCCATTCCTTTCTAAGAATCTCCTTTTCAATTTCGTCTACCATCTCTAATGAAGTCTTCCATTCTTCAAGAACATTGTCCCACAAATATGTGAGATCACTATCAAGATATACCTTCATTCTATACTTCTAATAAGCATAGTCGGTATAGTCAAAGTGAGGCCTAAGGTGATGCATCCTTTTATTATCCATTTTGGTCTTTACTAACCAGTGAAGCTTTGTAAATATGAGACCTTTGCTTTGATACCACTTGTTGCCCAATATGCACCAAAAAGGGAGTTAAATTAGTGACTAATTAAAAAAATCTAATAGAAGAGATGAGAGTAGAAAGATAACACACACAAATTTATAGTGGTTCAGGCATCAACTAACACTACATCCATTCTCCAACTTCAATTGGGTATTTCAATATAGCTATACAAGTTTTCAGGCTCTCTTCCAATTTATGAAGTGTTTGAGACTCCAAAAGACTCACACTTAACCTGGACAAGAGTTTTTCTATGACTCACTCACAACCTAACTAGAGTTTTATGGCTCACTCACAACCCTTTTAAGCAATCAATTCTCTACAACAAATATAAATAAGAAATAAATGAGTTTTGGGATTGAGAAATTAAATTGCAAGATTTTGGCCACAATCAAAGGTTGTCCAACATTTATGAGGGCCTTTGAACTAAGTATTGATAGCTATTACCCATCAAAGAGTTGTTACATTAAGATCCATGGCCAAATCTTTCATAACAACTATAGAATCTGCATTAAATGTGGTTCAGAGCTAAGTCGCAGCCACAATCCCATTTTGCAGTCACGATCTTTATATTCCCCAATGGCTAATGACATGTGGCATATATTCATTGGTCGATGAGCTATTAGTTGGAGCAGTCTCCTATCTCTATGAATATCGTCACAACTTGATAATCGTGATTGCGAACAATGTTTTACGTCTATATATAGCTGTCGCGATTCTGACCACTACCCTTACTGTGTCTCATGTTCCTTTTTCTTATATTAATCATAGTCACAATCCAGGGAGTCGTAGGCACGATTGATTATTAAGGGCACGATTTACAGATCCATTTCCTATACTTAGGGAATTTACAATATTTTCATGTTTCAACGTTTTTTAAGTATATTCCCTATAGAATAAACACTAAATTAAATATTAGAGTACTTCAATTTGATTATCAATATCAAAATAATAATTGACTAAATTGTAAACAAACTTAGATCAATGTGTGTGTGTATATATATATATATATATATATATATATATATATATATAATTAATAATTAGTTAATTAGCCCTTAATTTATTTTGTATTTTAATTATTTTACACGTCTTTCGATTAAAACCTTAAGAAAAAAGTTTAAAAAAATAGTTTTTCACTGGTTCTGTCTTATTGAAATTTAATTGTCTTTTGATTTCAAATTGATGAGATTTGATTTAGATTGTTTTTGTGTTTGTTTTTATGCCATTTTTAGGACCAAATATTAAAATATCAAGAAAATATCAATTATACATTATGTAACTTATTTTTCATTTGTTTTTTAATTTCAATTTTATTATTATTTTATTTATAAAGATTGAGGTACACGCACTTAAATTTGGTATAAAGATTGACTTTTAATAAAATGTCAAGGGTTTTTTTTCGCTTTAAAAGAAATACTGTGAGAATCAATTTGAGCTGTAATCCAAATTTTGAGTCGCGATTTGACATTTGACAGTGCAAGATTATAGTTCAGTCAATACACTACGCCACATGCTGATAAAATAAGGTGAGTAAACAAATTTAATTGATGAGAAAGTAGGAAAAAAAAAAACCTAATTATTCTTTAAATAAATTATTATTTAGTTTGCAAGACAATAGCAAACTTAAAAGACTGAGTAAATTTTTTTTTTTTTTTTTTTTTACCGGGAGAAATTGTAAAAATTAAAAAGATAGAAAAGTAAGAGGGTATGAGATGTCCCACGCCACCACTTAATAAGTTATTCAGCTTGTCGATTGCTATTATTAGAAGCAAAAACAGAACATCATTTAATAAGAGGCATATTGTTCCACGGTAACGTAGTGAAAGTGACGCCAAGAATAGCAATTAACAACAGTATAAAATCACATATTCAAAAATACTAGGTCAGTTTTTTAATTTCCTAAACTGTTAAATCTCTCTCTTCTCTAATTAAGAATCCAAAAATCATAATTATGAGTTTAAAATTTTAATTTGGGATTGAGCCATTGATAAAATTTATATTTGTGATTTTTAATTTAATTGTTATGGGGAATATGAATTTATGATTATAAATCTTTATTTGTGAAAATTGAAAAGCTACAAAGTTAATAAATTTGTCCCCATTACGAATCAAATCCGCTGTTGGGTATAAAATTAAGGAAAAAAATTTAAATATTTTATATTTAGTTTTAGAGCATTTCTAATGGTGTTTTTTATTTCAACAGTATATTTTATTTAATAGAAAGCATTTAGTTGATAAAGTATGGATAATTTTATTTAAATATAATAGACTCTCTATATGTTGCTTTATATTTTATTTTATCTCATAAATATTAATTGTTTTAATTTTTTATTTTTTAAATTTATCCAATAGTAAAATAGTAATAAAATTATCTTAAATAAAGTGTATAAAAACTTGTATTGTATTAATTAAAATTAGAATAGATAGTGATATTTAGCTCTCTAGATATGGAGGATTAAATCAACTTTCTTCTTTATTTTTTAAAGATAAAAAATCTATTGGAACTTTATTTTTTGAGATAACTCTTTATAATTTAGAGTTTGACATATATAGAGAGGGCATTGAGGATTTGTATTACATTAATTAAAGCTAGAAAAGAGAGTGATATCTGCCTCTTTAGATAATGAGAGTTAAATAAACTTTCTTCTTTATTTTTTTACAAATAAAGAGCCTATTGGAGTTTTATTTTTTGAGATAACTCTTTATAATAAAAATTTTGATATATATAAAAAGTGCATTGGGGATGTTCTTAGAGCATAAGCTTATTAATGTTAGATTATTATGAACATTACAATTAGGAACTTTCACAAGATGTCTTACAATATTTGTGAATTTGTAAATTGTATGCATTGATTAGTTACTTGATTATGAATTTGTAATGGTGAATTACTAAATTTTGAATTGAATTATGAATTTGACTGTGACATTTTATTTGATATAATGCATTTAATAGAAACTTGTTTAATGAAGATTTATTTTGTTTAAATCCAATAGACTCTCTATATGTTACTCTATATTTTACTTTATCTCATAAGCATTAATTATTTTTATTTTTTATTCTTTAAATTTATCCAATAGAAAAAATAGTACTAAATTTATCTTAAATAAAGTGTATAGAAACTTGAATTACATTAATTAAAATTAGAATAAAGAGTAATATATGGCTATCTACATGTGAAGAGTCAAATTAACTCTTTTTTTTATTTTTAAAGATAAAAAAACTTATTGGAGCTTTATTTTTTGAGATAACTCTTTATAATAAAAAATTTGATATATATAAAGAGTACATTAGGGATTCTCTTAGAGCATAAGCTTATTAATGTTGGATTATTATGAACATTATGATTATGAACTTTCACAAGATGTCTTACAATATTTGTGAATTTGTAAATTGTATGCATTAATTAGTTACTTGATTATGAATTTGTGTTACTAAATTTTGAATCAAAATATGAATTTGAATATGACATTTTATTTGATATAATGCATTTAATAGAAACCTTGTTTAATGAAGCTTTATTTTTTTTTAAATATTATAGTAAAGTATTGTACTAAGATAACAAGATAAACTATCCATACCAATTTTCATTATTTTTGTTTATGTTTAGAATGACATATCCACCTCCAACCAACAAAAAATCAGTTAAATCATTTCTCAAGAATTAGAATATAAAGAAAAATCCACATATTCCTTCGACAATAGCATCATCCCAATCTAAAGTTCAACCCCCAATAAATAATGAGGTGCCACCAACTTCATTATCTTCATACTTCCATTCTCTTCCAATTCCAAATCCTAAGTTGTCTCTTCCATCTATTGAATAGGATCTTGGTTTAAGACAAAAAATTATAGAATATCCTATCAATCAACAAGATGAGATTAGACGAGTTTATATCAAGGCAGGACTTTACCAACCTAAGCTTTTAAAGTACCCAAAGAAAAATTTTGACAGTCAATTGCATAAATTTCAATATTCATGACTCTAACAATTTCCATGGTTAGAATATTCACCTTCAACTAATAAAGCATATTGTCATCCTTACTCCATTTTTTATAATAAAGATAATTCATCTAGTCGGTTAGCTTTAATTGATGAAAGGTTTAACAATTGGAGGAGAGTGAATGATCGAGACAAATATGCATTTCTTGTCCATGTTAGATCAAATGTTTCAAATCACAACAACTATGTTATATGTGTGCAAGATTTGATGAAACTAGATTAAAGTATTGATAAAGTACTGAATGTCCAATCCAAAGAAGAGATCAAAAAAATCGATTGCGCTTACAAGCATCACTTCATTGTGTTTGGAAGTTTGCTTTACAAGGTTTGACCTTTAGAAGCCATGATGAATCTTCTAGTTCATCAAGCCATGATGAATCTTCTAGTTCATCAAATCATGGAAACTTTACTAAATTTCTAAATGAACTAGCAGATGTGAGTGATGATCTTAGGAGCGTGTGTTGAACAATGCTCCTCAAAATACAAAATATACATCTCCAAGGATTCAAAAAGAGTTCTTACATATTATGGCTAACAGAATCAGATTGATTATTTGTGAAGAAGTTAGAGATGATAGCTTTTCTATTCTTGTTGATGAAGTGCGGGATAAGGCTAAACAAGAGCAAATGGCAATTGTTCTAAGATTTGTAAACAATGATGGTGTCTTATTAGAGCGATATTTTTACATAACAAGTGTGGAAGACACTACAGCAATGTCTCTTAAAAATGATATATGTAGGTTTCTAAATCATTATAATTTTCAGTTACACAACTTGAGAGACCAAGGATAAGATGGGGCTAGCAATATGCATGGTGCATAGAATGGGCTTCAAGTATTGTTTCTTAAAGAGTATCCTTCTGCTTATTATGTTCATTTTTTTTACTCATCGAATGTAGTTAAAACCTGTTTCAACAGCTAAACAAGTGCATTATGTTTAGCGTTTTTTTTCTCATTTGACTTTAATTGTGAATCTTGTTAGATCTTCACCTAAGCGTCTATATGAGTTACAGCATGCACATAGGGAGAAAATAGCATATATGGTGAAAGTTGGTGTGCATATGTCTAGTAGTGGGGCTAATCAGATTGGTACATTGCATAGAGCTAGGGCAACTCATTGGAGTTCCTACTATCAATTTGTTAAAGACTTAATTAATTTGTATGCTACAATATATAAAATTCTTGAAAGTTTGCTTGAAAATAGGCTAAATAAATCAATTCAAGAAGCTGCTAGTTCTAAATCAATAATCACATCTTTCACGCTTGTATTTCACTTGCATTTAATGGATTCAATTATGGAAACTACTAATTTTCTTTCTCAATCATTAAAACACAAGGATCAAGATATTTTAGCTGCTATGAGATTAGTCTCAAGTACAAAAGATATACTTAATCATTTGAGACAAAAGGGTTGGAATACTTTCATTGAAAAAGTAAAACTATTTTGTGAGCACTATCATGTTGATGTTCCTCATATGAGTGCAACTTATACTATGGGTCATTTTAGACGACGATGGAAACATATTACATTTAAGCACCATTATAACTTTGATATTTTCAACTACACTATTGATTTTCAGATTATGGAGTTAGATACCATATCCAATAATGCATCAATGGAACTTCATACTCTTAGTTCAGTTTCAAGTCATAATAATTCATTCTGCTCATTTAACATGGAGTATATTTGTAAAAGCAGAGAAATTTTATCCTCCAGACTTTACTGATCAAGAAATTCTTGCTCTAAAAGTTGAGTTATAATATAATATAGACCCTCAATTTTGCACCCTCTTGATAAGTCATGGCTTGATACCAACTAAGTTTAGTATACTGCATAAAGCTAGTAAGGTGGCCTTGCTAGCCAATTAGCAGATGGGGGTTCAAGAGAGGCACCTCTAAAAAAAAAAAAAAAAAAAAAGGCAGCTTGGCCTGCAGCTTCTACAGGATCAACCTGCAGCATGAATCCCATATTGTTTTTTTGAGTCATTCAACCCTTAAACCTTTCCCCTATATACAAGCACCTCACTATTCAGTTTTCCTCACCTCTTGACATGTAGACTTGCTTGATCAACCCTAATCTCAAAGTAAGTAAGTAATATTTTTAGCTTGTTCCGAAAGGAACAAGCTCCCTACTTTAAAGTTTTTATTTTATTTTTATTTTCACTTTGATTTTCCTCATTGCTCTATAAAGCGATAAGTTTAAGGCTTTCCATTGTCGTTTGATGTAGCTTCCCTCATTGCCAATCGAGGCAAGTTTCTCGATGTTCAAGGCAAGCCACTACCCACCATCCGTAGCAAGTCTGCCGCTGACCGAGATGAGTCTCCTCCATATCAAGGTAATCTTTTTCCATTTCTCTCATTTATTTATCTCATTTTATTTTTTTTCCTCTTCAGGACACTCTTCTTCCTCTTTAAGCAACTTGTCTAATTCTTTTCTCTTCTACCACCGACTCTCTTAATTGATTTATTTAGGTTAGTTAATTAAAATCAGACCTAATTAACAACTTGTTAATTAATTAAAACCAATCAATCCAACTTTCAAATCAATTAATCAATCAATCAAAACATGATAAAAGGCTAAGACTAAATTAACCCTTCGCAAGAAGGAAGAATTATATGGGTTTTAATTCACATTCAAAGGGATATACAAGTATGCTTAATTCAACCATCGAATCTAATTAAAGTAAATCAACTTCTCCTCCTTCACCTTCTTCACCTAGTTAGGGTTTCTTTATCTTAGTTATTTGTTTTAGGATTAGTTTGGGAAATTGTGACTTCGCCAAAATCCATAAGGGTTGGAGGAGATATCTCCTAATTTTGAATTTTGTTGTAATCTTAACTTAACATTCCTTTCTTTACTTTCTTCTTTGTTTTATTTATCTTATGAATGGATTGTCATGCATCGTAATAAATCTTCTGTGCATTAATCATGAAAATATTTTTTAAGTCACAACTAAATTAATTGCCAAAATATTTTTGTTAAATGAACCAAAAACCTAGTCTCTAATCCTCTTTGGTTTCAAGGCTAGTTTTTTTTTCCTTTGAGATGTTAGTTAGAATCAAATGGGTTTTTTCTTAACTTTTTTCAAATAAAATAAAATTAAGGTAGCGACTTTTCGAATGCACTTTTTCAAAATCAACATATCTAAGCCCGAGGGCTCCAAAGTGAGTTCTTTTCTGAATAAGCATTTTGATTCCCTTTTAGCTGATCGGACCAGTGCTTAGGTAAGGCCTCACAGCTAGTGACTCCACTAGAGAAAAAACTTTCTTTCCAAAGGAAAATGTAAGAGGACTTCTAATTGGTTTAAAAATAAAGTTTGGCTTTTAACATAGTTGTGACTTTCATACATCATGTGCATAAACTCTTTGCCTCCAAACCTAATTCTAGGAAGATAATGGATAGTAAGTAGCATTAAGTGGATATTCCTCCTTAAGTCTATTTGCCGAAAACAAAATCATCGACCTCATGACAAGTTCTTTGATCCTTTCAAAGGTGTAACAAGTATGCACATACTATTAGACTCACACTAGGCTCCTTAACAAGTTAGGTATATCACTATTCTAGTGTGATGGGTACCCTATACAAGCCACTTTTACCCTTTCATATAATGAACCTAGATTCTAATCTTAGGTTGTATGTATTATAATCAAAACTTTGTACCTTTGCATTCTTATGAAATATTTTTTTTCCATGCATATTATGCATCAATTGTTAAAAAAAAAAAAAAAACACTCATCTCAAGTCTAGGCTGCACCTTGAACCAAAGAAGGGTCAAACACTCTCACCTTTATACAAATACCTTACCTATAAATCCTCTTACCTCTATCCAAACCATTTCATCACAAACACTCTCACCTCTACCTAAACACCTTCCTCAAAAACCCTCTCACTCCATCCAAACACTGTCAACCTTAAACCTTAAACACCCTTACATATATCCTAAACACCTTAACCACACACCTTAAACACCTCACCCTAGCCTTTAGCCCTAAACACCATCCTAGCCTTTAACCTAAAATACCTTATCGTAGCTTTATCCTAAACACCAAACACCTGAACCTTATATATCAAGCCCTCCTTTTAAAGGTGTACCTCAACCACCTTCAATCCTCAAACTTAAACCTTGAACTCTTAAAACCTAAGTCTTTTTACCTAAACCCCATTACTTGACCACAAGCTTAACCCATATTCCTTATCCTAATCTCAAATAAGTATAATTTTACCCACTCCAGCTCACTCGAATAGTTTGATTTTTTATCCACGGTGATAAGGGGCTAAAAGATCTACTACTTTAATTCTTATTTCAAAAATAGAAAATTTTGTATCTAACTATATAAAGGCAGGTGCAGATCTATGAATAGGGGATGTTGCATGAGTATCTACAGGACCTAAATCATCAACAGGTTCTCCAAAGACATTGAAAATTTGTCCTAAAGTCGCCCCACCAACCAAAACAATTAAAGGAGCTCCTGTATCAATCACTTCCATTTCTCTAGTTAGACCATCTGTAATACTTATAGCTATAGCCCAAACTTGACTATTTCCTAAAAATAGTGCCTTGAACTTACCCTTTGTCTAAAAACCAACCACTTACCCCTAAGTTTAATAACCTTGGCCCAACATACTCGAACCTCTAAAGCTCAACACCTTTAGCCCAAATGCATTACGTTAACCTTTAGACCTTAGCCCATCATACTTTAGGTGATCCTCAAAGCCCAAAAATGGTTGGCCCATGACACAATAAGGAATCCTTTTTCCTTTAGAATCTATATGCCTATACCTTCATCACATTTCCTGTTCCATACCCATCACTTACATTATTGCTTTTGTTTGAAGGCACCAATGGCTAACTCGATTAATATGGCTTCCCTAACCACACTTGTGAACAGCCTCATTAAGAAGCAATAAGAGTATTTTCAAGCTATCCTAGTAGCTCAACAAGCCTAATTCAAGAAATAAATATAGTTTATCATTAAGGAAGTTTGAGTTATATTAACTAAGCTAGCTTTGGCCAAACTAACCCTAACCCTAATTCAAATCAAATCGACCCAAAACTGAAACAAGATGGGGAATTTTTCTCTCATCTAGACTCCAAATTGCTTACAAAAAACTTGAAACTATGGAGAAAACTTTCAAAGCCCTAAAGCACTATAGTGACCTAATTAATCCAAACAGCTTGACCTTATTTCCTAATGCTAAGTTTCTTCTTAATCAAAATGCCTGAATTAGAGAGATTTGATGATCCCACTTGCCCTAAGACCCATCTGAAGATATATATGGGGCAATGAAACCTTTGAGACTTAGTAATGAGCTTCTTGCTCAATTATTCCAACAGTCCCTAGCTAGTGTTGTCATGAGATGGTTTTTTCACTAAACAAAAGCCTAAAAAGAATATAGGATAATATTTGTCATGCCTTTGTCAAACAATATCATTATAATAATGAATTGGATGTCACTAGGCGTGACATAGAAACTACAAAATAGCTTCCAAATGAGTCTTTCTCTGTGTTCCTTACAAGGTGGAGGGTAAAGCAACTCAAATGGTAAATCCACTAACCAAAAAAGAATAGGTGGATCCTTGTTAAGAACTTACTTCTAGCTTACCAAACCTATAAATTGATACTTGCACACATTCAAAACATTGGTTATAACTGCATCAAAGAGTGGCATGACATAGAGGAGTTCAGGTCCAACTAATATGATCTGTCTAAGGTTGAATTCCAAGTCTAAGTCCAAATCTGAGTCTAAATCTCAAAGTTTGAGTCTAAAATATGAGTCTGCATCTATCCTTTTTTTTTTTTTTTTGTATTTTTGTCGACCATGTTGGTACCTTTTCATTATCTTATAATAAAGTTTCCTTTATTATAAAATAGCGATATTTCTTTCTTATTATTTGTGTACTTACTTTCTTGTATTTCTTGTTTAGTATAACATGGAGGAGCTTAAAAAAAGAGAGATAGAAAAAAAAATAAAGAGAGAGTGAGAGAGAGAGAGAGAGAGCGAGAGGAAAAAAGGGGGGAAAGAGAGGAGAAAAAAAGAGAAGAAGAAAAGAAGAGAAATAAACAGTCTATTAAATCCACCATGGCTAGCACAGGTTAGAATTTGAGGTGCCATCAATAATCAATTTGCCAATTCCTAACCAAAGAAGGATAAGTGATGAGTTTTTTTATGATCTCATCAGATAGTTGAAGCATGAAAGTAAATTAAATGGAATTACCTATTGGGCTTGGGGTAATCAAATAGTGCACTTTAATAAGGGCCAATAAGTTCAAATAAGACAAAAACTCAAAGGTTAGAGTCCCTCAATATGAAGGAAAGCAGCAAGGCAAACCATAACGGAAAGTTTTCTTCTATTCCATGCCAAATTTCATTGATTCAAGCTCGCTAAGTTGAAAACTAAAAGGGTGACATATGAAAAAGTTAGAGCTAAAAGAGTGAAAGATAAAGAGAGAGAGAGAGAGAGAGAGAGAGAGAGAGAGAAAGCTCATCCTAATTATCACTTCTTCAACATCATCTTCCTTTGTATCCTAATCTTCCCTTAGTAAGGGCATAACCTCCAAATTTGTCTAAGCATCTTGATCTGTCTCATCTCATGCCCTCCAAAGTCATTAGGAGCTCGACTTCTAAAATTGCGCCATCAATCCATCCTTATGCCTTTGTCTTATATTGGGCGCATGTGTTCTTAGCTTACCATCCTTTGTCCTTTATATCATCTTTTCTCAATCTATCACATCTCTTAGCTCAATACTAAGGCATAATCTTCCACATCGCATGTCATTAGTCCATTACATCCCTATCTCTCAAGTTGTCCTTTTCCACTAATCCTTCAGCCATTCCTAAGGGCTCTCCTTTTTAGCCAATGTGTCATCTATATTAAATCAAATCAATAAAGTGTCACTCTAAAAGTCTCTTCAATCTTAGGCAGTAAGATAGCTCGACTTGCTTTTCTCCATAAATCATGTTACATTAGCAAAATCATACAACCTCCTCAATCCTTTTGAAAAGGTCCAATCTACCTTTAAGCTATTTTTAAACTTTATGGAACCATACCATCTCTTCAAAGCCTAAGCCTTTTTGGCAAATCATATCATCCCTCAAAGAAAGAAATGCTAATGTTTATTAAACTAGCTTTAAATAGCCCAAATGATCAAATCATCTTTAAAAGCCATCATAGCAAATTAAGTGGTTAAGTCACCTCTAAGGCCATGTCAAAAGGAATGCTCTTAAGGCCATGGGTCACATTAGACCAATTATCTTCTCAAGAAATCTAAAATTACCCTCATAAGTAACTGAGCTGACAAACTATCCTTAAAAACCAGAAAGAATATTGTAGCATAACCCAAAACCAAGAAACCTTCATCTCTTAAGCCTTCACCCTGAAGAATCCTTCACTATGAAAGCCTTCATCCTAAAGCCTAAACCTAAAACTCTTCATCATAAAGCCCATACCAATAAGCCTTCATCTAAGAAGCCCATTCTAAGAAAAGTCAACTCAGACTTTCAACCTAATCCAAACTAACCTTCTTTAGGCAAAACCTAGCCTTCCAAATGGCTATCTTTAAGGAAAAACCTAATTAAGCCTTCCAAAATTATATCTTTAAAGTCCAAACCTGACTATGCCTTTTAAACCGAATTAGCCTTCTAAATTCAACATTTCCTAAAGATAAAGCCTAACTAAGCCTCTAATTAGACCTCCTCTAAACCTAAACTTGATCAAGACTTTAAGCCCGACCTCCACTAAGGACTTAACCTCTTCCAAAGGCCACATTTGACCTAACTTTCCCAAATGACTTCATCTAAAGCTGAGTTGAGTTAATAGCTTTTGACTAACCCTTCTACTAACCTCATACCCAACCTAAGTCGAGTATGACCTCATAATCTACTAAGTTATATCAAATAGCCAAACCACTTTCATTCATCTTTCCAAAATGAGGACAACTTTCTCCCAAAATATCATCATTCACCTACCAAGTTGACCCTTCATAGGTCCAAGGTACCTAAAGTATAAGAATCTTAACATGGTTAGATGCATTTCACTCCGAGTAGGTGGCAAATCAAAGCTCTTAAATCAAGATAGATTAAGACTGGGATCGATCATAGTTCCTGCAGTAAGATGAAAAATGAATCTGAATTCCCATATCAAGACTAAGACCATCAACATCAAACCAGCTAAGATAGCCATATGATACATACCCTAAATCTGAATTACGTATCTCTTTTAAATTAGACCCATCCTAAGATAGCCTTAAGGTACATACCTTAAATTTAGGTATCTTCTCTGAAATCAGACCCTCCTAAGATAGATTTAGGATCATTAGACCATCCTAAGATAGCCTTAGGATCATCAACCTAACATAGGATAGCCTTGGGATATTCCACCCATATATGTCTAGTAATGATCGCATAGGCATTCTTGTGGTTTATATTTCTACCCCATTCTATCAATTCCACCATAAATGCTAAAAGATGGAAGCTTAGACATCCTGATGGTTCTTATTTCCATCACTTTTGTCAAATCCATTATTTTCATCCATAAATTTCTAGAAAATGGTCAAGACATCCCTATGATTCATTTTTCAAGTCCTTTTATCTAAATGTATTATTTTCACTCATAAATGTCAAGAAAATTCAAGAAAATGATCAAGACATCCTTATGGTTCAATCTCCAATCTCCTTTTTATATAAGTCAAACACATTCTTTTCCTATAAATGTTTAGAAATGATCACCTAAACATCCCTATGGTTCCTTTTACACCATACTCCTTTACCTTTAAAATTCAACCATGCCTTTCATCCAAACATGTCCAAAATTTGACCTAGGCATCACTTTAGTTTCCTATTCCATACCTCTTCCCTAAGTTTATTATCATCATAATCACCTTTCAGTCAAGACAATTTTGATAAAGGGGCAACTGCAAACCCTCAATTGCACCCTCTCGATAAGCCGCAGTTTGGTCCCTGCTAAGTTTAATGCTATATGTGGAGCTTATACAGTGGTCCCATTAGTTGGAGGGTAGCACCTATAAAAAAATAAAAAATAAAAAAAAGACAGTTTGGCATGTGGTAGCGATGCCCAGGCATGCAAATCCCATATTGTTTTTTGTGTCATTCAACCCCCAGACATTTCCCCTACATATACAAACCTCCCTATTCATTTTTCTTCACCTTTTGATACTCAAACTTGCTTGATCAACCCCAATTTTAAAGCAAGTAATATTTTTAGCTTGTTCTAAAAGGAACGAGCTCCTTAGTTTAATGTTTTTCTTTTCTTTTATTTTATTTTTATTTTCGCTTTGCTTTTTCTACTTACTCTGCAAAGCAATAACTTTAAGGCTTTGCGTCGCCATTTGAGGTATCTTCCCTCCATCTCGATTAAGGCAATTTTTTCGTTATTCGAGACAAGCTATAACAACCGACACCTATCCTAAAAGTTTTCATGACCAATTACTTAAATTTAGAGCTATTATGGCAAAATATGTGCTTTTATGAAAATTCATGTGTTATGCAATTGATAAGTATGTGGTATGTTAGATTAGTTCTAATATGCATAATATGAATTATTAATGTGAAATAAGTGATTTATATAAAGTGCATAAGCATAAAATAATTTATTGCACATAAAGTGAATTTTCATGCGCAAAGTGATTTTTAAGCATAAAATAATTTTTATGAGCATTTTAAAAATATTTTTAAATAAATATTTTGGGGGGAATTTTAATGAAAATAATAAGAAAAATATTTTATTTTTAATTATCTATAATCTGCCCATAAATAAAATTAAAAGGCCCAACTCACTAAAGCCCACTACACCAAAACACTCATAACCTAGCTCATTAGTGGCAAACTTGTAATTTTGCCAAAATTCTACATATTTAAAGCAAAATTTCAGCCAGCCCTTGTTAAACAGCCACCATTTTATTATTCTTCATAATTTTTATAGAAAAATTCTCTCAACCAAAATTCACAAGGTGCTTTCAAACCTTGCAATTTCGCAACTGCTTTCGTAAGTTTTTCTCCTCTTTCAATTTACTATTAGATTTTTGTGAAACTAATCATGAGAAATCTATTTGGGACTTTATATTTACTTTTTTATTACTGTATTATTTGGGCTAGGTGAATTATTTGGAGGAGAAACCGATTTTCAATTGAAAACACAACCCTTTCTTTGTGAATCCTCCAAAGGTAAATCCTAAAACTCAAAATTAAAATTTTCATGCAATTTTTCAAGGGGGCTGCCGATTTGTGTGTGAATGTGTTCTAAATTGATTTTTTTTTATGATTAGATAAAAATTATTCATTTAAATCATATTTTTGTATATTACTGTAATGATCAAAATAGTACGGAAAGCAAGAAAATTCATGATTTTCATCCTAAAACTTAAAAGTTGGAAATTTCATATGTATTAAATTCAAGAAGGAGCTGATTCCTATATATTGGCATTCTAAAATGATTTTGACATATTTGCATGAAAAATATTAGTTCAAATCATATGTTTGCATATTACTATAATGAACGGAAAGTGTGAAAAGTGAGAAAGTTCATGTTTTCCATTATTATATGGTATTCGGCCTACAATGGTCTATAATTTTTGTATGATGTATTTTAATGATTTTTGATATTTATACATGAATGATAAATGATATAATTGCATATTGGTTGAAGGATTAACTCTAGACAAGTCTAAAGACAATTCGGCCTACCTAGGGTTTACTAACCCAATTACTATATTATGATTAATATGTGTATATGATTAAGTGACAAGTGAAATAGGTCTTATGATGTGTTAATAATGAATTAATGATCTTAAATTGATTGTGATATGGATGGTATGTTTTGTTCAAAAGAGATAAGCATGACTCTTTAAGGTTACTTGTTAAGTTAATATATATGTAAAGTGTTAAGTGTACTAAGTTGAATGTTAAATAGAATTGATATTAAGATCATAATAGATTATGTTTGACTTTAGAAAAGTCATAGGATGAGTTATAATGTGATTTGATATGAGCCTATGAAGGCTAAGTGTGCAAGACTTTAAAAGTCAACATGTTATGTGCAAGTAATCAGTGTACTTCTAAGTGCAACTCCAAGTATATATGAATGTTATATGTGCATGGAGTAGTTATGGGATAGGAAAGCATGTTGTTAAGCAAATGCTAAGTATTGAATTGTAATGTATGATAGAGCCTGAGGATTATTAGAAGTTTAAGGGCTACAAGAACTAAGAGCAAAGAAACCATAAGATGAGTAAACATTATGTTTATGTTATAAGTACAAGTTATCATGATATGTAAACCTTAAGATTCTTGAAACCCAAGTTCCTTTCTATCCTAAATTATCATTATCTGAATTCTTCATAAGCTTGGGTTGCCAAAGGACAATTGGTCCAAAACTAATATTGTTTATTCAATCATAAAAAAGAACCTTTGCAATTATTTGCCTTACCTTACTTTCTTTCTGGAACCACACTGTTGTTTTTTTTTTTTTTAATAAGCAAAATTTCTATTGGTATCATTTTACATGTGATTTTATTCTTCAATACTATTGTTAGCTCTTCTTTATGTTACAAGTAGAAAAGGCAACAATCTTCACTCTATATTATGTTACGAGTGGACAAGTTAACAGCCTTCACTCTATATTATATTATGAGTGAATAAGGTAGTAGCCTTCACTCTATATTATATTATGAGTGGATAAGGCAGCAGCCTTTACTCTATATTAAGTTACGAGCGAATAAGGAATGTGTTATGAGTTATAAGTTTGATATCTGTGAACCTAGCTAATTTGCAAACTTTGAACCATAAGCAATGAACCATGAATTGTGAACCATAAACTATGAGTTACAAGCTATGAGCCCTTTCTAAGGGATATGTGTTATTGTATAAGCTATATTGTTTCCTCATTGAGATCATCTATCTCACCCCTTTTCTTTATATGGTTCTAGGTGAGCATTATGAGGAACTAAGGTGATGGCTCAAGCAATCTACTCCGCTTGGGAAATTTCCTTATCTGAATCTATTTACTTATTATGATATGCAAAAGCCACTCTTAGTTGCTCTAAGAGTTCCTATTAGGAGTTTTATTTTTGGAATATTATTTTTTTGATAATTTATTTAGAGTCTTAAATGTTCTTTTTGTATGGATTGTATCTAAAAGTATTTTCTTTAAATTATGCTTCCACCGGTTAAAGTTTTCCTTATTATTGGATAATTAAGTTAATGCATAAGGTTTTGGTAAGATCTTAGACAATGTTTATATCTCTTAAGTTGAGATGTGACACAAGCTGCTGCCCACTACCCAAGGCAAGTCTGCCACTGATCGAGATGAGTCTCCTCCATCTCAAGGTAAGCCTCTTTTCCTTTTTCCGTTCTTCTCATATATTTATTTCATTTTATTTTTCCTTCTTAGGACTCTCTTCTTAGTTTTTGGGTTCTTTGCCTAATTCTTTTTTCTTCTACCATCGACTCTTTTAATTGATTCACTTAGGTTAGCTAATTAAAATCTAACCTAATTAACAACTTAGTAATTAATTAAAACAAATCAATCAATCAAAATATCATAAAAGGCTAAGATTAAACTAACCCCTTTGCGAGAAGGGTGAACTACAAGGGTTTTGATTCCCATTCAAAGGGATATGTAGGCATACTAGGTTCAAGCATTAAATCCAACTAAAATAAACCAACTTATCCCCCCTTCACCTTCTCCACCTAGTTAGGATTTCTTTTATCATAATTATTTGTTTTAGGATTAGTTTGAGGAATGTTTGAATTCCCCAAAAACCATAAGGGTTAGAAGAGATATCCTCTTGTGAACCCTCAAAATTGCACCTCCAGTCAACTAGTTTTTAATTAAGAATCCATAGAATCAAATCGGACTCAAATCAGATCAGAAATGAACAAAAAATCGGCTAAAATAGTGTGAAACTAGGTCAATCAGGGTGAGTCAGGGTCAAACCGGCTCCAAGGGTGCACTAGGCATGCCACCAAGTTGGGCGGCATGGGTGAAACAAATTGGGTGCTGCCTGGCCGGCCAGCGCCCTTCACCTTTCCTCTATAAATAGAGCTTCCATTCAGCTTTCTGGGCACAGATTTTGAGATGAAAATTCACTTAAATGCCCTTCTTTCCATGCTAAAATTCTGCTAAATTAAAATTAAAAATTAATACTAAAATCTATCACTCCAAATCCTTTTAATTTTCAATTATTATTCTATTTTGCTAACCTTTTCTGTTTAAGGTTCAACTTCAAGGTTCCCTAATCTAAGGTGCAGCTTAAAACCATAGTAAAACTCACCCCATTCATCCGAAAGTCAAGAAAAATAAAGGTAAGTTCCTTTTCTTCTCTCCATTTCTAAAATTCTAAATTCAGATCTGGAATTCTCTCTCTTCTACATTTTTTTTCGGTCTAAAACATAAAAGATTTAAAATTTATTAATTTAAAAGTCAGAATTAAATTATAAACTAAACCAACATTTTTTCCAAAACCAATCCTTCGTAAGAAGGAAGAACTACATAAGGTTTGATTCTTATTCAATAACATACACAGTTATGCCATTCTATAGGGCATCAACTCTAAAGTCTTTTTCAATAATATTTTCCCCTTCATATTTAAAGTTTAAGTTTCACTTTACTTTATTATTTATTTGTATATCCATTTTATTTTCAATTCTTTATATTCATTTCTTTAATTTAGTTAGGGAGTGTGTGCCTTTCCTAAAATCCCATAAGGGCTAAAGAAAGGATCCCTTTTTCAAGAGGAATGTATGCTTTTCTTAGTACCCATAAGGGCTAGAGGAAATATCCTCTTTATTTCATTTATTTTGGTTTTGTAATAATTAAGTAGGATTTATTCTTGCTTATTTATTTTCAACTGTCATTTCATTTTACCATCTATAATTGTTTCATTCATCATTTTTACTCTTGTTCATGCATACACTAAAATTGCCTTTATTTTAGAATTATTTTGCAACTTTTAGTCAAATTGAAGAAAATTGTATTTTCTCAATTTCTTTAATACCAAAACCTGATCCCCGAGCCCTCTTTGGTCACTCGTAGGCTAGTGCTTTTCCATTGGAATAAATCAAACATTTTAGAGTCAATCAATTTGGGTTTTCCTTTAATTTTCCTAATTAAAATAAGTAAATTAAAGTGGCAACTCCCTTAATAAATTGCAAAACCCAATTTTCTTAACTCATAGCGAGTTCCAATCGTGGAGTTTCTCCTGAAGAGCATTTTGATTCCCCTCAGGAGATTAGATCAGTGCTTAGGCGAGGCCTTATAGTTGGCAACTCCACTAGGACTTCAAAATCTTTTTCAAATAAAAGATAAAGTGGATTACTTTTAGTAAAATATCAAGTTTGGCTTTAATGCGAAAAAAATTCTTTTCATGCATCACTACATCGGACTCCTTGTCCAATAAATTCTAGCTTCCTAGGAAAACAAAGGATATAAAGTAACATCGAGTGGGCAATCTTCCTTAGGTCTACTTGTCGATAGTGAAATCATCCACCGTGCAATGAATCCTTTGATCATTTCAAAGGTGTAATGAGCATGCATATACCGTTGGATCTATGCGAGGCTCCTTGATTCACATGTGGCTAGGTATATCGCTGCTCTAGTGTGATGGGTACCCTATATAAGCCACCCTTACCCTTTTTCATGTAATGAACCTAGATCCTGACCTTAGGTTATATGTACCATAATCAAAACCTTTTATCTTCATATCCTAATGAAATGTTTATACATATCATGCATCCATATTGCATAACAAAACATGCCTTCATTTTAAGTCTAGGTCATACTTTGAATGGAAGAAGGGTCATATGCTCAGTTTTATCCAAACACCTTCACTTTTAAACCTTAAACACTCTCACCTCTATCCTAATTGACTTTGCCCCCACAAACCTTAAGCCATCACCCTAAACCTTACCCCATTACCTTAGCCTTTAACCTAAATGACAATACCCTAGCCCTAAACCTAAAACTTAATTTCCCTAGCCTTGGCCTTAAATGCCTCTAACCTAAAAATGCTTCACCCTAACTTTACCTCCTATAATCCTTAGCGAAACACTAACTTGGCTCCATCTTTAAGCCTATGAACTATTTCAATTAATCCTAATTACCTAAAGATAAAATTTGACTAGCTCCCCTAGCTAAATACCGACCTAGGTAACATTATATAGCTCTACCCTCCTTTTTTTACCCATACCCTATCAACCTAGCCATAAGACATCATCATTCACTACCCTAAGCCCAATACCTTTGGCCCAACACACTACCCTCTGCCCAATACATTTGGCCAAATACACTGCCCTAAGCCTAATACCTTTAGCCAAATACACTACCCTCAATCCAGTGCCTTTGGCCCAATACACTACCCTAAGTCCAATACCTTTAGTTCAACCCGATACCTTAAACCTGAGACCTTGACCTATGCAACATTAAGAAATCATCTAAAGTCCAAATGCAGTTAGCTCACAACATTAAAGGAAATCTTTTCCTCAAAGTTTGCATGTCCATATTCCTACCTCTTCTCCAAGCACTTCCCTTAATTCTTTAGTTTGGTTTGTAAGGTATCAACGGCCAACCCACTTGACATGGACATCCTAACCACACTTATGACTAGCCGTATTAGAAGCATGAAGAGCATTTTCAAGCTGTTCTAACTGCTCAACAAATCCAATTTGAAGAAAATATGAAAGAACAATGGCAAGCCATCATTGAGGAAGTTCGAGCCCTAATTAACCAAGCAAATCTTAGTAAAAGTAATCTCAACCATAATCCAAACTAGACCGATCTTGAGAAACCTACCAATACTTAAGCCCCAAACACCACTACCCATTGTAACTTCTCTTCACTCCAAGATCTTTTTCAAGGTGAGGAAGTTTTCTCTCATAATACCAAATTGCTTATAGATAAACTTGAGGCTATGGAAAAAATGATCAAATCCCTAAAGTACCACAATGGCCTAATTGATATGGATAGCTTGATCTTGTTCCTTGATGCCAAACATTCTCCTAAATTCAGAATGCTTGAGTTGGATAGATTTGATGGAACCACATGCCCTAAAACTCATATGAAGATGTATATGGGAGTAATGAAACCTATGGGACTTAGCGATGAGCTCCTTACTCTTCCAAGAATTGCTAACCAAAGCTACCAGGAGATGGTTTCTTTCATTGGACGAGCCAAAAAGAAACATAGGATGATATTTGTCATGTTTTTGTTAGACAATATCATTACAACACTAAAGTATATGTCACTAGGCGTGATTTGAAAACCACAAAGCAACTTTTAGATGAGTCCTTCTCTATGTTTCTTACTAGGTGGAGGGCTAAAGCTGCTTAAATGGTAAACAGGCCAATTAAGCAAGAACAAGCAGATATCGTTGTCAAGAATCTACTCCTGACCTATCATGCTCACTTGTTAACATAATACCTACCCACCTTTAGAGCTTCATTGCAACTACATCAAAGGTTGAAGATTGCATCCAAAATAAATCATTTCTATTGAATTCCCAACCACCAACCTGATCAGTGATTAGGAAACTAAATCTGACTCAACCCCACCTTACCTCAGCCCTAAAAAGCATGTCATAGAGTAGTTCAAGTTTAGCTAATCTGACCTATCTGAGATTGAATTCCAAGTCTAAACCTGAGTCCAAGTCCAAATCTCAAAGTTTGAGTCTAAATCTAAGTCAAAGTCTATTGTCTTGTTATTTTTTTTTCTCTTCTATATTCCTATCAACCATAGCGACTCTTTTTTATCATCTTGTAATAAAGTTCCCTTTATAGTAATGCATCTACACTTTTTTTTCATTATTAATGCATTAATTTTCTTATCTTCCTTATTTAGTCCGACATGGGTGAGCCTTAAAAAAAAAGAAAAGAAAAATGAAAATGAAAAAAATAAGAAAAGAAAAATAAAATGAAGAAAAAAGGGGTAAAAATTAAATCCACCATAATTAACATAGATTAGAATTTGAGGTGTCCTCATTCTCTCAAATGAACAATTGCTTCCCCAACTCCTAATCAAAGAAGATCACAACAGCTAAAGCACAAAGAGCAAGTAAATGTAATTACCTATTGCACATTGGGTAATCAAATGATGCACCTCAATAAGGGACGACAAGTTCAAAGAAAACCTTTGTCAAACCCAGAATTCAAAGGCCAGAGCCATTCAACATAAAGAAACATAGCAAATCGTGGTAGAATGTTTTCTCCCAAATTTCATTAATCCAAGCTTGCTAAGTTGAAAACCCAAAAGGGCATATTAGACAAAAGTTAGAGCTAAAAAAAAGAGAAAGAGAAAGAGAGAGTGAAAACTCATCCAAGTCATCTTCCTTTATGTCCAAAGTTGTCAAATCATCTTCAATCAATATGTATTGTCTCATATCCCCAAAATCATCCTTCCTCATTAGAGATTCATTCTCTAAAGTTATACTGTCTTTTATGCACTTATCTTATAGTGGGAGCATGTCTTCCTAGAACCTCTTCTCATCTGTTGTCAATCCATTCCATAGCTTAGCTCATAGAGTTAATACATATCTCCAGTCTATCACATCCATATCTCTCATTTGGAGCATGATCCTCAATTTGTCTTATTCCACTAGCCCTTTAGCCATTCTTAAGGGCTCTTTGTTTTAACCAGTGTAGTCAATGTGTCATCAAGTAAACCAATTAAGAGTCACTCCAAGAGTCTCTTCAATCTCAATCAATAAGAAAAGCTTGACTTACTCTTTTATATGATTCATGCTACAAAAAGCAAAATCATACAACCTCCATAATTCTTTTTAGAAGTTTTAGCCTACCTTTAAACCATTCTCGAACATTATGAAATTATGTTGTTCCATCCCAAGCCTCATTGGCAAAGCATAACATCTTTTCAAAGCTCAAACACCACACCACCCACCCTTTCCTTAGCAAAATCTCATCGTGGGTAGAACCAAAAATCCCAAGTCTCTCAAGACTCATCATCCTTGAATCTAGTTTCCTTAGCAAAACAAAAAGTCAAGGCATATCTCCCAAAGCCTATCATCCTTAAGTTGATGAAGAAGGACTCAAACTAGTCAAGGCCCATCTCATGCCTCGTTGGCAAACATCTCATTATCCTTGTAAGATTAAGCCTCATTGGCGAAACACATAATCCCTAAGAATCAAAGCCTCTTAAGGCTTGCAAATCATTCTGATGCAACCATGTCAAAGGGTAAACCCTTATCCATGAGCCTATATTATCCACGTGACCAAAACCTATATCACTATACCTGAGTCAAAGCCAACCATCCAAAGCACCCTCGTAGAAAACTATCCTCAACACCTAAAAGCCTTCACCATGAAGCCTAAAACCAAAGGCCTTCGCCATGAAGCCTTCATCAAAAAGCCCAAAACCAGAAGTGTTCACTATAAAGCCTAAAATTAGAAGTCTTTGCCATAAAGCCCACACCCAAAAAGCCTTCACTATGAAACACACTCCCAAAAGGCCTTCATTTATAAAGCCCATGATCTTCTCTAAAGGCAAAATCTAACTGAGTCTTCCAAATTGATTGCCTAGCCTGACCTCTAAGCCAAGATTAGCCTCCCAGGTTTAGCATCCCAACCTAATCTTTCTGACATAGTCTTAAGATAAAATTTGACCAAGCTTTTTGAATGAACTCACCAGAAGCCCATAACTTGACTGAGCATCTAATATGATCTCTTACAAAGCCAAACCAGACTGAGCTTCTAAATGACCCTAGCCAAGGCCAAACCTGACCTAGCCTTCCAAGATGATCTCCTTTAAAGCCAAACCAAAAGGCCATAACTGACAAAGCCAATTGCCAGACCTAACTAAAGACTCCTGCTTAAACTTCTTTGGAGACAAGCCCAATATATTGACCTTGCCCAAAACTTGACCTAGCCTTTCAACCTAACCATCTCCAAGGACTTAACCTTTCCAAATTCAGCCTCAAACCAAACCCTCTCCTAAGCCAAACCTACCTAAGCCCAGCCTGACTTTTTCCAACCACATATGGCTTAACTTCCTAAAGTGATTTCTTCCTAAGCCAAATTGATAAGCATTGACCAAGCAGCCTCACACCTGATATGACCCTAAGCTAGCTGTTAAATCTAATCCCAAATCAAAAAGCCATGCTTAACTAAGCCTTTTGAGCTAACTAGCTTGATCTCTTCCTCCTCTAAAGTCGAATCGATAACATTTAACCAACCTTTCAACTAGCCTCATACCCAATCTGACCATCCCCAAGCTTGTCTATCCAAACACAATAACCAAAGCACTTTATCATTATAAAGTAGGGGCATTTCTCTCCCAAATATTCACTTTTCAAAAATGGGGGCACCTTTCTCCTAAAAAAAAAAAAACTCAGCATAACAAAGTGACCCTTCACAGGTTCAAAGTATCCAATCATTGTATAATCACATGCATTTTGCATTAAATAGACTCTTGAATCAAGGCTGATTATCAAGTTAAACTTCATTAAGCAAGAGAGGATCACCTCTTCACCGATTCCTACTAGACAAGGTCATCATCATTCCTGCCAGATAGGATCACCTCCTCGCCAATTTCAACTAGATAGGGTCGTCATTGTTCCTACCAGACAGGAATAGCATTTTTAGCTCCTACTAGAAAAGACAACCTTAAGATCCATACTAGGTATCTCTTTTTATCAGACCCATCCTAGGACAGCCTTAGGATTCATACCTTAAATCTAAATTAGGTATCTCTTTTAATCAAACCATCCTAAGATAGCCTTATGATCATTTCACCTATAAATGTTTAGTAACAATCACCTAGGCATCCCTCTAGTTCATTTTTTTCAGCCAATTTTATTCAAAATCCACCATTTTTACTCCAACATGTCTAGACTCTAACTTAGGCATCCATCCCTCATCCTTGGGTTCAGTATCATCAGAATTATCTTTTGTCCAAAGCCAATTCTAATCAGAGGGTAGCTGTGAACCCTCAAAATGCACCTCCTGTTGACCCATTTTTTATTACAAATCTATAGAATCAAACCAGGAACAAATTATATTATAAACGGACAAAATCGGCCAAAACAGTGCAAAACTGTGTCAATCCAGGTGAATCAGGGTCAAACTGGCTCCAGTGGTGCACTAGGCTTGCCACCCAGTGGGGTGGCATGCTCATCTTATCGGTGGCACTAATTGGGTGCCCTCGGTGCCGCCTAAGTGGTCAGTATACCGCTGGAGCCCTTCACCTATCCTCTATAAATAGAGCTTCCATTCAACTCTTTAATCCTATTCTAGGCAAGTTTATTGCCTATAGCTCATTTCTCCAGTCTGAGGCTAGCTACCACCCATCATCCGAGGTGAGCTGCCATGCCATCTAAGGCTAACCGCCACCCACCATCTAAGGTGAGCCGCCATGCCATCTGAGGCAACCTGCCACACTATTCGAGGCTAGCTGCCACCTGCAGTTTGAGGCTATCTACCCCTTGGCATTTGAGATTAGCCGCTGCTCACCGTCCAAGGCCAGTTGTCACCCTCCATTCAAGGGAAGCTTCTTTTCCTTTAATTTTCTTTTGTTTAAGCTTGTTTGCCCCTTTTAGTTAGTTAATTAAACTGATTCATCTAGGTTGCTATCTAATCAACTCGGTAGTAAATTAAGTTAATTAATTAACTCAACCTTTTTCTAATTAATCAATTAAAATATGATAAAGTGGCTAGGCTTAAACTAACCCCTTTGCAAGAAAGGAGAACTGCATGGGTTTTGATTCCCATTCAAGGGGATACGCAGGCATGCTTGATTCAGGCATCGAATCCAATTAAAACTAACCAACTTTCCCCCTCTATCACTTTTTTCACTTGCTTTTATTTTGCTTTCTTTTAATTTGTTATTAGGCTTTGTTTGGGGAACGTGTGACTTCCCTAAAATCCATAAGGGCTAGAGGAGGTATTCCCTAAGTTTGGGATTTCTTTATAATATTAACTCTCTTTTATTTCGAATTCTAGTTATGTATAAATATTATGGATTGAATGATCATACATATTATAAATTGTTCATGCATTTTAAACTGTTCATGAAATATTTTTTAAGTTACTTTTACATTATTTGGCCAAACATATTTTGTTAAACTAAAAACCTAGTCCCAAAATCCTCTTTGGTTTCGAGGCTAATGATCTTTTTCCTTTAGGTAATAATTAGAGTCCAATGGGCTTTTTCCTTAAATTTTCCTAAATAAAAACAAATTAAGGTGGTGACTCTAAGAAACAATTTTCAAATCTATCAAAGATAAGCCCAAAGGCTTCCTTGTGAGTTCTTTCATAAATGATCATTTCAATTCCCTTTAACAGATCGGACCGGTGCTCGGGTGAGGCCTCACAGCTAGTGACTCCACTAGGGATTAACTTTATTTTAATAAAAGGAAAAATAAGTAGACTACTAATTAGTTTAAAAAGAGTTTGGCCTTTCAATATGATTGTGACTTTGCATGCATCATTTGCATAGGCTCTTTGCTTTTCAACCTAGTTTTAGAAAAATAATAGATAGTGAGTAGCATCAAGTGGGTAACCCTCCTTAGGTCTATTAGCTCATAGTGAAATCGTCCACCCCATGATGAATCCTTTGATCCTTTCAAAGGTGTAACAAGTATGCACATAATGTTGGACCCACGCGAGGCTCCTTGACTCATATGTGGTTAGGTATATCGATGCTCTAATGTGACGGGTATCCAAACTAAGCCACCCTTACCCTTTCATGTAATAAACCTAGATCTTAACCTTAGGTTGTATGTACCCTAATTAAAACCTTGCATCTTTGCATTATCATGAAATGTTTTCCTCATGCATATCATGCATCCATATTGTATAACAAAACATGCATTCATCTTAAGTACAAGTTGAACCTTGAATCGAAAAAGGGTCAAACATTCTTACCTTCATTTAAATACCTTCCTCATAAACACTCTCACCTATACCCCATCACCTTATCCAATAACCCTTAAACTATTACCCTGAACCTTTGACCTAAACACCATTATCCTTTTACTCTAGCCCCCTAATCTAAGCACTTTCACCCTTAAACTTTAAACACACTCACTTTTATCCCAATCACCTTCACCCCTACAAGCCTAAAACCATCACCCTGACCTTCATCTTAAATACCTCACCTTAGCCTTTATCCTAAACACAATCACCTTAACCACATACCTCAAATACCATGCCCTAACCTTACCATGAACACCAAATGCTTGAACTTTACACCTCAAATGAACCTAAACCTCTTTAAACCTTTAGACCGCAAGCCATAAAGCAATAACCCTAAAACCCATATCTAACCCTAAAAACGCTGCTACCTAACCATAAGCCTAACCCACAGCCTCTATCCTTATTTAAAAATAAAATAAAATAAAATAAAAAGAAAGAAACTACACACCTTAGGTTCTCCATACCAAAACCATTATCTTAATCTTACTCTTATTCAAAATCAAATCCACTATCCTTAAGCCCAACACCTATGGCCCATTACCTTCAAAACCAACCTGTTACCCTTAAGCCGAACAACTTTGGCCCAACATGTTACCTTAAACCCAATACCTTTGATCCTACCATAAATCCAAAAACTTTATCCCATCTTACCTTAAGCCCAAAAAATGGTTGGCCTATGACATGATAGGGAAGCCTTTTCTCTTAGGATTTGTGCATCTATGCCTTCATCAACTTTTCTATTCCATACCCATCAATTACCTTATTGCTTTGAATTGAAGGTACCAATTGCCAAGCCACTTGACATGGCTTCCCTAACTATACTTGTGACTAGACTTCTTAAAAAGCAAGAAGAGCATTTCCAAGCTATCCTAGCTGCTCAACAAGCCCAATTTGAAGAATAAAGGCAACTCATCATTAAGGAAGTTCGAGTTATGATTAACTAGGCCAACCTTAACCATCCTAACCAAACCTTATCTTGAACCAGACCAATCCTAGCCCAAATTTGAGCCAAACCAAACCATATCTAAACCAAGGTGGGGAAGTTTTCTCTTATCCAGACACTAAATTGCTCATGGAGAAACTTAAAGCCATAGAAAGAACCATCAAATCCCTAAAGCACCGCAATGATCTAATTGATGTGGACATTTTACCCTTATTCCCTTATGCCAAGCTTCCTCCTAAATTCAAAATGCCTGAACTGGAAATATTTGATGGAACCACTTGCCCCAAGACTCATCTAAAGATATATGTAAGGGCAATGAAACCTTTGGGAGTTAGCGATGAGCTCCTTACTCAGCTGTTCAACAATCACTAACTGGTGCTACTAGGAGATGGTTTCTTCACTAGACAAGAGCTAGAAAAAGACATGGGATAATATCTATCGTGCCTTTGTCAAGCAATATCATTGCAATGATGAAATGGATGTCACTAGGCATGACTTGGAAACTACCAAGCAGCTTCTAAAGGAGTCCTCCTCTATATTCCTTACAAGGTGGAGGGCTAAAGCTGCTCAAATGGTAAACAAACCAACAAAGCAAGAACAAGTAGACATCCTTGTCAAAAACCTACTTCTGACCTACCGAGACCACTTGTTAACCAAATACCTACCCATTTTTAAAGCCTTGGTTGCAACTGTATCAAAGGTTGAAGATTGCATCTAAAGTGCATCATTTCAACCTGAATTCCTCACCAATAACATGAACAGTGATGAAGAACCTGAATCCAATTCAACCGCACCTACCTCAGCCCTAAGTGGCATGATATGGAAGAGTTCAAGTTTAGCTAATCTGACCTATCTAAGATTGAATTCCAAGTCTAAGTTTAAATCTCTAAGTTTGAGTTTGAGTCTAAATCCAAATCACAAAGTCTGAGTCTAAATTTGAATATAAGTCTATCTTCTTATTTTCTTTTTCATGTATTTTTCATCAATCATATCAGTCCCCTTTGTTATCTTAGAATAAATATTTTTTCATTGTAATAAAACATCCACATTTTTTTTAATTATTTGGCCACTTGCCTTTCTTGTTTTAAACATGATAAGCTTTAAAAAAAAAAAAAGAAGAAAGAAAAAGAAAGAAAGAAAAAAAGAGAGAAAAAGAAAAAAAGAGAGAAAAAGAAAAAAAGAAGAGAAAAAGAAAGAAAAGAGAAAAAGAGTAAAAGAGAAATGAATAGTCAATTAAATCCACCATAATTAGCAGAATTCAAGGTTCCCCCATTCTCATAAATCAACAATTACTTCATCAGCTCCTAAGTCAAAGAAGGTCAAGAAATAGACCTCTCATCAAATAGTTGAAGCACAAAAAGAATAATTCAATGCAATTACCCATTGCACTTTGGATGATCAAATGATGCATCTCAACAATGGCTAACAAGTTCATCAAATCCAAAATTCAAAGGTTAGAGCCCCTCAAAGAAAAGTAGAAATCATGGTGGAATGTTTTCTCCCAAATTTCATTAATCCAAGCTCGTTAAGATAAAAACTCGAAAGAGTGGCTTTGGCAAAAGTTAGAGCTAAAAAGAGAGAGAGAGAGAGAGAGAGAGAAAGAGATATTTATAAAGCTTATCCCAGTCATCTTCCTTCATGTCCAAAATAGTCTTTAATCAATCTGTCTCATCTCATGTCTTCAAAGTCATCCTTCCTCACTATAGGCTCATTCTCTAAAATGATATTGTCTTTTATGCCCTTACCTCATAGTGGGGGCATATCTTTTAGGTCATCATCATATTTTTTTATCAATCTACCTCGTAGCTTAGCTTAAAGAGCTTAGCCACAATATCTTACATTGCCAGTCTGTCATGTTCCTCAAATTGTCTTCTCTCATCAGTCCTTCAGCCACCCCTTAAGGCACTTCTTTTTAGCTAGTATGTCATCTACATTCAAGCTAATAGAGTGTCACCCTAAATGTCTCTTTAGTATCAAAATGGCAAGATTAACTTAACTTATTCTTTTCCATGAATCTAGCTATAAACACACTGATCATTTTTGGAACTTTCAACCCACCTTCAAACCATTCTCAAATTTCAAAAATCATCCCATCCTTTCAAGCTCAAGCCTCATACCATCCTTTCAAGCTTAAGCTAAAACCAAAAATCCTAAGTCTATCAAGACTCATCATCCTTGAATCTAATTTCCTTGGCAAAACCAAAGTTGAGGCATATCCCCAAGGCCTAGCATCCTCAAGTTAATTATGAAGAGCCTGAACTAATCAAAGCCCATTCCATGTCTCATTGGCAAAATCTCATCATCCTTGAAAAGACCAAGCCTCCTTGGCAAATTACATCACCCATAAAGTCCAATTGAGTCAGGGCCTACCAACTGTACGATGGGCAAGAAAATCTTATGTAACCATGTCAAAGGGCAAACCCTTATCCATGAGTTGCGATGTCTATAGGCTAAAACCTATAGCACTGTACTTGAGATGAAGCCATCCATCTTCCAAAAAAGTCCAAAGCACCCTTACAGAAAAGCCTAAGCTAATAAATTATCCTCAAAGCATGAAAGCCTTCACTATGAAGCCCACTCTCAAAATGCCTTCACTGTGAAGTCTAACCCAAGCCCAAAGCCTTCATCATGAAGCCCAAACCAAGAAATCTTCACTATGAAACCCAAATAAAAAAGCCTTTACAATGAAACCCAAGCTAAAAGCCTTCACTATAAAGCCCAACCATGACAACTTTCACCTTGAAGCCCAAGCCCAAAAGCCTTCATCATGAAACCTAAACTAAGAAACCTTCACCATGAAGCCCAAATAAAAAAGCCTTCACAATGAAACTCAAGCTAAAAGCCCTTACCATGAAGCCTAAGCATGAAGGCTTTCACCTTGAAGCTCAAGCCCAAAGCCTTCATCATGAAACCCAAACCAAGAAGCTTTCACCATGAAGCCCAAATCAAAAAATCTTCACCATGAAACCCAAACCAAAAGCCTTCACCATAAAGCTGAAGCCTAAAAGCTTTCCCCATGAAGCCCTCTCCCAAAACCTTTCATTTATGAAAACCATAATCCCCATTAAGGCCAAATCTAACTGAGCCTTCCTAAGCTAGTTTCCTAGCCAAACCTTTCTTTTAAGCCAGACCTAATAGAACCTAAGACAGAACTTAACCAAGCCTTCCAATTGAACTCCTCAAAAGCTATAGCTTGACCAAGCTAAAGTGCTAGACCTGACTAAGCTTTTCATGTGAACTTCTCCAAGGACAAGCCCTACAAACTGACCTTTCCCAAACCTTTTAACCTAATCATCTCCAAAGACCTGACCCTTCTGGTTAAGCACTCCAACTAGCCTCATACTTGATACACCCATTTCACCTCTGAGCTAGCCAATCAATCAAAAACCAAATGACCAAACCACTTTCCTTTATCATTCTAAAGTGGGGGCACCTTCCTTCCAAATGCTTACCTTTCTAAAATAGAGGCATCTTTATCCCAAAGATCAACACTTTTATATCAGGCTAACCCCTCATAGGTTCGACGAATTCAATCATTGCATAATTATCTAGTATGTTTGCATTAAACAGGCTCATAAATCAAGACAGATCGTCAAACTCTCAAAGCAAGATGTATCATCAACCTGATCAATTTGAATTAATCTCTTTTCACAAATATATCTCAATCTCATTATCACTATCTTTACCATTCCTACCAAATAGTGTAACAATCCACACCTACCCTAGAAATTTTTATGACAATTTGTTTGATTTAGAACTACTAAGGTTAAGTGTGTGTGCTTTTATTAAAATTTATGTTCTATGTGTTGATGAGCATGTGGCATGTTAAATTAATTTTTAATATGCATAATATGAGTTAATATCATCAAATAAATGATTTATATGAAGTATATTAGTATAAAATAAATTATTTTAAATAAAATGAATTTTCATGCATAAAGGCAATTTTTAAGCATAAAATGACTTTATGAGTATTTTAAAATAATTTTTAAATGAATGCTTTGGGGGAAATTTTAATGAAAATAAAAAGAAAAATACTTTCATTTTAATTACTTATAATCAGCCCCTAATTTAAATAAAAAACTCAAATACCTAAAAATCCACTACCCAAAAACCCTCCTAACCAAGCTCATTAAGGGTATTAGTGGAAATTGGCCAAAACCCTACATTTAAATACCTAAAATTTAGCCAGCACTCCCTTTCTAGTAGCCATCACTCTATTTATCTATATATTGATAGAAAAATTCTTCCAAAATATTTTTCTCTACCGAAAATAAGAAAACACCTTTCAATTTTGCTATTTCTCGCTCATATTCGTAAGTTTTTCTTTCTTAATAATTTCCTATTTGATTTCTATGAAATAAATTATGAGAAAATTATTTTGAACTGGTTGTTTATTAATTTTTATAGATTTAATTCAGTTAGGGTGTGTTTTTGAAAGAGAAATTTAATTCTCTATTGAAACCATAAATCTTTCCGCGCGATTTCTCCAAAGGTGAATCCTATAACTTAAAATTTCAATTTTTTATGAATAAACACTTTAAGGGGGCAATTCCTGCATAATTGATTTCTAAATGGATTTTTGATGTGTTTTGATGAAAAATATTGGATTAAACCATATCTCTGCACATTACTAGAATGATCAAAAAGTTCTAGAAAATAAGAAAATTCAAGATTTTCTCTCTAGAACTTGAAAGTTGGAAAATTCTATGGTTTGATTACTCTATGGCTGCCAAATTATGATGTTTAATATTCTAAACTGATATTTGTTTTGTTTGGGTGAAAAGTAATGATTTAAATTATGTGTTTATATATTACTGTAATGAACAGAAAGCGCGAAAAGCGCGAAAACTCATGATTTTCACCCTAAGCCTTAAACTTTAGAATTTTCATGCATAATTATTATCTAAGGCTACCGAATCATACATCAAGATGTTCTAAACTGATATTTTCTATGACTGGATAAAAAATAATAGTTTAAACCACCTGTTTGCATATTACTATAATAACTAAAAAATACCAAAAACAAGAAAACTCATGGTTTTGCATCCTAAAACCTAAAATTTGAAATTTCATGTACATGTCACACATATGGCTGTAGACTCATGTAAATTAATGTTCTAAAATGATTTTTGTTGTGTTTACATGAAAAATCTTGGTTCAAACCATGTTTTTACACATTATTATAATAGAGTAAGAAAAATTCAGTTTTTCCTTTAATGATGCATTCGGCCTCCTATGGGATTTTTATCCCAATGTCTATAATTTTTATGCACTATATTTTGATGATTATTGACATAAATATATGTATAATAAACAATAAAATTGCATGTTAGTTGAAGAAATGACCCTAGACAAGCCTAAAGGCACTTTGGTATACTCGAGGTATACTTAAAGTATCTTAACCTTATATTGTGGTTAGAATGTTCATGTGATTGGAAAATATGGAAATAGATGTTATGATGACTTTATAATGAATAAATGGTCCTGAATTGATGAATTGATTGATTGAATGAATGGATCATAAGTGTTAAGCATGACACTTGAGAGGCTATTGATAAGTTGACATGTATGGAAGTGTTAAGTGTACTAAGTTGATTGTTAAAGTGAATTGATATTAAGATAATGATATTTTAGAAAGGTATGGACATGAATTATGATGTGTTTCATATGGGCCTAAAAAGGCTAAGTGTGCAAGACTTTTAAGTCAACATGTTATGTGCAACAGATAAGTGCACCTATATGCACAACACTAAGTGTATGTGAATGTTATATGTGCATAGGGTAGTTATAGGATAAGATAGCATCATGGTTAAATAAATACTAAGTATTAAATTCAATATTATGATAGAGTTTAAGGAGTCTTAGAAGTCTAAGGGCTACGTGAATTAGGAGCAAAAGAACCATAAGGTGAGTAAATACTATGTTCATGTTGTAAGTGTGAGTAACATTATGTTATGTTACAAGTATACGATATCATGTTATGTGTACCTTGATATTCTTCAAACCCACATTATTTTCTATTTCAAATGAACTCAATGATCTCTATTTTAAGCTTAGGTTGCCAAAGGATAATTGGTCCAAAAACCATTTTGTTTATCCAATGATAACTCTTTGAGATAATTGCCGCAACTTATTTTCTTTCTGGAACTACACTATTCTTGTATCTTATATTCAAATAAATTAAACTAATATTACTATTGTGATACATGTTATTGTTGCCTTAACTGCTATTGATATATGTGAATACCATTAGCTCTAGCTATGGTACCTCTAACCCTTTATGTAGAAGTCCTCATGCCGATGCGGGTAATCATCATAACTTGTGCATATGGTCTTAACCCTATGGATAGGGGTAGTGTATCCACCTTAGCTAGAAAAGGGTGGTTCTAGCCATGGGGCCTAGTTAGCTTCACATTTTTAATGTGATAGGAGTTGGAATTTGGTTTAATGCCACCTCTCCTCTATGTGTACGAATGATAGAGCACTAGCTTCACTCTCAATGTGTTATAAGTGTGATTTCTAAAAACTTATTCAATTAAAAGCCTTGCTAAAATGTTTACTTAATTCATGAATTGTAAAATATGAACTATGTGTATAAGCTATGAGTTTCCTTTTCAAAGGACTATGTGTTAATGTATGTACTATATTGTTTACTCATTGAGATCATCTATCTCACCCCTTTTCCTTTTTCCTTGTGTGGTTCCAGGAGAGCAATATGAGGAGGCAAGGTGATATCTCAAGCATTCTACTCCGCTTAGGCAATTCCTTATCCAAAGTCTTTAATAATACTATGATATGAAGGGTTATCTTTAGACACTCAGGGAATAATTAATTTGATGTTTATTTGAAATGTTTTGCTAAGATTTCAACTGGATTATAAATATTATTTTGTTATGGATTATACATGAAGTATCTAATTATTGTCTTCTACAACTAAAGGTTTTTACATAAATATTTTAAATGAGTTATTGTATGAGGTTCAGTATGATCCTAGGCATAAATTGTATAGGTGTAGATGGGTTCTATGACGTGGTTGACCTTATGTCTCCCCATGTTGTAGGATCATCATATCTCTAAAGTTGGGATGTGACAAAGTTGGTATCAGAGCCATAGTTTTTAAAGTCTAGTTTAGACTTATTTTATATGAGTTGTTTAAGTATAATCCTGAAGCATAGGAATTTTCTTGTCACATCACTTATAGTCTATTGCTAGCATAGTTCCGCGAAATCCTAGTAGGTTTTAGTAATCCTTGTTATTCTTTGCTTGCCTTATGATTCTTTTGACAGATGACCAAGAAGATTACCCCTGCATGTGGATCGCAACCCAAAGCACCCCGTGTGACCTGTAAGAGGACTTGGATGGAGATGTTTGAGAGAGTCATATCTATGATTTGCCCTGCAAGGGAAGAGACCCCTAACAAAGAGGAGGACCCTCCGGAGTACTTGGATCCTAATTAGGTTTATAGTAAGATCCAAAAATTAGAGGATGACTATTCATACTTGAAGGAAGAAAATCGATATCTTAAGTTTATGATTCATGCCTTAAGGGTGGATATGGATCAACTTAAGACAAGGATCATTGAGCATGGGGGAGACTACTCACCAGCGAGGTCTGTGTCTTCGACTAGTCACCATTAGGATGAAGATCTTCTTTGTTACCGATGTGCAGTAGTGGCCATGTCATTCTTGATTACCCTGGTGGTGGACATATGAAAGCTAAAACAAGTAGTTGGTGATAATCGATGTAACGGCATAGTACTTTATATGGTATGAATGATATTTCCTTTGACTACCTAGTTGCTTAGTAAGAAGTGATTTCTTTATTTGATATCATATGATTGGCTTATCTTGATAAGAGGTTATTTTCATACTATAAGATGTATGCTATTTGACTGTGATATGTGATACGTACTAAACCATGTGATATATATATGATATGTGCTTAATGGGGTGATATGATAAATGCATGATATTTATGCTAGTACAATGGTGGGGTTAAATGGTTTAGAATAGGTAATTAGTACTAAATTCCCTTATCGTGATAAGCAGAATGCCTCCCAAAAAGAAGGTTTGCATAGCTGCCCAGCCTGCTAGGGCAAGTGATGATGCCATATCGGACACTGCATCAAATGCTACCTCTATAGCTTTGCGATCAAGAGAAAGATCCAACACGAGAGCGCCTACCATGGGCACCAATGAGCAAGCATCTTCGCAAGAGGTGCAAGCTATGCACGAGGAAATGAGACACTTGTGCAAGGAATTAGATGAGCTGCGACCCTGAAGGCGAGAAGAACTGCCAACATAGGAAAGAAATGGAGTTTTGCCTCTTGCGGTAGTGGCACCAACATGGAGGGAAAGGAAGCGACTACCTGATGACAGAATGATGGTTTCAGAGTTCAAAAAGCTCCAACCACCTACTTTCTATAGCAAGGAAGGTGATGACCCCTATGAGTTCTTGGATGAGATGGACAAACTAGTCTATCGACTTTCTTACTCAGATGCTCGAGTGATAGAGTTGATGGGACTTCAACTCAAGAAGGAAGCTTGGTATTGGTAAGAGAGAAATATTGAAGAATGGCTTTACAAAGAATAATCACCTATGTGGGTAGAGTTTAAGCAAGACGTAATGGATCAGTTCTTGCCAGAAGGAGAAAGGCAAGATAGAGCATTGCAATTCGAGCAACTAAAGCAAAAGCCAGGGATGTCTATATAGGATTATGCTAAAGAGTTTAATCGACTTAGCCAATTTACCGTCAACATCATTCCTACTAAAGCTAGCCGCATGAATTACTTCCTGAGAGGGATGATCACACCTCTATTCAATTCATTGGTAGCAACAAAGTTTCCAACTTTGGTAAGCTGATAGATAAGGCTAAGATAATGGAGAAGAGATACAAGGCAAAGAAAGCCAAACGAGCTAAACAGGACCAAAAGGGGAAGCATAGAAACAAAGGTCATGGAGGACAGCATAGAGGTAGAGGAGGCACCAGGAAGGAATTTTCATCTTCTAGACAATGAAACAGTCAAGCTAAGCAGGAACTCCTTACTTGCGGCAAATGTGGAAAGAAACATCCTAAAATTTACCAAAAGGATTCTGGTGCGTGCCTTAAGTGTGGAAAAATGTGGCACTTTATAAAGGACTACCCTCAGATGAGAAGACAAGGGAATGGGACCACAGTACGACCACAATCTAGACCATTCCAATCGTAAGGGCAAGGAGTCAAGGATAAGGGGCCAGCTGTTAGGAATGCACCGGTGACAGAGAATAAGGGCAAGGGTCGAGTCTTCACTTTAAATCAGCAAAAGGCTCGCGCTTCACATGCAGCCATCACAGGTATCATTCCCATCTAAAATTCTAGTGCAAAATGTTTGACCGATTATGGTGCTGCCCATTATTTTGTGTCATCCTATTTTGCTAAGAGTCTGGGTAGAAATAAGGAAATTAATGAGTGAACCTTTAGTAGTATCAACTCCTTTGGGAGAGGTGATGGAAGTAAAGTGTGGGTTTAAGGGATGTGAGGTAGATGTTAATGGAAAAAAAAAATTCCTGTAGAATTGCTAGAGTTAGACGTACTAGAATTTGATGTGATATTAGGGATGGACTGGTTATATGAGCGTGGAGCTCGTATCGACTATAGAGAAAAGCTTATTGAATTTTTAAATTAAGAACGGGAAGAGGTTTGTGTATCAAGGAGATAGGAATGAGAATCCCTTAAACTTGATATTAGCTTTGGGAGTAAGAAGGATGTTAAGGAAAGGGTGGGAAGCATACCTAGCATATGTAATTAATACTAACAAGAAGATCGCCATTCAAGACAAGAGCATTCCAGTGGTGGATGAGTTCATAGATGTCTTTCTAGAAGATCTACTTAGATTACCACCTGACTGTGAGATTGAGTTCAACATTGAACTGTTACCTGAACGTAACCTATATCGATACCGCCATATTGTATGGCACCGATGGAGCTAAAAGAATTAAAGATGCAACTGTATGATCTACTCAATAAGGGTTTTATTCAACCAAGCAGTTCACTATGGGGCGCTCCAGTGCTATTCATAAAGAAGAAGGATGGCTCGTTCCTAGTGTGCATTGATTATCATCTGCTTAACAAAGTCACTATGAAAAATAAGTACTTATTGCCAAGGATCAATGATCTTTTTGATCAATTGCAAGGAGCTGATCACTTGTCGAACATCAACTTAAGGTCTGGCTATCATCAACTAAAGATTCATGGAGAAGACATCTACAAAACTACCTTCCATACTAGATATGGACACTATGAGTTCACGGTTCTGCTATTTAGACTGACAAATGCTCCTGCTGCTTTCATAGACTTGATGAATCAAGTATTCAAACCATTCCTTGATAAGTTTGTGATCATGTTCATTGACAACATCCTGATTGACTTAAAGAATAAAGAAAAACATGAAGAACATTTGAGGATCGTGCTTCAAACGCTATATGATCACCAACTCTATGTGAAGTTATCCAAGTGTGAGTTTTGGATGGAGTCTTTCAACTTTTTGGGACATGTAGTAAGTGAGGAAGGGATTCAAGTTAATTCTAAGAAAGTTAAAGTGGTAGCAAATTGGCCAAGGCCCATAATGGTTTTGGAAGTACGGAGTTTCTTAGGCATGGCTGGGTATTATTGCAGATTCGTACAAGACTTTTCTAAGATAGCATCTCTATTGACCAAGTTGACTAGAAAGTAAGTTAAGTTCAATTGGGAAAAGTCTTGTGAGAAGAGTTTTCAAAAGCCCAAGAAATGTTTGATATCATCTCCAGTTTTGGCAGTACCGGAGGGAGAATAAGGGTTTATTGTCTATTGTGATGCCTTGCGAGTAGGACTTGGATAGGTCTTGATGCAGAATGGGAAAGTCATCGCCTATCATGACAACTTAAGAAGCATGAAGTTAATTATCCTACTCATGATTTGAAGTTAGCTGCCATAGTTTTCGCTCTCAAAATATGGAGACATTACATGTATAGAACAAAATGTGAGATCTATACAAATCATAAGAGTCTTCAGTACATCTTAAGCCAAAGAGACCTTAACCTGAAGTAGAGAAGATGGGTTAAACTATTGAAAGACTATGATTGTCAGATTCTTTACCATTATAGAAAGGCAAATGTGGTGGCTAATGCCTTGAGTCAAAAATCGATGGGAAGCCTAGCCCATGTGACTATGCAAAAGAGACAGATCATGAAGGAATTAAAGAAATTGTTCAGCCAAGACTTAATGGATTAGAAGATCGAGAGTTTTATTGTCTCATTTCCAAGTGAAGTCTAAACTAATGTAAGAAATAAGGGATTCACAAGGTAAGGACCCACATATGGTGAAGTTGAAGGATGAGATGAAAGAAGGAAAGAACTCTAAGTTTGAAGTGGTCAATGGAATTTTAAAGTGTGGGAATAGAGTATACATGCCTGATGTGGATGGATTAAGGGAAAGAATATTAAAAAAGGCACATCATACCCCTTACTATGCTCATCCTGGAACTACCAAGATGTACCATGATGTGAAAGCTAAACTATTAGTGGTCTGGACTGAAGAAGGTTGTGGCGATGTTTGTAACATCTTATCTAACTTGCCAACAAGTCAAATACGAACATCAACAACCCTTTGGATTGCTACAAGAAATTCAACTACCTGAATGGAAGTGGGAGCACATCACTATAAAGTTCATAGTTGGGTTATCTAAAACCTCTAAAGCATATGACTCTATATAAGTCATAGTGGACTAACTGACAAAATCTGCTCATTTTGTGAAAGTTAAGGCCACATACTCTGCAGCTCAGTATGCACAGTTGTATATGGATGAGATCATGAAACTACACATAATGCCTATTTCCATTATCTTAGATCAAGGGACTCAATTCACCTCAAAGTTCTGGCAGAAGTTGCAAGAAGCTTTAGGAACACAACTTGATTTCAGTACTGTATTTCACCCTCAAATAGATGGACAGTCTGAAGGACAATTTAGACACTGGAGGATATGTTAAGGATGTGTGTTCTTGACTTTGGTGGTAGCTGGAATGAGTATTTACCTTTGATTGAATTCACCTATAACAACAGCTATCATTCATCCATCGGTATGGCACCGTATGAAGCATTGTATGAGAGAAAATGCCATTCTCTAGTTTGTTCGATTGAACCTATAGATAAGCATATGGAGATGCCAGAGTTGCTTAAGGAGACTACCGAGAAAGTACCTTTGATTCAAGAGTGATTGAAAACGGCCTTCAGTAGGCAAAAGAGTTATGCGAATCCTAAGCAAAAAAATATCCATTTTGCCATAGGAGATCACGTGTTCTTGAAAGTCTCTCCAATGAAAGGTGTTATGAGATTTGGCAAGAAAGGAAAGTTATCACCTCACTTCATTGGTCCTTTCAAAATCTTAGATAAGGTTGAGGAAGTATCTTATAGACTTGCCCTCCCTCCAACTATGGTGCATGTGCATCCAGTATTTCATGTCTCTATGTTAAGTATGCGTCAGATCCGTCTCATCTCTTGTCACCTCTAGACATAATGTTAGATGAGCAGCTATCTTATGAGGAGTCACCAATAGCTATAGTGGATCAACAAGTGAAGAGGTTAAGAAACAAGGAGATACCCATGACTAAGGTCCAATGGCGAAAACATGGGATAGATGAGTGCACTTGAGAAGTTGAGGAGGAGATGCGGCAGAAGCATCCTCAGCATTTCAAGATCAGTTAGGTAAGAATTTAAATTCAAGGATGAATTTCTTTTAAGGGGGGAGAATGTAATAATCCACACCTATCCTAGAAATTTTTATGACAATTTGCTTGATTTAGAATTATTAAGACTAAGTGTGTGTACTTTTATGGAAATTTATATTCTATGTGTTGATGAGTATGTGGCATGTTAAATTAATTTTTAATATGCATAATATGAGTTAATATCATCAAATAAATTATTTATATGAAGTACATTAATATAAAATAAATTATTTAAAATAAAATGAATTTTCATGTATAAAGGCAATTTTTAAGCATAAAATGATTTTATGAGTATTTTAAAATAATTTTTAAATAAATGTTTTGGGGAAAATTTTAATGAAAATAATAAGAAAAATATTTTTATTTTAATTACTTATAATCAGCCCCTAATTTAAATAAAAAGCCCAAATACCTATAAGCCCACTACCCAAAAACCCTCTTAACCTAGCTCATTAAGGGTATTAGTGGAAATTGGCCAAAACCCTGCATTTAAATACCTAAAATTGAGTCAGCACTCCTTTTCTAGCAGCCATCACTCTATTTATGTATATCTTGATAGAAAAATTCTTCCAAAATATTTTCCTCTATCGAAAATAAGAAAACACTTTTCAATTTTGCGATTTCTCGCCCGTATTCATAAGTTTTTCTTTCTTAACAATTTCCTATATGATTTTTATGAATAAATTATGAGAAAATTATTTTCAAATGGTTTCTTACTGATTTTTACAGATTTAATTCAGTTTGGGTGTGTTTTTGAAAGAGAAATTTAAGTCTCTACCGAAACCACATATCTTTCCATGCGATTTCTCCAAAGGTAAATCCTGTAACTTAAAATTTTAATTTTTTATGAATAAACACTTCAGGGGGTGTGATTCCTGCATAATTGATTTCTAAATGGATTTTTTATATGTTTTGATGAAAAATATTGGATTAAATCATATTTCTGCATATTACTGAAATGACTGAAAAGTTTCAGAAAATAAGGAAATTCAAGGTTGTTGCTCTAAAACTTGAAAGTTGAAAAATTATTTGGTTTGATAACTCTATGGCTTCCAAATATTGATGTTTAATATTCTAAATTGATATTTTTTTTGTTTGGATGAAAATTAATGATTTAAATCATGTGTTTATATATTACTGTAATGAACAGAAAGCGCGAAAAACGCGAAAACTCATGATTTTCACCCTAAGCCTTAAACTTTGGAATTTTCATCCATAATTATTATCTAAGGCTGCCATATCATACATGAAGATGTTCTAAATACTATGACTAGATGAAAAATAATGGTTTAAACCACCTGTTTACATATTAATGTAATGACTGGAAAATACTAAAAACAAGAAAACTCATGGTTTTGCATCCTAAAACCTAAAATTTGAAATTTCATGTACATTTAACACATATGGCCGCCAATTCATGTAAATTAATGTTCTAAAATGATTTTTGTTGTGTTTACATGAAAAATCTTGGTTCAAACTATGTTTTTATATATTACTGTAATAGACGAAAAGTAAGAAAAGTAAGAAAAATTCAGTTTTTTCTTTGATGATGCATTCGGCCTACTATGGGATTTTTATCTCAATGTCTATAATTTTTATGCAATGTATTTTGATGATTATTGACATGAATATATATATAATAAATGATAAAATTACATGTTAGTTGAAGGAATAACCCTAGACAAGCCTAGAGGCACTTTGGTATACTTAAGGTATACTTAAGTTATCTTAATCTTATATTATGGTTAGAATGTGAATGTGAATGGAAAATATGGAAATAGATGTTATGATGACTTGATAATGAATAAATGGTCTTGAATTGATGAAGTGATTGATTGAATGAATAGATCATAAGGGTTAAGCATGACACTTGAGAGGCTATTGATAAATTGACATGTATGAAAGTGTTAAGTATACTAAGTTGATTGTTAAAGTGAATTGATATTACGATAATGATATTATGTTGACCTTAGAAAGGTATGGACATGAATTATGATGTGTTTCATATGTGCCTAAAAAGGCTAAGTGTGCAAGACTTTTAAGTCAATATGTTACGTGCAAATGATGAGTGCACCTATATGTGCAACACTAAGTGTATGTGAATGTTATATGTGCATATGGTAGTTATGGGATAGGATAGCATCATGGTTAAATAAATACTAAGTATTGAATTAAATATTATGATAAAGCTTGAGGAGTCTTAGAAGTCTAAGGGCTACATGAATTAGGAGCGAATGAACCACAAGGTGAATAAACACTATGTTCATATTGCAAGTATGAGTAACATTATGTTATGTTACAAGTATGTGATATCATGTTATGTGTACCTTGTTATTCTTCAAACCCAAGTTATTTTCTATTTCAAACAAACTCAATGATCTCTATTTTAAGCTTGGGTTACCAAAGGACAATTGACCAAAAACCATTTTGTTTATCCAATGATAATTCATTAAGATAATGCCCCAACTTATTTTCTTTCTGGAACTACACTATTCTTGTATCTTCTATTTAAATAAATTGAAATGATATAACTATTGTGATACATGTTATTGTTGCCTTAAGTGCTATTGATATATATGAATACCATTAGCTTTAGCTATGATACCTCTAACCCTTTATGCAGAAGTCCTCATGCAAATGCGGGTAATTTTTTGAACCTGCGTACATAGTCTTAATCCAATAGATAGGGATAGTGTGTCCACTTCAGCTAGAAAGGGGTGGTTCTAGCCATGGGGCTTGATCAGCTTCATGCTCTTCATGTGATAGGAATTGGAATTTGGTTTAATGCCACATTTCCTCTATGTGTTTGAGTGATAGAGCAATAGCCTTCACTCTCAATGTGTTATAAGTGTGATTTTTGCAAACTTGTTTAATTGAAAGCCTTGTTAAAATGTTAACTTGATTTATGAATTGTAAATCATGAACTATGTGTATAAGCTATGAGTTTCCTTTTCAGAGGACTATGTATTAGTGTATGTGCTATATTGTTTACTCATTGAGATCATTTTTTCACCCTTTTTCCTTTTTCCTTGTGTGGTTATAGGTGAGCAATATGAGGAGGCAAGGTGATACCTCAAGCATTCTACTCTGCTTGGGGAATTCCTTATCTGAAGTCTTTAATAATACTATGATATGAAGGATTATCTTTAGACACTCTAGGAATAATTATTTTGATGTTTATTTGAAATGTTTTGTTAAGATTTCAACTGGATTATAAATATTATTTTCTTATAGATTAAACATGAAGTATCCAATTATTGTCTTCCCCAACTAAAGGTTTTCACATAAATATTTTAAATGAGTTATTATATGAGGTTTGGTACAATCCTAGGTATGAATTATGTAGGAGTAGATGGGTTATATGGGCATGGGTGACCTTATGTCTCCCCATATTCTAGGACCGTTATATCTCTAAAGTTGGGATTGATAGATAGGATGGTTATCTTTTTTATTCTCCAGATAGGATCATCACTTTTCATTCTTACTAGAAAGGGCCATTACTTTTATTGTTCCTACTAGATAAGATAGTTTTCTTTACCATTCCTATCAGATAGGATGGTCATATTTTTAATCCTACCAGACAAGATTACCATTTTTCATTCCTACCAGAAAGGATCATTACTTCTGTTGTTCTTACCATATAGGATGGTCATCTTTTTTATCATACCAGATAGGATCAACACTTTTCACTCCTACCAGAAATGACCATTACTTCTACTATTCCTATCAAACAGGATAGTCATTTTTTTTATCCTACCAGCTAGGATTAACACTTTTCATTCCTACCAAAAAGGGCCATTACTTTTACTGTTCCTACCAGATAAGACAGTTATCTTTTCCATTCTTACCAGACAGGATGGTCATCTTTTTTATCCTACCAGACAGGATCACCATTTTTCATTCCTTCTAGAAAGGACTATTACTTCTACTATTCCTACCAGACTGGATGGTCATTTTTTTATCCTACTAGATAGGATCCTCACTTTTCATTCCTACCAGAAACGACCATTACTTTTACTATTCCTACTAAACAAGATAATTATCTTTACCATCCTTACCAGACAAGATGGTCATCTTTTTAATCCTACTAGATAGGATCACTACTTTGTTAATTCCTACTAGATAGGTCGCTTTCATTCCTAGCAAATAAGATCACCACTGTATTAATTCCTATTAAATAGGATCACCATTTCGTCGATTCCTAATAGATAGGGTCTCCTTCTTTCCAAGATCATCATTCCTTCCAAATAGGAACATCGCTTTTAGCTCCTACCAAAAAGGACAACAACCAAATGCTACCAGCCAATAGATCTCTCAAATATACCGGGGGCATCTTCCTTAAAATTCAACTACACCTTTCACCCAAATGTCTAAACTCTGACCTAGACAATAATTTAGTTTCTTTTACCATCCCTCATATCCAGGTTCACTATCATCATAATAGCTTTTTAGAAAAAGACAATTCCGATGAGGGGGCAGCTGTGAATCCTTAATTTTACACCTTTCAGTATGTATTTAAACTGTAAAAGCACTTAGGCTCAGTAAACAAACTTCTAGAAGTTGAAAACTCTCAAAATGGGAAAACCTAAAAAATCAAAATATGTCTTTTTGACATTTAAACCCCTTCAAATCATCCGAGACTAAGTAATAAATACAACGCAACTAGAATCATGAAAAATATATGAGAAATGAGCAAGAACGAGCGAAAATAGGCGAAACAGGGCAAAATAAGCTCGTTGCTGCAAAGACCTGTGGTATTGCCACAAAGGCAGAGGTCTATATAGCACTATTGCAGAGTACTTTGCAGCACCACAAAGCTATGTGCAGCAACTCTGGTGAAAACTCATTTTTTGCAATCCCACATTGAAATTTGATGCATTCTACGCTCCAATCCTCTTCTTATATATAGATGGCCTCTCCATCCTTCAAAACACCAATTTCTAAAGCTTAAAAAGTATTAACTTCAAGCAAACCACTTTGCATTTACTCCTTGCTTTGCAAAGCAAGTTAGGGGGTTTCTCCTAGATTCCTACTCAACTAGTTAAAGGCTTACCGCCCGCCCATTCGAGGTAAATCTATTGCCCAAGGCTCTTGTTAGGAGGTTTCTCCTTGATTCCTACTCGACTAATCAAAGGCTTTCCGCTCGCCTATTCAAGGCAAGTCTATTGCCTAAGTCTCATTTCTCTAGTTCGAGGCCAGCTGCCGCCCATCATCGGAGGTGAGTCACCATGCCATTGAGGCTAGCCATCGCCCACCATCTAAGGTGAGCTGCCATGCCATTCAAGGCAAGCCACCACACTATTCGAGACTAATCGTCGCCCACCATCCAAGGCTATCCGCTACCCCTATCTAAGGCCAGTAGTCGCCCGCCGTTCAAGGGAAGCTTCTTTTCCTTTAATTTTCTTTTGTTTAAGTTTCTTTGCCCTTTTTAGTTAGTTACTTAAATTGATTCATCTGGATTGCTAGCTAATCAACTTGGTAGTCAATTTAGTTAATTAATTAACTCAACCCTCTTATAATTAATCAATCAAAACATGATGAAGTGGCTAGGCTAAAACTAAACCCTTTGCAAGAAAGGAGAATTGCATGGGTTCTGATTCCCATTCAAAAGGATACGCAAGCATGCTTGGTTAAGGCATCAAATCCAATTAAAACTAACCAATTTTCCCCCTCTATCACTTTCTTCACTTTCTTTTATTTTGCTTTCTTTTACATTGTTATTAGGCTTAGTTCGGAAAATGTGTGACTTCCCTAGAACCCAGAAGAGCTAGAAGAGGTATCCCCTAAGTTTAGAATTTCATTGTAATATTAACTCTCTTTAATTTCGAATTCTAATTATGTATAAACTTTATGGATTGAATGATCATGCATATTATAAATTGTTCATGTATTTTAAACTATTCATGAAATATGTTTTAAGTTACTTTTATATTATTTTGCCAAACATATTTTGTTAAACTGAAAATCTAGTTCCTGAATCCTCTTTGATTTCGAGGCTAGTGATCTTTTTCCTTTGGGTAATAATTGGAGTCAAATGAATTTTTTCCTTATATTTTCCTAAATAAAAACAAATTAAGGTGGTGACTCTAAGAAACAATTTTCAAATCTATCAAAGATAAGCCCGAGGGCTTCTTTGTGAGTTCTTTCCCAAATGAGCATTTTGATTCCCTTTAGAGGATCGGACCAGTGCTCAAGCGAGGCCTCACACAAGGTACCCTAATCTAAGGTGGAGCTGACATCTAGAGTAAAAATCACCCTATTCATCCAAAAGTCAAGAAAAACAAAGGTAAGTTCCTTTTCTTCTCTTCATTTCTAAAATTCTAAATTTAGATCTAGAATTCTCTCTTCTACCTTTCTTTAGGTCTAAAATAGAAAAGATTTAAAATTTATTAATTTAAAAGTCAGAATTAAATTAATAAACAAAACCAACATTTTTTCCAAAACTCCTCCTTCTCAAGAAGGAAGAACTGCGTGGGGTTTGATTCCTATTCAATAGGATACGCAAGCATGCCATTCTGTAGGGCATCAACTCCAAAATCTTTTTTAATAATATTTTCCCGTTCATATTTATAGTTTAGGTTTCATTTTACTTTATTATTTATTTTTATATGTGCTTTATTTTCATTTCTTTATGTTCATTTCTTTAATTTAGTTGGGGAGTGTGTGCCTTTCCTAGAATCCCATAAGGGCTAGAGAAAGGATTCTCTTTTCAAGAGGAACGTATGCTTTTCTTAGAACCCATAAGGGCTAGAGGAAAGATCCTCTTTATTTCATTCATTTTGGTTGTGTAATAATTAAGTAGGATTTATTCTTGCTTATTTATTTACAACTGTCATTTCATTTTACTATCTATAACTATTTTATTCATCATCTTTACTCCTGATCATGCATACACTAAAATTGCCTTTTTTTTTTTTTAGAGTTATTTTGCAACTTTTAGCCAAACTAAAGAAAATTGTATTTTCTCAATTTGTTTAAATACCAAAACCTGATCCCCAAGTCCTCTTTGGTCACTCGCGAGTTAGTGTTTTTCCATTAGGATAAATCAAATATTTTGGAGTCAATTAATTTGGGTTTTCCTTTATATTTTCCAATTAAAATAAGTAAATTAAAGCAGCGACTCTTTTTTATGAATAACAAATTGCAAAATCAATGTTCTAAACTTTTAGTGAGTTCCAGTCATTGAGTTTCTCCCGAAGAGCATTTCGATTCCCCTCAACAGATCAGACCGGTGCTTGGGTGAGGCTTCACACCCCTAATTTTGGATTTTTTTGTTGTAATTTTAACTTATCTTTCCTTTCTTTATTTTCTTCTCTATTTTATTTATCTTATGAATGGATTATCATGTATCATAATAAATTTTACATGCATTAATCATGAAACTATTTTTTAAGTCACAACTAAATTAATTGCCAAACTATTTTTGAATGAATCAAAAACATAGTCCACGAATCCTCTTTGATTTCAAGACTAGTATTTTTTCCTTTGGGATGTTAAATGGAGTCACATGGATTTTTCCTTAACCTTTCCTAAATAAAATAAAATTAAGATGGCAACTCTTCAAATGCACTTTTCAAAATCAACCTATCTAAAACCAAGGGCTCCAACGTGAGTTCTTTCCCAAATTAGCATTTTGATTCCCTTTTAGAGGATCAGACCGATGCTTGGCCGATGCCTCACACATTGTAATTTTGATGTTCTTACTAATGCTAGACTTGGAGAAATTAGCACACTTTCATATTTGTGCAAGCATTAGTTCGCACAAAAAGGGTGCAAAATTATCATTTGATTTTTCATTTGATTCGACTTGTGATAGGGTGCAGAATTATCATTTGATTTTTCATTTGATTCAACTTGTGATAATTCTTCCTGTTTCTACAAAGAAGGAAAAATGAAAGTTCATAGCATTCTCTCTATATAAGAGTTTTGTATTTTCTTACTGAGAATTTTGTTGGCTTTTCTATATCCTTAATCTTTTTGTTCCCTTTGTCACTGTCACTTCCTCATCTTTAACCTTTATTTCTCTATCTCCTTTTTTATTCTTTTGTAGGTCTTAGGCTTTTCATAGGAACTGGTTTATTGAATTGGTTTTCACTTTCTTGTGGCCAATCTTAGATTCCTCTGTTGTGAGCTTTTCATACATTATGTGGCCTAAATTATGGCTTTAGACTCAGGATTTCCAATTAATAAGGGTAGTCATCTGGACTTATCATATATAGAAGGGGAAGAAATTAAGATAGTAACAACTGAGGAGAATGATTTGAATGCTGTAAAATTTTCCCTCTTCCTTGCAAGGAAGTTATGGATGAATCATCCTTTTAATTTTGGTATTTTATTGGATACACTGAAGAATGCATAGAAAATCAGACATGGTGTCATTTCTAGGGAATGGGTAAAAAAATCTTTTCCTTTTCCAATTCTTTAATATAAGGGATAAAAAGGAAGTATTAAAGAATGAACCATGGCACTTTGATAGAAATCTGTTTGTTCTAAAAGAAGTCATTACTACTTAACAACTATCAACACTTAGATATTCACTATTTCTCACTCTGGACAAAAGCATATGATCTTTCCTTCAAATGCATGACTAAAAATATGGAAAAATAGATTGGCAATAAGATTGGAATTTTTATGCAATTTGATTAAAAAAAAAAAAAAAGAGCATATATAAGGTCATTTCCTCTGTTTTAAGATTTGCATTAACCTTCATAACCCTTTACAACAGGGCACAGGAATTAGAATGAATGGCTCTTCTATTTACATTCAAGTTTGAAAGGTTGCCTACTATCTATTATAATTATGGACACTATTGACATTTGTCCATTATTACAAGGAATTGGCTGAAGATGAAGATGGAAATGTTATTGTCTATGGCTATGGGATTTCCTGCGAGCTTCCACACTTCATTATTGTCATTTGACCAATAATAACTAGAATGCTCCTATCCAAACAAACTATTGTGGCCGTTCCTCACCTGCAAGCTGATCCCTAGCTAGTGCAGTGGCCGTCCCTTACTTGCAAACTGGTCCCTAGTAGGCGCCTTACACAATCAATCCCATATAATAGATGTAGACAAATTTCCACGTGGAGTTCCTACATCTCTACTTATTTTGAAACTCGAGGATAGCGGCATTCCCACATATAACAACATGGAAACTATTATGAAAGAACTTGACAAAATAGCCTTTAATAGTGCTATATAGGTGCCTAAGTTATTGACATCACCATTCACTACCACAAAGCCACTACTTAACCTCCAATTAATCACCAGCACAAAATTCCATTCATCACAAAACCTAAATACCAACTCTAGCCCTTCCACTTTACCCTCTAACCATATAACCACTAAAATAGCCTATAATTTACCTATCCTACAAATCAATACTTTACTTACCTAACAAACCCAATTCCTCCATCCACTTCTAATAGTGCTGAGTATAAATCACATATCAATACCCGACCATCTCAATTCATGATCTAAGCACTTCTAACTCCATTCTTACTGTATCACAGTCAATCCTTAACCCTACCTCTCCTAAATCAAAGCTCGATTCCATCATTTCACTCTTTATTAGTGGTAACAATACACCTGCTTTCCCTATCCTTCACCTTCCCACATCACCACTCCACTATCTCGTTCCACCACATCCAACCACTACTTAAAAACAACAACTTTTGTTCTCCACCAATAACTAAAAAATGGAAGAAAAAAGTACATGCCTTGCCACCTCTTTCCTCCTCTTCTCCTTCTTCCCTAAAAAATGGCATTACCATAAATGGAAAAAGAAGAGACTGAACCAAAGAGACATTCAGGGGGATGGTGAAATGATGCATATTGATAAAGACCCAAGGATAAGAATGATTTAGAAACTCCACTACATGACCCATTGGCAGAGACTGCTAGCCAATCTCACTGGTCACCATGAGTCTACTTATTTGGAATTGTAAGGGGCTTGGGAACCCTACTGCAATTCTCATTCTAAAAAAGCTCATCTAGCTTCAAGCTCCCGAAATTGTCGTCTTAATGGAGACTAAACTATCACAATATAAAATGGAAACAGTATGTCGCTCTTTGGGCTTTAAAAATGGCATTGATGTTGGATGTCTTGGTGATTATTATAGCATAAGGGAAGGATTGTGCTTGATGTGGTGTAATGAGGTTCCTCTTTCACTGCTTTCCTATTCTCCTAACCATAATGATATGGAATTTAATGAGCACCTGGGTCAACCTAAGTGGAGTTTAACAACTTAGTTCAATCTAAATGGCATCTAATAAGGATTTATAGCTAGCTTAAGGATGCCAATAAATCCTATACATGAAATATATTGCACACTTTGAAAGAAAGAGCAATTCTGCCATGGCTTTTTTATGGTGATTTCAATGAAATCATGTACTTGTACGAGAAAATTGGTGGACTAGATCAACTAATGGACCAGATGCAAGCTTTTTATGATGCGCTTTCCTTCTGCTCTTTAGATGATTTAGGTTACAAAGGATATTGCTACATATGAACCAATGGTAAAAATGACTCTAATAATATTTAAAAGTGACTTTGCAAGATAGTAACTTCTCTAGATTGGGTTATAATGTTTCCTTCTTACTTCATGGAGCACCTAGAGAGACAAGGATCTAATCATTGCCCTTTATTTATTTCATAGGCTTATACCTCCTCTCAAGGAAAGCATAAGCATAGATCTTTTCATTTTGAAGCTATGTGGATTTGAAACCAACAATGCAAGGAGATTGTGGAGAATACGTGGTTTTTATCAAACCTTAATTTATCATCTACTACTATAAGGGATCGACTCTCTGTTTATGCACAATCACTTAAGCAATAGGAATTCTCTCACTTTGGTAACATAACAAAAGAGATATGGGCACATCATAAATCCTTAACCTCACTTTAGAATCGAGAACAAACTAAAGAAATGATCACATAACAATGTATCATTGAAGCTAAACTTTCTAAATTGTTGTGCAGAGAAGAAACTAAATAGGCACAAAGGTTATGAATTGCTTGGCTGAAAGATGGTGATAAAAATATAGGATTTTTCCACCAAAAGGTGAATGTTCGATTATGTCAGAATAAAATTCAGAAAATTAAATATCTATATAGCAATTGGGTGGAAAATGAAGATGATATTGGATCAAATCTAACTACCTTTTTTCAAACACGATAATTTCAACGTGTACAGCTTGTTTGGATGAAGTGTTGCAAACTATGAAGCCTAATGTGACTGCAAAAATGAATACTAGATTAATTAAGCCTTTCTCACATGAAGAAGTCCTTAAGGCACTGCGCCCTATGCACCAAACAAAGGCCCCTAGGCCCAACGGTATGCCAGCTTTATTTTTTCGTAACTTTTGGAGCATTATAAGCTCTGAAGTTTTGAATGTTGTTCTTGATGTGTTAAATAACAAAGCTAATCCCACAAACCTAAATCATAATTTCATTGCTATGATTCCAAAAATCAAATCTCCTGAATCACCAAAAGACTTATATCCCATAAGCCTATGTAATGTTATCTTCAAATTGATTATAAAAACCATAACAATAGGCTTAAAAATTTCTTCCAGAAATCATTCACACTACCTAATCAGCCTTCATTCCTGACAAGCTAATTATAGACAATGCCCTTGTAGCTTTTGAAGCTTTTCACTACTTAAAACACAAACAAAAGGGGGCTAAAAGACATTTTACTTTAAAATTAGACATGGCCAAGGCCTATGATAGAGTTGAGTGGATTTTTTTTTTTGGAAAAATCATGCTAAAACTAGGTTTCCATTATGATTAGGTTGAACTTATTATACGATGTATCACTATCCTTTTCTATTTTACTAATTGGTTCTCCTTGCACTAACTTCACACCCACTAAAGGTCTTCGACAAGGTAACCCTTTCTCCCCCTATTTGTTTCTTTTTTGTTCAGAAGGACTATCATCGTTCATTAACAATGCAGAAAATGAAGAAGTGATACATGGAGTCAAGGTCTATCAGCGAGCACCTTCATTAACCCATCTATTATTTGGAAGAGCTATTAATGTAGAAACATCATCTATACTTCACATACTTGGAATTTACAAGTCTGCATTCGATCAAAAGGTGATCTTAGACAAATTTGAACTAATTTTTAGTTCAAATGTACCAATTCAAACTTGTACAACAATCCAAGCGACCCTAGGAGTTCAAATGGTAGATTCTTATTCTAAATATTAGGCCTTCTAGCAATAGTTGTTCGCTCAAAAAAATAGTTTTCTCATCAATTATGGAATGGGAAAGTTAGAAGCTCAAGAATTAAAAAGAAAAGACATTATCTCAAGCAAGCAAGGAGGATCTAATTAAGTCTATGGCATTTTCCATACTAAATTATATTATGAGTTGCTTCTTGATGCCTTTAGACATTTGTAAGAAACTTGAATCACTAATTTCAAATAGTGGATTAACAAAAGGATGAACATAGGATACATTGGTGTAGCAGGCAAAAAATGTGAACTTCCAAGCAAGATGGATGATTGGGATTTTAGGATTTTAATTCCTTCAACCTAGCCGTGTTGGGTCAATAGTGTTGGCATCTTTTACATGATGAAAATTCATTACTAGCCTAAATTCTTTAGAGTAAATACTATTGTAGAGGCACCTTCGTGACTGCATATGTAAGACACCGACCAAGCTATACATGGCGGAGCATCATTGCAGTCCGATCCATTTTAGAAAAAGGAACCCGATTGCAAGTGGGTAATGGAGAGTCTATTAACATTTGGTATGATAGACTGCTGTCAGACCAAAATGGATTTCAGGTTTGGCCTCAAATAAAAGTACTTTCAAGAGAAATTAAGGTAAGTTCTCTTATCTCAATTGACTCAATGTCTTGGGATGTTGCTTTGATTGAACAAATATTTTTTCCTTTTTAGGCAAAACAAATCCTTTCCATCCCCTTAAGTTTTCGCAAGCCGCTAGACGTATTGGTATGGCATCATTCGAAGCATGGTTCTTTCACTATTAAAAGTGCATATTATCTTGCTCTCCAGATGAAAACTAATGCGCAACCGGCAACCACAAGTCGTCAGTCTAGCGCACATCAGTTTAACTAGAAAAACATTTGGCAGCATAAAATCCCACCAAAAATTATGCATTTCTTTTGGAGGGTGTGCAACCATTACCTTCATGTGTGCTCGAATCTGAGAAAGAAGTGTTTACAGTAGACACTCTCTATAGAAGATGTAACGTTGGTGTAGAAACGGTGGAGCAGGTGCTGAGAGATTGCCCTTAGGCAGTGCATTTATGGGCATCAACCCCATTACCTTTACATCTTCTAACTGACAGGCAATAGATTTTTAATTCATGGGCTGCTTTGTTTCTTCATCAGAAACCTCTAGAAGTTAGTTCACTTTTCTTGATGCTAGCATGGGGGATTTGGTATTCAAGGAATGTTCTCCATTTTTAGAATAAGAACCTGCAACACCAACAGGTCCTCTTATAAGTAGACACCCTCTTCCATGAAGACGGAGGTATAACCCATGCCTCAACACTCCCAACGAATCGTCTAACCAAAGCCCCATGGCAAAAACCACCAGAAGAGACTATTAAACTCAGTATAGATGTAGCAAATTTTGGCCCTGCTAGTATAGGTTTTGGACTAATGTGTAGGGATCACCACGGTAGTGTGTTGGTTGCAAGTTCAAAAATGGACCATTCTCATGCTCAGTGGAGATTTCTAAGGCAAAAGCCATTTTACATGGCTTAACTGTAGTGATGGAGATGGGATTCACTTCAATTCATCTTGAAGTGACAGCCTAGTGGTTACGAGAGCCATTTTCAATTCAAGTTCTGCATCCACCTGCCTAGGCCAACTGATTTGTGACATTCAACTCAAAGCTTCACTATTGGAGTCATTTTCTTGCTCTTATGTGTGTCCACAGGCTAATAAACCTGCTTATGCTCTTGCCAAAATGGCACCTTCTGTTTTAAACAAAAATTGTGTATGGCAATCAGAGTTTCCAATTGAATTGGGACTAATGATATTATCTGATGTATTTGATTCTGATTAATTAAAATGCATTCCATTTTTCACACCAAAAAAAATAATAATCTTGTTTCTACAACTATAACTAAAAGGGCATTGTCACCTATGAAGCATATTATAATGGCAATTCATAATAAAATAGAATATGAATTTCTTGCCAATTGTATGACTCTTTTATTGAGCGAGATTTAGCTAAAAAGCTAGATATAGACTCAATTATTGATGAATTTTATTATATGAAAAATCGTCGCACACAATTAAAATAAATATTGTATTATATTTATTTTTTAATTTTAAATTTTTATATTTTGATGTTTGTTTCTAGCCCATCCCCCTATCAAAATTTTGTGTCTGCCCTTGCCCTAAGATTTGTATCAATTAACTAATTCATTCATATTTTTGATAAATTAACTAATTAGTATCTTGGTTTTAATTTCATTGGACTATTTAGTCCTTTCGTCTAGTTTTTATACTTTTTTCTTTTAAATTTATGAAAAATAACTAAAATACCCTTGTATATGTGATAAATATAATTTTAACTTTATTATTTAAAAATAAATATAAAAAATTTAAATTAATAAAATTATATAATAATTATATAATTATACAATAAACATTTAAGTATATAATAATTATTTAATTTTATTAATATAAATATTTTTTATTTTTATTATATATGATAATTATATAATTATATAATAATAAATAATTTTATAATTTGATGTTGTTAAGTATATAATTATATTTATTATTTACTTTTATTCATTTGAATTTTTATTTTATTTTTTAAATAATAAAATTAAAATTATTTTTATTATATATGCAAAGGCATTTTAATCTTTTTTTATAAATTTAATAAAAAAATTAAAAATTAAATAGAATTACTAAAAAGTATGATGAAATTAAAATTAAGATACTAATTAATTAATTTTAAAAATAAAAATTAATTAATTAAATTATATATGAAAGATTAAATAATAATTTATTTTTATTTATTTGAAGATGTCATGCCGCGAATTAGAGAAATAATTGGCAGGGTCATTGTCGCTCTCTATCTGAATGTAATATGGGGACCCATAAATTGTATGATTTTAAAAATTGAGGGAGGAAGAGACAGAAGTACGTTAATATGTTATGGGGCGACATAGACAGTGATTTTTATTATTTGATAATTTAGATATCAAAAATATATTAAAATTATTGTGATAATATTGTTATTATTGTGATAATATTGTTTAAGTAGTATGATATGATTGGATGTTTATCACTATCTGTATAGGAATAGTTTTTTTAGATAGGAATAATTTTCTTACATAAGATTATATCTTTGATCCTATCTCTGTAATTTTTTACACTTATAAATAGGTATTATAGTCAATAAAATAATATATAGAAATTTATTCTCTCTTTTATTCTTTCTATTCTCTATAATTGTTCTTTATTTTATCAGCATGAATCGTTTTACAATATTGTTCATAATTTTGGATAGTTTGTGGTTTGTTACAACCTAATTGAGGTGAAAATTTATAAAAAAAACAAGATTCAAAATTTATGGCAAATAATTTTTTTGTGTAATTATTGAGTTCACTATTAACTATTGTTATGAAATTTTATTTTATGATTTTGATTTATTTTGCTTTGACTTATTGTGAATTATTGCACCTCAACTTATTATTTATTACCATGTCGGATTCTTTTGGCTTAGTCTCTGTAGCTGCTTTTGGCATTTATAAATTTTGTAATTTTTTTTTAATCTACATAAAATATTGGTTTTTATATTGAAATTGCTTATATATTTTTCTCAACTCCTATACATAAAATATTGGTTTCATTATGGCCAATTAGTCAAGATGGTTCAAGTTTTTAAAATAATTATATACCATACCTAATTTTATGATGGCCTTGTTAATCATATATATACATTGTCTCTATTATGTAAAATTATCATGAAAAATAATGTAAAATCATTTTTTTGAAATATATGTATATGATTAACGAAAACATCATTTTACAAATGCATATATTGTAATTTTATCATCATTTTTTTTTTTTTGGAAATATTATGATGTGTTGCTATTTAATTTTAATTGAATAAATATAGTTCTTGAAAAACTAGTTCTTGAAGAATTAAATTTATTAATTAAATTATAGTTTCTAAAGAACTAGTATTATATTTTAAGTTCTAATTTCTGAAGAACTAGTACTATATTTCAAATTCTACTTCCTTAAAAAACTAGTATTATCTACAAATCCTGAAGAACTAATAATCTCTAAAAACTAATAATAATTACAGTTCTTGAAAAACTAGTATTTCTTACAGTTCTTGAAGAACTAGTATTATCTCCAGTTCCTGAAGAACTAATCAAATAAATAAAATTGATATTCTTAAAAAATTGATATTTTATATTTCTGAATAACTAATAAATTTGATTTAAGCTAAATGAGTGAATAAATTGGACGTCAATAAAGTACATATGCATAAAAAAAATTCAAAGAGTTGGTGCTAATACCCATAAAATTAAGGTAAACTATTTTGCTTTGATCTTTGTGTTTTGGGTGTTTCATTGTTGTTTACATGCATTGGAGTGATGGGTATGGCCTATTTGGTTAATCAATCAAATTGCAACTTTTAATTATTTATCAATTATAACAACACATTTTATGCATAGTTTTAAAGTCATGATTTGCAATTTTTTTATGACATGAAATCCGATACTAAGTTATTCATTTATTGATTGATTGATTTGCTTTGTGGGGAAAGTAGTAATTTTGTATTCATATTAATAGGTTTACTTCATTCATTAAATTAAAATCGATTCTACTAGTATATATGTTATTACATATCCTTCGGTGTTAATATCTCAACTCAAAATTTATTTTATGGACAATACATATCTTATACATATATAGATATTTGTTAGTTGAATAGCGCACGAGAAAGCTGTGTGTGTCATATATGTCTTATATTTACTTATGTCAATATCCATTGGATGTGAAAGCAATTAGAGACTTAAATGTGAGATGAGATGAGTATAAATTATATAAGTGAGATAATTTTGTTAATTTTTAAATTGATGGATTTATTCCCAGATTGCATATATTGTTGGATTTATGTTGGTATAGATAAGCATAATTAGTACTTACCTTTCCTTGGTAAGATAAATTATGAATTTAATGTTTGTTAAAATTAATATTAATTTATTTTTCTGATTGGTCTATTTATATACATTTTAAATATATGCAAATTAAGTTATTTAAATAAATAAAGTGAAGTATAATGAATTAAAGTTTGATTGATATTTTTATATACTCTTGAATTCAATGGGAATAATTTTTGATATGGGTTCTTGATAATGAAATATATTTAGATGCTAGCAAAAGTAAAAGCTATTATCTACTTAAAACTCATTTAAGTGAGGATTTAAAGATTAAATATCTCACTATTAATGATTTTTATATTCTCTAGAAGAATTTTAAAGATAAATATGATTACTTGAAATATGCGGTTCTACCACAAGCTTAATATGACTAGCTAAACATGTACTTCAAAGATTTTAAGTTTGTTTCATAATACAATTCAATCATGGTTAGAATCACATCACAGCTGAGATTGTGTGGTGATAAAATTGAGGAATATGATATGTTAGATAAGACATATACTACTTTTCATACCTCTAACATGCTCCTGCAGCAGCAGTATAAAAGGTAAAAATTTACAAATATTGTTTATCTTCTAGTGGTTGCAAAGAATAATTGCTAATGAAAAATTATCAAACAATGCCTACTAGTACAATTGCATTCCCTAAAGTAAATGCTATTAATTATTTGGCAAATCATAAGAACTCTAAAAGAGTAACAACTCATATAGAGGACACAACTCAATATTGGTGATTTTATATAAACCCCCTGAAGGAGTAATTTGCAAGAATTTTATAAGTTGTGCATTATAATGAGTTATTTCATTATTGTTTTATCTCTAGTATACACGCACAATATATTGCGTTGAACCTGCAGTTCAAGTATTGAACTTATAGTTCAATAATTATACCTTGAAGACTTTGGCATGAATGCCATTATGTATATCATACATATTCTTCTTTGAAATTTGTACAAAGACATGAACCGCAAATTTTTAGTTATGCCGTGAATATATTAATATCATTATCTCAATGGGTGAAAATGAGTCCACAAAAGAGACTAAGAATTTATTTTGATAAGGCACATTTTTTGACATTAGAGGGAGAAAAAGCACCTGCAGTGCTAAAGAATGTTGAGAAATTTATTGAAAGGAAAATATTTTAAATAATTTTGATCCACGTACAAGTTAGAGTGAATCAAAAGTTCACAAAATAACACAGTTGCAACAAATTGCAACTTAACTGCCAAATGCATTTATAGATGCTAAAAGAGTAACAAAGTCCCATATTACAGCTGATAATACCCTAGCAAGGGTTGTGGTTCCAATTACAAATAGAAAATCAATTAATCTCACTACACACTAAAAGCGTGAATAGTAAATTGGAACTAAATGATAAAAATCCACCGAAAAAAAAAGAAGCGTCACTCATAAAATCTCCTGAAGAGGAAAAACTCAATCAAAGATCTATAGCCAATTATGAGACTCAAACTGAAACAATGAAACAACTAGATCCTCCAGATATGTTTTTTGGAGTTAATGATCATATAAATAAAAACTATGAGATCTCAATTATTTTTGCGATATAAGTGAAAGAGTTGATAAAAATTTAATTATCGTCGACAATATATTTGCCTTAACAGTAGCTCTTACTATTTCAAGAGAAAATCTAAATCTAAAATCTATAAGTATAATTGAATATTAGCATAAACGTAATTGATCATCATAGAAAGAGATAATTAAAGCAAAACTAGATTCGCCCTATCATTAACTATGAGAAAACTAATTCTCTTATTATGGAAATGATCATGTTCCATTATTTGATTAGTATGGTAGTTAAAGAAAGGCTTGGTATACACCTTATGAAAGTGATATTTATATAAAAGTCCCAAAAGGACTAAATATATCATAAATGAATGCACATTAAATATGTGACATATATTTTATCAAATTGCAAAAATCCATGTATGGATTAAAGCAATATGGACATATGGTATAATTATTTAAGTAAATTCTTATTTAAAGAAAGATATGTGAATAATACACTATGTCCATTTGTATTCATAAAAGACCATAAGATGGCATATGTTATTACTACAGTATTTGATTTAAATATCAATGTGACTCCTAAGGAACTCAAAGAAGTATGTACCTATTTGAAAAGTGAGTTCGAGATGAAAAATTTAAAGAAAATGAAATTTTGTATCAGCCTGTAGACCGATTATCAATGAGTCCTAATACACCAGCCTACTTATGTGAAAAATGTATTTAAACAATTTTTGTTTGCCCTTATGCACCAAGAAGGGGGGTTGAATTGGTGGGAAATTAAAACTTAGATAGAAAGAGATAGGGAAAGAGAATGAACACAAACAATTTTATAGTGGTTCGGGTATTAACGAAACCTACATCCACTCCCCAATCTCAATTGGGTATTCTATTACTAGATGATGCTTACAAAAAGTTTCAAGCTCACTCCAAACTTACAATGTATTTTCAATGGCTCACACACAATCCTTACAAGTGTTTCCCTTAGGCTCATACTTAAACCTATACAAGAGTTTTCTAATGGCTCACTCTCAACCCAACAATATGTTTTCAAGGCTAACACTCAACCCTTTGAGCTATCAATGCTCTTACAACAACCAAATGATAACAATTAAGAAGTAAACGCTTTGAGAATTAAAATTGCAAGAGTTTGGCTTAAATGAAAGTTGTTGGATGATTATGATAGTCTTTAGAGGGGGTATTTATAGCTTCTTCCCTCCAAATTCCCATTACAAAGAGATACCAAGAAGGATCCTCACCACAGCACAATATCTTGTATTAAATGCACTGTCAGAGCTGGGTCACAGTCGCTAAGTTTTTTTTATAGTCGCGATCTTCATAATCCACAATGGCTAGATAACACGTGGCACCTTCTCGTTGGTTCTTCAACTATCCACTACAGTCTTGGACTTCAGTATGATATCGCGATTGCGACTACCAATTGGCGGTCACAAATTCAGGATCGCACCCTTGGTTGCGATTGCGACTCAGGTCGCGATTTGCTGTGAGTAAATTGATCAAATTGGCTTCTTAAGTTTCTTGGTCACGATTATATAGTCGTAGTCGTGATTTCATGGTCGTAGTCACGATTTCATCATCTTGGTCGCGACTCAAAAGCAATCCAATATACTTTGAAAGATTTTGATTTCCTTTCAATTTCAATCAATAAATATGATATATTCTGCAAAATAAACACTTGAACAAATATTAGATAGCTTTCAATTTGATTGACAAGATCAAAATAGAGATTGACTAAGCTTTAAAATAACTTAGGTTAATAATTTTGTATGGATAAATCTTTTTCCTTAAACATACCAACTGTGGTCCTCTCACCTGAAGTGAAGAGATACCCTTTTAGACCTAAAGAAGATAACAAAGAGCTATTTGGTCTTAAAGTACCACATATAAGTGCTATATGGGCACTCATATATCTTGCAAATTGCATCAAGTCTGAAATTGCATTTGTAAGAAAAATTCCTAGTTAGGTATAGCTCTGCACCTACTAAGAGATATTATAGTCGTGTAAAAAGTTATCTTCAATGTACTATTAATATTATGATTATATTTTCATTAATTTATATTTGAATTTGGTCTATAGGCAAATATTGGTTATTTACTTGATCTCCATAATGGTAGATCTTAGACTGACTGTATATTCACTTATGATAGTATTGCAATTTTATAAAGGTTTTTTATGGTCCTAAAGTATCTCACTAAAGATATTCTCATTGTATTTTGAGAATAATGCAATTTGCATTGCACAAATTAAAGGTAGGTATATCAAGGGTGATGAAGTAAACATATAAACTATACCCAAATTCTTATATATACATGAGCTCCAGAAGAGATATCCACCAAATTCGCTCGAGTGACAACCTAATAGACTTATGTACTAAGTCTTGACCTAGTGTGGTATTTAAACGACATTATTTCATCGATTAGTGTACACTGTATTAAAATCTGTTCTTATCAAGAAGAGCGAATTAGTATATAATTATACTCTTTTTATTTAGTCAAGTTTTTGTCCCATAGGGTTTTCTTAGACAAAAATTTTAATAAGGCAATCGTACAATGACAAGATAGCGCATGAAATATACTCTTTGCCTTAGTTATGTTTTTTCCCACTGGGTTTTCTAGTAAAGTTTTTAACAAGACATATTCATGAAGCAAGTAATATTTTAAGAGAGTACTATAAATAAATTATTATATGTGGATATTACTTAAACATAATTAAGTATACAGTTTGACAATTTGGCAGATTTATTTATAAAGGCACTCCCTACAACCACATTTGAAAAGCGAGGCAACAAAATTAGTATGCACCGATTAAGAGATATTTGATAAAAATCATATTTTCATAAGGGGGAGATTTTAGTGCAATGTACTCTTTTTTCCTTAGCTTAGGTTTTGTCCCATTGGATTTTCCTAGCAAAGTTTTTAACGAGACAGTGTTATGGCGCAAATCTCTACAAAAATAATGTACTCTTTCTCCTTCACTAAGATTTTTTCTCACAGAGTTTTTCCTTAGTAAGGTTTTAACGAGGCATATTCTTAATAATAGACATTCAAGGGAGAGTATTGTGATAATATTGTTTAAGTAGTATGATATTATTGGATGTGTATCACTATCTATATAGGAATAGTTTTCTTATATAGGAATAATTTTTTTATATAGGATTCTATTTTTGATCTTATCTTTGTAATCTTTTATACTTATAAATAGGTGTTAAAGTCAATAAAATAATATATAAATTTATTCTCTCTTCTATTCTTTCTATTCTCTATAATTGTTTTTTATTTTATAAGAAAAATATCATATTTTGGTTCATTTAATAAACTATTATTCTATAGAATTGTTGGATTTTATGGATCGGGTCCACCTATAATGGAAAGCCCAATCCAATTAATGTTTAGGTAATTTAATTAATTTAAATTATCTAACTTAATATGCAATATATAAATCTGATAAATATGAGATAATATTTATTCGATAATTCTAAAGATAATATTGATTAGTTTAATATTATCAGAACTCTTTAGATGATAGATTTTTGCTAGTCAAAAATCATCAACGTGTTAATTGGGAAATTAACATGAATTGAACAAACATTTAGTTTGAGAGAGTATCTTTGCAACAAAAGGTGAGGAATTTAGGCGGTAAAAAAAAAGGGGTTTTCTTTTATAATCACTTACTGTAACCAATAACTTTAGTTTGATCTTAATCATTTCCGTATCACAATCAATAAGTATTATTATGGTATGTTTAATTATATTTTATCAAGAATGTTTTACTATTATAGTATAAGATAAAAATTGTTAATTATACAATAATATTAAAATATATTTTAATTAATATTAAGAAAGGAAAGCTTTAACATAAAGCTATGTTGAATTCAATATTTTAATTAATATTGCATTATGCACTTATTATCGAATTAAGCTTATAGTTATATATAATGTTTCTAAGAATATTTTAGGTTGGGATTACTTATTGGAATACAATATTTTCACCTGAAATTGCTTTATTGGAAAAATAAATTTCCAAGTAAATAATTTTAAAAATATTAAATTATTATGTTAGGTTGAAAATAAAAATTTCTAAGAAATATTTTTTTTTTTTAACTAAAATTTGAATTTTAGACATTTCAATTTTTTAAACAACTCTATTATCATTTACTAAGAAATATAAAATAAATTTTTTTTTATAACAATGGGAAAAAGTTTATTAATCTTATAAATCTAAGAACATAATCTCCTCTAATTCCGGAGAAGGTACAAAATAATTATAGAGACAAGTATTGTAATGAGCCAACTGTGCAAAACAATAAGCTGACTTATTAATATGCCCCTTTATATATTTGGTAGAAAAGCAATAGCTAAATCTCACCCTTACACAATTATGAACAATTGAACTAAATTCTATTAATTCTACATTTTGAGCTGTAAAGCATTGATTATAATTATTTTGTAAATATAAAATAATTTTATTTGGTTAAAAATATGAGAAAGTACGAAGATAAGTACTAAATTAAATTAATAAACTTACTTTTGATAAATTTTATTTACTTAATCTAATAATATAATATAGATATATATAAACATATATAGATAAATTTTTTTCATAATAACCAACCAATATAAAATATGTTTATTGTTTGAATAGTATAATTAATAAATGTACAATATTAATGGTGCTAAATAAAACAAATCCATATAATTCAAAAAAATATATTAAATTGATCAAAATCAACTAACAAAAATAATTATATATAGTTAATAGATGGTGACGGATTTAGAAAAAAAAATATATGTACATTTTTTTACTCATATAATTTTTTTTTAATAGGATGTGTTATTATGTTGATACCTTTATGTTCAAATTCAAACTAGTTCGATTTATTTAATCAGAAAAATTAAAAAATAATCTACAAATTAATTCAAATTATTTACAATATTAATTTTTTTCGTAACAACTTTCAATTAATTATAATATTCTTTTAGAACATACAACATATGTTACTCCTATATATCAACAACTACTTAAGAGCAAGTTTTGTTAAGTGAAAGCAAGGACAATAAGACTCAATCATAAGATTTAATTAGTTAATTAATTATAATGTATTAAAAATATATTAAATTAAATTAAAATAGGTGTTAACTATAATTTAAATGATAAATAATTGAGTTTTTTTTAGACTTATAGATTTATGTTGGTTATTAATTCGTTAAAATTTATATTTAATGTTATTATATTAAGATGTAATATTATAATACCATATTTTTATATATACTCATTTTTAAAATATTAATGATAAATATATAATATTATTTAAATTCAGATGCAACTCTAAACACGTCATTCTTTGTTTTACTGATTTAAAGGTCATATAAAAAAACACAGGCTGAAACGGATCGTATAAAGAGCTTTTATCTGGTAATTAATCGTGATGAGGGGTAGGGACCCACAAAGCAGCTATCAACACGTGCCGATGTTGTTAAGCTATTGCTGACGTGGCCCAATAGCACATCTATTTGTAATATGCACCATCAATCGCTTTGACCAGTGTGGTCACCGACAGGTTAGCCAGGCTGTCACTGTTACTCTAGCTGGATCATTCCTATTTTTCCTATTCCCACTCCTCACTCTTTTTTCAGTTTTAATAAAAAAACAAAAAAATCTTTCTTTAAGTTTCAATAAAAAAAATTGAAATTTCTTATTCCGATGAGGTCCTATAAATAGAAATCACAATTTATACCATACACGTAACTACTCACTTGAATCATATTTAATTAAAACAGATAATATCTAAATTAATTAGATAATAACTAAAAGTAAATTTATATTCAAAAAATAACATTATATTTAAATAACATACGAATAATATAGTATCATATCCACATACATATTTATACCTTACTTAAATTTTCAGATTTTATTCGAACTCAAACTCACTCATACCCATATCTTATATATAGACACATATAAATGCAAAATTCAAAATAAATAATATTTAGATTAGAATTGACTAGTCTAATTTATTATTTTATAGTATATGATATATTAATTTTTTTAAATAAGTATAAATATATGAATAAATAAGAATTAAAATAATAAAAAAAAATTCTTTGTACAAAACATACTAAATTTCATTGTTTTAGAGTAAATGAATTTCTTACAATTTTAAAAAGAAGAAGACACCATTGAAGAAAATTTTACTGGTTTTTTTTATCTATCAAGATTAGTAAATTTATAATGGGATATCTTATGATTTACTATATGTATTTATCTTTTTACATACTCTACCGTACGTCTTTGTGTAGTTTAAAGATTAAATATTTTCAACATTTTTCCTTTATGATATGTCTAATGTTGTTGCATTTAAAGAATTATAAAACTTCTAAATTATTCTACTTTTTATTTTATTTTTTTATATATGATCTTTTTGAATATAATATATATTAATATATAATAATTATATATTTATATTTAAATTTACATATATATTTAAAAATAATTTGATAATTATTTGGATAATGGGTTATCCAAGAGTTACTTGAAACCCTATGGATATGGAGACAGATTTAAAATTTATTACTCAAATGAATATGAATATGAATAGACAGATACTTCTTTAGATATGGATAAAGATATTATACTATTCTACTTATTCCATACCCATTGTCATCCCTATATATAAAATAAGCTAATAGAATTTACATTGAACTAGTCATCTGTTTGCATGACTATTATTATTATTTTGCATGTAAATATTTTTAATTCATAAAATTTAATTAATATTAACCTAATACATATAATAATAACAATTCAATGAAAGATATAATTGAGAATATGTCATATAATATTAGAAAATTTTGTTAATTTATTAATTAATATATTAATTATATTTACAAAAATATATTAATTATATTAAATATATTAATTAATTATATTAAAAATATAATTAGTATTTTTAAGAATTAAAAATCATTGTTTAATTAAAAAAGTATCTTATTAAATACTATTTTTTAGGATTAGAATCATTATCTAATTTAAAAAATAATATATTAGTTAATTTCAAATAAAAATATTAATTAAAAAAAATTACGCATCAATATAATATTCATGTGTCAAAAATAAGTATACACGTTAAAGAAATTCTCTGTGTCAAAAATAACATGTCAAAAAAAAAATTTATGTCTAGGATTATATATATATATATATATATATATATATATATATATATATATATATATATATATATATATATATATATATATATATATATATATATATATATTGTCAAAGTATTTTTAAAGTTTATAATTTTCATTGATTCTAAAAATTCTTTTAAAAACGATCAAATATATACAATATTATCTTAAATTGAATTTTGTGTTTATTATATGATTTATTATATTTTTCAAAATTTGAATTTATACATATTAAAATTGCTGCATTAATTTTAATCCGATAATTTTATCCAATTTAATGAAAATAGTATAATTCATGTTCAAAAGATACATATTGATTTTTTGTTTATTTTTTATTTTTAACCTTTGAGTGATTTGGTGGCTTTTTGGTGTTCATTATTTCTAATTTTATAGTCTTTTGTACAAATTAAAAGTGTGCCGATGGTCCAAAAGACAAATTGGATGGGCGAAGTTTTGGACTTGTCAGCGGCCATTTATTAGAGTAGACAATTTTTTTGGATTTTTAAATTTTAATCGAATTATAGACGAAATACGTGTGAAGCGAAATTTAAATATTATAATAAAAAAAATTAATTATACTGACTTTATCGCATTATTTATAAATTAATTTAATAAAAATATGATATATTAATTAATAATATCACATCACTCATAAATTAATCTAATAAAAATAAATATATTAATTAATGATACTATAATTTATAAGTGATATATTATCATTAATTAATATGTTATATTCCTATTGAAACAGTTTATAAGTAATATAATAAACTCAAATTATCTAAAAAAATTTCAATATATTACTTAATTTGAGTATCACACGTGTTTAATGAAATACTAAAATTTTATATAATTTTAGATATTTTTTATTATTTTAAAAAGTATATTTTATATTATAATAAAAATTTATTAATTCTAGATCAACTTCTGGCTCATTGAGCTTATTCAAATTTTGATATTAATAAATTAATTAATTTAATTTTTAAATTATAATCAAGTTTAAATTTTTGAGCATTCGTTTAAATCAAATTTGACCTTAAAAATAAAAATTCAATCGAGTTTAAAGTCAGTACTATATTGATTTGACACAGGTTGATTACAGCTCTAATTTAAAAGTGCTCATATGTAAACTTATAAAATTTTTACAATTTAATTAATTAAAAAATTATAAAAAGGAGCGGCCATAGTCAAATATTAAATTTTTGTGGTTCAGGAAGCTGTGATCCTGTGTCAAGAAATCATTCAATCTAAAAGTTGATGTTTACAAGTAAAGATTTAAGATTGGTTTATATTTCAAAGATCTGCAATGTTTGATTGTTGCTTTTACATCAAATATCCTGTGTAACGTACCGGTATTACTGTATACACACATGCTCTATTTTGTTCTTGTCATCTTCTATATTTTGATGAGCTTATTTTGTTTTTTTTTTTTTATGTTTAATAATGGTATTTTTTTCAAAACAAGGAATATTAACAACTTTAATTTTCTAGGCTTATTAAATGCATGGCAATTGTTCATTGAATATTGCAATCCTTAATGGTCAAAATAATTACACGTTTATGTTTAAAATTATATAATATTTTTTTTTAAATAAAAGAAATATTTTATTGATAATGATTAATCAGTATAATTTGAAACAGAAAAATAAAATTAATTGCGTTCAAAAAATAGATATAAATCTTGTTATAAAAATAAGTTTTTTCTCTGAGTTTCATTAATCGTATTGATGGAACAATTATATACAGTAGTTTGGCTGTATTTAGCACATTAACGAGAAACACATTCTACTCGGTGGCTATATTAAACTACAAAATGATTTCATTGTTTTTAAACGAGTCCAATCTTTTGAATATGAGACTCAAACTCCTCCTAACTTTCATGACGGAAGACAAACAAATTCTCATAAAAGAAGATAAAATAAAAGACTTATTAAATCTCATAAAAAGATTACAAAACTCACAAAATAAATGAAAAATCAACTTAATTCCATATCTAAAAAGACACAGATTTATATACATTTCTTATTGAAAACAAAAACAAAGCACAATAAAGAAAAATAACCACCGCCAACTGAATGTAGGTCGACGGTGGCTCAAACAACCTTAGAAAAAAATAAGAAAAAAGTTGAGAGAGAAGGCAGATAGCATTAAAGTTTCTATTTGGCATAATTTTAATATAAGAATTAAAATATTAAATTTTAAACATATTAAAATAAATAATTTATATTTATAGAAGAGATATGTATATTAGAAGTTAGCCTAAACTAGACATAAAGATGACTCATTTTATTTTCTTAAATTCTTTATTAAAGTATTAAGTAATTTAATTAATATTAGAAAAAAGAAAACAAAAAATTTATATTAATTATACAAAATAAAGACTTGAAGAGTATATATTAGAATTGTTATAAAAAAAATACTTCACACAATAAATAATATAATGATTAAGAATTTAAAATTTAACATGGCTCAGTACAAGTCTATTTTATAAAATAAATTTATTAATAAATATAATCATTAATTATTAAATACTCACAAAATAACTTCTCATAATTTTATAAAAAAATACTCCACTCATTCATTTTGTATCACATCATATTATATTGACTTAACACTAAGCATTTATTACAATCTCTACTATTAATCAACCTCATTATTATTACATGACCAAAACCTCACATGTATATAGACTTCTAATCTAAATTTAAATTCAACTTGGATACTTACTTTTTTTAATCTAAACTCAACTTGTACACTAAATTAAATACAAAACTTAATTATTAAGCAAAATTCTTATCCAACTAAAAATCTGAAATAAAATCCTAGTAATCTTTACCTTGGTTCAAATTCCAATAAATCTTCAAATTTTCAACTCAATTTTTGAATTGGACCTTTTTTGTACCTGCCATCACAAGCGCACTTTTATTCTTCAATTCATTACAAGCTCCAACATATACTATATCATCAACAATTGTGCTTCTAATTTGTAAAGATTTCTTTTTCCAAACTTTTTACCCTTCGTGATCACAAAAGCACCTGGACTAACTCTTATAATATTACTTCTTAAAGAACATCCATAACCCAATGAATCTAACTTATGCAAAGATATTAAATTCCTCTTAAACTTAGGAACATACCTAATATCACCAAGTATTTTGACACTTTCATCATGCATCTCAATTTTCACTTTACCAATATACCTTCAAACTCCACCTTCTCATCATTGGTTAATTTCACATATTCATTTTTGCAATCTTTAATTTTATCAAACTATTCCTTTTTGAGCAAATACGAAGAGTGAAAGCAGAATCCATCACCCATTCATCACATAATGGATCCTTTGCCTTTTTCTTTTCATGAACCACATCAAGAGTAAGCATATTAATCTCAAAAATTTTATTATCTCCAATTGCAAAATTTGTAGAACCTTTCTCTTCAACTACTATAATTGCATCTTGCCACAGCTATTTTTGAATTGATTGAATTCTAAAAGATTTTCTTTCATCTTCCTCTAATTGTACTGGATGTGCCCCTTCTCATGATAGTAATAGCATTTCTTATCAACATAGTCTACTTATGGTCTCAAACTTGAGTTTAATCTACTATTTCTTACATATCTTCCTCTTGAATTACTTCTACCATGATTAGAACTCGTAGCAAAAACTCCATTATCATTGCTACTTTTCAACTCCTTCAATTTATCATGTTCCAAAATAGCAACATAAACTTCCTTCATCGTCAATAACTTTGTTTGCCCTTATGCACTAAAAAGGGGGGTTTGAATTGATGGAAAATTAAAATTTTAATAGAAAAGAGATAGGGAAAGAAAGATGAAGACACAAGATTTATAGTGGTTTGGATCCAACCGATCCTACATCCACTCCCTAGTCACACTATTGGGTGTTTCCACTATCTATAGAGTTTTACTAAGCTTACTCCCAACTTAGTGTTTAAGCTCATATAAAACCTTACAAGAGTTTTGAAAAGGCTAACTCTAAAACCCAACCAAGTGTTTTACTAAGACTCACACTCAAATCTAAACAAGAGTTTTCTAAGGCTCACTCCTAATCCTATACAAGTGTTTCAATGGCTAACACTCAACCAACCAACACAAGATGTGTATTACAAAGGTTTTTAATTTGAGAAACGAAATTAAAAGACTTTAGACACTTATTAAGTTATTCTCTACAATCTAAGGACTTTGGAGAGGGTATATATAGCTTATATCCTCCAAAGAGTAGTTACAAGTAAGTACAAGAGATAAAAAAACCAATTCCAACAAGCTTGCAAAAAGTTGTCTGCCATAAGCAGAATTGTGGTCATGAAATCCAGAAATCCCAATGGCTAGTGAACACGTGGCATCTTTTTGTTAGTGTCTTAACTATCCATTACAGGCATAGGCATTTGTACGAAAGTCGTAGTCGAGACACACAATTTGTGGTCGTGAATCCATTATTTGCGGTCACAACTGAGGTCGCGAATCCTTCTGTCTTTCACCCTTCATTTGCTGTAAATTAATCATGGTGGCAATTTTCATGTTGCTGTCACAATTTTCAGGTCATTTTCCATACTTAGGGAATTTTATGATTTCTTGAATCTTTAACCTCTTCTAAGTGCATTTCCTGTAAAATAGATACTAATTGCAAGCTTGTTTCAATTTTATTGACAATATCAAAATAGAGATTGACCAAATTATGAACCAACTTAGGTCAACAAACTTCTTTTCAACTGTCATTGCTATTACTAAACTTTCATAAAATGAAGGGAAAGATTGGCTTATCTTTAATTTTTACACTCAAACTAGTCAACTAAGTGATTAACCTTTTAAATGTATTAAGATGGTCCCAGACATTGATACTTTCATCCATCTTCAATCCATACAATTCTTTCTTCAAATGCAATTGGTTGGTGAACGACTTTGATATATATAAATCTTCTAATTTCTTCCATAAACTAGTTGGAAAGGTCTTATCCAATATATCACATATCATATTACGGGCAAAGGCCAATTGAATTGTACTTACAGCTTAAACTGTAAATCCTCTCTTTCTTCATCTTTAATTGTTGATGGCTTCTTCTCTTTCAAAATTTTAATTAATCCTAATTATACAAGGATACCTTTCATAGTATTCTATCACAAACTAAAATTTTATTCCCATCAAAAAGCTTCATTTCAAATTTTGATATAGTTATTCATGCAATTTTTGACATTTTGAACCAACGGCTCTGATACCACTTGTTATGAAAAATTCTCACACAATAATGATCGGGAACTCAAAATTTAACGTGATTTAGTGTAAGCCTACTCCACAAAATAAACTCATTAATAACTAATAAATACAACTACTAATTAATTAAATGCTCACAAAATAACTTCTTACAATTTTATACAAAAATACTCTACCCATGTATTTTATATCATACCATACTATCTGGACTTAATAATAAGTCTCTACTACAATATCTACTGCTAATCAACCTTGCTACTATTACATGAACAAAACCTCACATATATATAAGTTTCCATTCAAATTCAAATTTAACTTGATACTATTTTATTTATCTTAATCAAAACTCAATTTAAATACTAAACTAAATGCAAAACTTTATTATTAAGCAAAGTCTTTTTGCAACAAAAAGTTTTGAGACAAAATCCTAGCAAGACTACATGTAGAATTATCCTAATAATTGATTACTAAAATTATTAATTAATAATTTTGAAGTATTGATATAGGGGTTTGCCAAACATAGAGGCATGGAGTTGCATTTTGAAAAGAAAAGGCACAAAAAATGAGAGAATTATGGAGAGAAAAGAGAAAGGAACACCACACGTGCACACTAATCCGCTTATGCAATTATTGAGAGGTCCACTCATATATTGCTACCTTTTCCTTTACCATTATATACATTAAAATTAATTTAGATGGTGGCAATTATATATATATATATATATATATATATATATATATATATATATATATATATATATATATATATATATATATATATATATATATATATATATATATATATATATATCCCTTTTTCTTTTTAATTCCCCCTTAAATTTTATTTTTTAAATCTTCAATCTTCTTTTTTTATTAACAGTAATTTCAATATCTTATATTAGATTTGATATGAATAGTTTCATCTTTATTGTTATTACCACATTTATCACCGGCTCTACTAGTTCTTCTTTTACTCACTTGTTCTCTTCTTCCATAGCTCGATGTTCATTCTGCTCGATCTTATTATCTGCCTTCATACTTTTGCCATCGCCTTGCCATCGTCATTTTTACTATATAGTTGGAGGTGACGTTGTGCTTATCACTGTTAGGATGATACTTTTCATTTTATTATTTTATATTGAATTGTATTTTTTTATGTTATTTTATCTTTTCTTGTTGGAAGTTTTGTTATGGCTTCTCTTATTAGAATTTTTTTTTTTTTTTAAGCTTAGTAGTATGTCCGTGTACTATTGTGTTTCAAATGCTTCCAAAAAGAATATTAGTTTGTCGTCTTGTTCCACTATTACCGTCGTAATTTTTTAAAATTAACTTTATAACAGTTTGGTAATCTGTTTAACATTTGCGATCTGTAAATCAATTTGCTCTTATTAGAGTAATTAGTTTTATATAATTTTTTTTATTAAAATTTATATTCAGCCACTGATGATTAATGATATATATATATATATAATGGTAAGTAGTAAAATTATTTGATATCACTAAATATCATTTTAATTAGTGGAAAAAAATTGAGAAGTTTTCTTTGTTGTATAATCTAAATATTGGCTTGGAAAGAAACAAGAAAAATATACATCATAGAAAAAGGAGCTTCTAAATTAAGAGACACGTTCGGAATACAAATTTAAAGATATTAAATTTGAATTATTGGATTGGAATAGAAAAATCATGAAAAACAAATTAATTACTCTCATTGCACAACTCAAATTGAAAAAATGAAAAGAAATATGATGAAATAAGAGAAATTGTTGACTGTTGGAATACTTATTACCTTATAATTAAAATAAGGAAAATTTTAATTGTCATGATTTTAAAGTTTTTGCGTGTTTTTTTCTATTTTTTTCTATGTGTGTTTATATATTTAAAAAAAAGAGAAATTTTTATTTATTTTTATAAAAGAAGTTTTACAAGTAATACAGAAATATAAATAGTACAATTAATCAATTATTTTTTTTAATAAAAGATTTAAATGATAAATTAAATTTTCTCTTTTGCTCTTCCTTAACTTATGATTTCCACACAAGTACATTACTCATAAAAAATTAAAAAAAAAATACAAATAAATAAGATAGGGCAATATTAATAATGAGAGGCTATATGATTAAGCTTAAGAAGAGTAATGATGGAGTGGTGGGCCTCACGCTCTTTTTGGTCTTTCTTTGTATCATAAGGAAAGTACAAGAGAGAGGAGGGAATGAAAAATCAATGCCACACGGGTGAGATTATGACATCAACGTTAAAGGGACCCCATTTGACAAAAAAAAAAAAAAAAAAACACTTCAAAGGGACCCCACCCTAATTATTTCGGTATCAATTTTTCAATACTCATTACACTTATTATGAGATTGAGTGAGAAGAGAGCTGCAGAAAATGGGATTTCGGTTACAAGGCCCATTTTCTTTAAATTTTCTAAATTTCTGCACTAGCCCATAATTTTAGTACATAACCAAATACAATCTTGTAACAAATACACCAAACTTGTAGCATTATCTAACACTTTTTGCTTTTAGAGAAACTTTTTCTCTTTTTCTTTTTTTTTTTTTTTTTTTTTTTTTTTTTTTTTTAACATATATAACTATTAAAGTTACAAAATTAATATAATTTTTCTTGGCCATCAATAAGAAAATAAGGGATACAAAAATTTTAAGCTTTAAATTTTTATTAATAATCAATTATATTTATATTCACGTATTAATTAATATTCTCTCCGTCCTAAAAAAAATTATCCACTATTTTTTTTTAAAATGTCCCAAAACACTTGCTTATTCTAAAAATAAATATAAAATATTTGTTTATTTTATCCTTATTAATTAAAAGATTTGTATTCTTAAAATTAATAATAAAAGTAATAATAAATAAGTATATGCAAAGATATAAAAGGAAAAATATAATAAAATTTATAAGTTGGCAAGTAATTAATTATATTTTCTTAAACTGTATGAGAAAAGAAAAATAATTAATTATATTTTTTTAAAATATAATATTTCACATAATAAGTTAAAATTGAAATCTAAATTATTATTTTAGTATTCGTATCATAAGCTTTCTCTTATTATATTTCTCTATTTTTCAATAGTAATTAGGAATAGAATGAAAAAAATATTTTTCTAATATATTTCTTTTATTTGATTTGAAAAAAAAAATAAAGAAATTCTAAATGTTAAAATAGATGAGGCATATTCTTTCAGTATTTTTTTTCCTATTATATTCAATTAAACTATAGATTTTTTATATGTATTTTATCCATGTTTTTATTTTATTTATTTTTCAATTTAACTAAAATTTAAAATTCAAATCTTTACTTCTCAATCTTATAAATTAAAATATATTTATATTATAATTAATATTATTTTAGCCTAATCAATTATTTTATTAATAAATATTTGTAACTCCATTTATCGTAATTTTTTACTCAATCACTTTTTTATTAATTAAACATTTAATTAACTTATATTTTCTATAAACTTTATTTTTTTTATATTTACTCTATATTTATAATATTTATTTTTAAAATATATATATTATAAAATATCACATGCAATGCACGTATTAAATGTCTAAGAGAAATAGGACAAATTTAAATTTACTTTTTACAATTAAGGGACATATTCAGATTATTGGATGTTACTAATAAATAAATCAAATAATATATTAATTTTGTAGATAGTACTAACAAATAATTAAATAATATATTAATTTTCATTTGATAATATAAATACGTAATTAAAATAATATTATAAATTTAATATATTATTAAATAATACTAACAAGTAATTATAATAATATATTATTTATTGGAAAATACCACCAATTAAATCAAATAATATATGAATTATTAGATATATAATACTAATAAGTAATTAAAATATTATATTAATTATTGCACTATTATATTCAATAACTAATTAAAATAATATAAATTTAATATATTATTAGATAATACTAATAAGGAGTTACAATAATACATTAATTATAATTGAATAAACTCTTTTAAAGATCGGTATAAAAAATTTTCTTTGGAGGCATATTGATTAAATTTTTAGATTTTGTGTTAAAGTTTTATGCTAATTATGTTAACTTTTACACACACACACACACACACATATATATATATATATATATATATATATATATATATATATATATATATATATATATATATATATATATATATATATATTAGTTTTTATTAAACGTGTTTCCGCATGTTGACTCTTTTTAAAACTCATTGTAATATAATTAATAAAAATCAAAATATTGAATAAAATTGATATTTAAATAAATTTTAATATTACATCTAATTAATTAATTATAGTTAATAAATTTATGAGCTATGATATTGCACCCATGAGCAATCAATTAAAATACCAACAATTATCCATAACTATTTGCTAAAAATTGAATTTTCAAATAATTTAGTGCAAATTGAACTTTTTAAATTTGAGAAAATTAAGAACATTTATGAAATTTTACAAACAAAATATTTAAATCTAATTTAATTAACGTACATGATATATATATAATATTAAAATTCTAAAATTTTCTTTTAATAAATGCATATTTTGACCTATATGTAAAAGAATAAAAACTCAATTAAATTTGAGAATTTCTAAAATAGAGTATTAAGAAATTTAATTTTAATATGATAATTTATTTAAATAGATGAATTTTAAGCTCAATTCGATTAAAATTGAGTTAATTTCAAGTATGCAATTAATGTCTCTGTAAAATAAAATTACACTAAATAATCAATCGAATTATTTAATTTAATTTTTCATTAATGTGCTTCACACATAACATATATATATATATATATATATATATATTTGTTTGAATTACTTAAGTAAAATATTATTATTTATTGTTTGTTAATTATAACTCTTTTAATAATTGGAACAACAGGATTTTAATTAAGAGAAGATTTGGATGTGCAAATTTTTATTATTATCTTATTCTAATCAAGATCATTTTTTATTATAATTAAATTATATATTAATTAATTAATTAATTATTGTTGTCTAAAATATAATCAGTAAATACTATATTGCCTATTCTTATTATAAGCTTTTAATAATTTGATTCTTTACCATAATCTTTAGTTTATAATATTCATCCAAGTTTAATTTTTTCTTCTTAAAAAGATGGACAACTTAATTAATTATCTTCTAAGCACAATTAGTTTTAATTTATATTAAACTACCTAATCATAATTAGCTGTTAATATTTATTAATTTTACAATTTATAATTTTAATAAATAATTATTGATGATTTTTATTTATTATTAGTGTTAATATTTTAATTAAAATAAAAATATATTTAGGATGACATAATTATAAAAGAATGTGAGTAGTTTTAATTTAACTTCATAAAATAATTTTTGTATTTTTTTATATTGTGAAAGTTATCACTAATCCAAAATCATAAAATTGACCTAGGAAATTGAGTTTCTAATGCTGTTAGGATAAAAAATTGAACATAAATATTTCAATGTGGATTTGGATTTGGATTTAAAAATTATATTTTTTATAAAATATATAATATAACATTATTAGAAAATTATTAGAAACGGAATGTTAAAAGATATTTAATAAAATATATAAAATATAATGTTAGTTAACGTATTGATGTTAAAAGATAGTATACCATTTGTATAAAATAATTTATTAATCAATAAATTATTAAATCAGTCCTAAAATATAACAAATTAATTATATATTTACTTTTTTAATTGAATAGTGATTACTTATCCTAAAAAAATTATTATTTATACAAATTAATTTAATAATTATTAAATTATCAAACTAACCTCTATTTATATGAACAATTAGTTAAACATCAATAAGAATATCTTAGTAAATGTGTTTATCCTCTTCCTCTGAGGAGGAGGATAAGCACATTTACTAAAATATTCTTATTGATTTTTGACTAATTATTCATATAAATGCATCTATTTCTTTCCATGTTGAAGGATATATATATAGAGAGAGAGAGAAAGAGAGCATAGAAAGAAATAGATGCATTTAAAAAAAAAATAGATATAGTTTAGTACGTGACATGCAATGCAATGTAATATAATCATATAAATTTTTAATTTAAATTTATATTAGAAATTTATTGAATCACATTATATTTTATCTCATCATAATCTATCAAATACACCATAGAGTATTGGTTCCTTAGAAGAGTTCGGTATAAAAAATATAATAATGGCAATAGACAATAAAAAATAATGGCTTTAATAGATGATATGGTAAAAATAATTATAAAAACTAATATTATATATTTATTTTTGTATTTTAATATTTTAGTTTTATATAACTAAGAATTTTGTTTCTAGGGGAACACAAATTCAAGTTGTGATATTCATTGTTACATCGGAAAAGTTCAAAAACTTTTTGGTTAGGTAGAAGACTTGCACTATCATGAAAGGTATTATGAAAATAATTAATATTAATTACTTAAATATTCATGAAAATTTTCTTGCTCATTCATTGTTTTTATTAATCCAATTAATTACATAAATTTTTAATTTATTTATATTTTTGATCAATTTTAATTTATTTTTTATATTATTTTTATTTTTATTTTCTCATTCCGTATATCATAGAATATCACGTGCAACTATACGTGTTAAGTGATTAATAATTAAAAATAGTTAAGTGTATGTTTAAGCATAACTTAAAGGTAAATATATATAACGGAAATGTCCAATTCAGCTTAAACAGTTTCCAAAAGTTCAATCAACGCTTTAATTCAACTTTTCCATAATAAGGATCTTAATTCAATTTGGATCAATTTAAGGTTGCTCCATTAATCATATATACAGTTTTAATTAAATTTGATAAATTGAAAAGTAGAACAATTACATATTTTTAAATAATAAAAATTTTAAAATTCAAAAAAATAAATTTTTAAATAGTAGAAAATTCAAATAAAAAAAAATCAAAAGCAAAAAAATGAAAAAAAAATCTTTAAAAAATTAAAACCCATATCTAGCCATCGTTTTGAAATCTAGAACAATTCAATCGGTTTAATTGAAAAAATTAGAAATAAGTCTACAAGCTGGACCAGGTTAATTTGAAAAAACAGTGAGATCTAAAATCAGGAAAAACTCGTTAAATGAGTTCTGAATTTTTTTTTTTTGGCTAATTAAAAGGCACAAAATAGTGGCCTTTGTATGTGAAAGGATAGGTTTTATGCCAAAAGATAGGTAACGTTCATTGAAAACAATAGGTAATGAATGTTACTTAATGTTCATTACTAGATGTTTGTTACTAATAAATAACGTTAGTTACTAGAACAGAAAAAGAAAAAAGAAACTATGACAATAAAATTCCTTTTTCATTACTCAAACAGAAAAAGAAAAAAGAAATAACATTCGAGGCTTATAATTCTAAAGAAAAAAATTGCAAACTAAGCCAGCATGGGTCAGTCCATTTCTGTCCAATATTTGTATGTGTGGGCTCACACATTGAATTTAGATTCAGAATATAGATTTGTTTCCTCTTCTGAGCCTGTGAGCACACGAGATAATCTGTTTGACTACTTTTTTAGAATTTAAAGGAAGAGCCTTTCCAAGAAATAGGCATTAATAAAAAGAAATAAATACAAAAACTATTATAGATATATAAAATATAGAGTGAGAGTGAGAGAGAAAGAAGGAGAATGAGAGTGGTTCCGCCTTCGATATTGTGGCCTCCCAATAACGCTAATTTTATGATTGATAACAGTGGTTTATATCATGTGCCTCACGTGATATTAATTAGGTTTAATTGAGCTAGTTTTGCAAGGTTTAGGGAGGAATCGCGTCAATTTAAATTAAGGGGATAACATTGCACTTTGATACTAAGTTGAAGGGAAAAATGCACTTTTATCCATACCTTTTATTAAAAAGTCTTTGCTCGATAATAATGGACTTAAAATTGAGGTTCTAAAACCCAAAAATATCTTGAGTTCTATATATTAATTATTGAATTGTTGATTTCTTTGATTATTACTTTAGAATTATATGAAATAATTTTAATTATTTCTTGGCACCTTTTACAAATTTTGTATGTACAAATATATTGCAAGTTTTAGAGTCACGGATGTAATTTTCCATACCTAAAATATCCTCTCTTCCTTAATTCTATGAGAGAAAAGATTGTCTATTCAACCAATGATTAATTAAGTGAAATTCTGAACTTAAATATCCATCACAATTTATTTTTAAAAGAATATATTTCAAGATTAATTCACATGGTAAGATAAAGTTAATGTGTTTCATATGCTATCGATTATAATTTAATATTTTAGTTTATTTTTTGTTAGATTAAATATATAAATTTAATAGTATGTGTAAAATTGAGTTGTGAACTAAAAAAATTGAGGGAAAAAAAATACTAATAGTCAAGTTTTTTTTTTTTTTTTTTTGCCAATGATAGTCAAGTGTTTTTTGTGATGTGAGAAACTAGTGATTTAAATTATATGTACATATATATATATTGCTGAGAGTAAACTCACTTTTATAACTGTTAGTTTTCGAGTTTGAAGATTGATATAAATAGATTTACCAAAAAATATTTCTTTTTAAAAATTTTCATGTACTAAAAAAAATAATATTAAGCAAAAAAAAAATGTATTTATTTGACAAACAGTTTAGAGAAATGCTAATATTTTTTTTTTTACTTTTTTTTTTTATTATCTTCTCCTTTTCATAATGACATATAAGTTATATTAAATTTTATAAATATATGTTATACATAAATCGTGTCATCGGAAAAAGAATAAGAGAAGATAAAAAAAATAATGTATTTAAAACTTCTTGACAATTTAATAGTTAAATTTTTATTTTGTATTAAAAAATTAGAAATTTAATATCTTCACAATCCATTGGCTTTATTACAAATTTCTAATAAACCAATAAAAAATAAAAAATAAAAATAAAAAAAAATGTAGGGATTTAAATCCCCAACTTCTTCACTGTAGATACCTATCAACTCATTCAATAACAGGAGGATTGAAGGGAAAAGAAAAATCTTTAAAATTGAAATCTTGAATTTTAGTAGTAGTTGAGTACCCCAACAGAAGAATCAAGAGCTAGAATGGGTTAAGTACAAGTCATTTTCATAATGGTCATTGTTTACAGTAATTACCTAATTAGTCATTTTCACAAATTGGTAAATATTCTGGCAGTTACTGTTTCACCTAATTCTGTCACCAAAATTCATCTTTCTAGTCAATATAAATAAGGCAAATTTAAAATTCAAAAAGGCTAATTATATGGAATTCATACCAAACTTATTATAATAAAATATATACTCCTTTACATTGGTCATAATTCACATTAATATTTTTTTTCTAAGAAAAAAAAATCACATTAAAATTAAGGGGTTAGTTTAATTATTATTGATAGTTAGTAGCTAATACCTGAAAAATATGATTTTTGATAAAATAAAATTTTACTAATTATTAATGTTGAAACTTTAAATGACAATTAAGAATATGATTTATTTTTAATATATTATTATATGTCTTAGTTATTTTTTATGTGTGATATATAAAAATAATGAATTGGTGATTGAATTTACATATTTATATTTTTTTATTTAAACATGAATAAGTTAATATTTATTTTATTAAGAATATGATTTATTTTTAATATATTATTATATGTCTTAGTTATTTTTTATTTGTGATATATAAAAATAATGAATTGGTGATTGAATTTACATATTTATATTTTTTTATTTAAACATGAATATGTTAATATTTATTAAAATATTATTTAAAATATTATTATTGTTATTATTATTAGTTTGAAAAAAATATTTGTTTTGTAATAATTTTTTTATAGAGTGTAGAATGTTCTAAATTTAAAACAGCTATCAACTGATGGGAAAAGCTCCTAAATAGAGTTTTTTAAATCAGCAGTTATTTGAACTCCCAACAATTAACCATTGTTGTTTTATTATTATTTCTTTTTAATAAGGTCATGTTTCGTTTAAATACTCATAATAATTGTTACCGATAACTGTTAGCTAATAACTAATAGCTGACAGCAAGTAGCTATTATCTAATAGATTATTGTTATTTTTAAGTGTTTCGTAAATTATTATTAGATGTTAATATATTTAATAACAAATAAAGATAAATATAAATATTTTTATCTTTTTTTAAATATTATTTTAATAGAGTAATTTAGTTTTTTTATTTAAATAAGTAGTAGTTATTTCAAAAAGTATTAAATTGGAGTTTTTGTAAACAATGGCTATTTGACTACCTAATAGCTACATAACAGCTAAAATAAAAAAAAAACAAAATGGGTTTGACGCAATTATTGAAAACTAAAAAACTAATAACTGTATCAAAAAGTTTTGTCAAACATTCATTATAATAAATTGGCCCAATTTTTAAGTGCAAATCAATTATCAACTGCATCCAACAATTGCACCAAGCCCTTCTAAAGAGTTAATTTACTCCTAAACCAAAAATATAAAATATAAGGTTAGTGACAAAATATAAAAAATTCTGGTTCATAGTTATTTTTTTGTTGTTAATGATAATATCAATTATGTACACTTATTTTCGCAGTACTTTTCTCTTTCTTTAAATAAAAAATTTTGAAAAATCTTAACTGTTAAATATGAAATTTAAAATTATAATTGAAATATTAAAAAATAAAAATTGATATTTTAACCGTTTAACATTTGATATTTTTTTTAAAAAAATTAATATTTTTAACCACTTTGAATGATAAATTGGGAAATATATAATAGGTGTCAAAGTCATAGTGAGTGAGCAACAGTATTGAGAAATAGGGAAATTGATTTCCAAATTCAATAACTATGCCCTATAAAAAAAACAAAAGGGTCATGAATGCAAACAAATTAAAACAGAAAAATAGATTTTTCCAAATCTAAAGAAAGGCCCACAATGTCATCTCAGACACCTTATCGTTTTGAGCATGTGCACGTGTGCTGCACCACCAAACAAACACCATTAATATTGACCACATACTAATTAACGACTCTTCTGCAACATTCCCCAATCCCCCATGTTTTTATTTTCAAGTTTTTTATTAGTGTTCACAGTTTTAATTGTTTCTCAGTGTTCTGGTATTCGAGCATTCAAACCCTTTGCACTTAAATTTGGTCTCATCACAATGCATCGCATCTTTCGATTTGAAAACTCATTCTCTAATTCAGTTTAATGATAATACATCTCTTGATTTAAGAATAGAGTGAATTATTTGAGTTTCATTTCCTAATAGTTGAAAAAAAAGAAAGTAATTTTGATTCATTAGTTAAGTCCAATATTCAAATGTTGAATTCACTGCACTTGCACGCTTATCTAATAATAATATTTCTCAACTTAAAAATTGAGTTTGATTCTTGAGTTTCCTACTGTTTAAATATTACTGCTAAGAATTATAAAAACGTTTTTAGAATTTTTTTATTTAATTAATTAATTTTTATTATTTTTTATAAATTATTTTTTTAAACTTATTTCTAAAAAAAATACCAATTTATTTAATTAATTAATTTTTATTATTTTTTATAAATTATTTTTTTAAACTTGTTTCTCAAAAAAATACCAATTTACTTCTATTTAAAAATAATTTTACAAAAGTACAAAAAATTTTGCTATAAAATACTTTTTGAAAACTCAATCTCAAATGGCCCTTCAACATTTGTAACAGATATCTGCATTATATTATATAATCTCTTAAAAAAACAATGAGAGACCAAAGGAAGCAGAAAGGACCAACGCACTTCTTCAGAACTCAATATGGAAATAAGTTACTATAGGAAATGACTGAATAATGTAACTTCTTATTTTATAACTTGCATCTCACTCAATAACATCCTTTTACCTGAAAAAAAATTTCAACCAGAAAATAATCTATGATGAAAAAAGAAAAAAAAAATTATAGTAGCTGGGATTATGATATCTCCCAGGTGTAAAGAGATTCCTGAAATCAGCTGATCTAAATGCTTAAATTCTTTTGTCTTTTTCCTCTTTCTGTTTCGAGACCTTTAACTGAAATCTTAGACCTTATCATCTACTTCAGTGGATTTCGATAACACATCAAGTTTTTGTGTTTTGTTGCCATTCATTGAAAGACTTCGACGCTCTTTCCCTCCTGGTTTAGACGAGGCATTACCATACCAGATCATTCCAGCTACTGCAATTATCATACCTATGATTACTTGAACATTAAGCCCCTCCTTTCCGAAGAAAATAAATCCTAAGATAAGGACAAGAATTGTCTTCATATGACCAAGCACTTGGAATGACACAGCCGTAAACCGGCCGATGCAGATGAATTGGCTGAGATTTGTCCCCACTGCAATACTGCATGAAAGGACTATGAACACCTGCAGAAATCAAGCAGCAGCGCAAAATCAATAAAAACTATTTACAATTAGCTGCAAGCATTATAATAGGCACGTGTCCAGCTGAAAAACTAGTAAAGACCGTCGAGATGTAATCTTCGACTTAGCAATCAGTGAGTGATAACACTGACCATAGATTTTATAGCATGCAAGAATATTGGGAAAAAATAAAAAATAAAAAACAATATTAAGCACTTGCTATCAGTGTATGATGTCAGCCACTAATGTGTAACCATGTAATATAAAAGCAAATAGACGTGTTGCCACACAAAAAATCAGAGACTCGCTGCCCCACTAAAAGCTGGGCAAAAACATGCACAAACACTAAAAGGCATGATTTTCCATAGTTATTTATTTGTTTTTTTTTTTTTTTTTTTTGGAGGGTATTACATAAACAACAATTTCATAACTCTAGAATAATCTGCTGACAAATTTCAAGAGACTTTCGAAATCATTCAATTATGAAGACAGAGAACTGTTTTCCATGCTGCTTCTAGTCTCTTAAGCAATGATAGTAAGCATTAGACATACCTTTCTCCTGGGCCTCTCATAGCACTTCGTCATGCCGCTGAAACTATGGGCATGATGAGATTAATTTTTTTGTTTGATATTATTTATTTTATCATTGAGAATATGGTTATGCTTTTTATAAATAATAATGTTAACTCGTTAATTTTTCATTTAAAGTTAAAACGAACTTTGAATTTAAACAATAAGATAAAATATTTTAATCCTTTTGAAGTTCTCTATGGATGTTCAAATCTTCATAGGATTAGCGGTTTAGCACTGGTTTTGGGAATCCAATGATTTTAAGGTTAACCATTAGTTTGAGTATACAAATATTAATGCTTCTAATGTTCTATCATTTAATTTTGCACAAATGGTTAAAAAATATCCAGAACCTTCTCCATTTTTTTCTAATTTTAGCCAAATAAAAATAATAGACATTTGCGTTTGTGAACTTTAACACCAATAACATTGTTGTGGCCAATTTTGCAGGAGAATGCAATAAGATATGCACATGGAACCAATGAAACAAGCTCAATTGGCAAAATATGTCTCTTTTATTTCTTTGAAATGCTAATAAATAAAAATAAAAAAATTAACATTTTGGAAAAGAAAAATTAAAAAAGTAATAGTTTTTTCTTGGCATTGCAAAATTATAAAAGATAATATATATTTTTCCCAGTTGAGATTTCCAAGTGGGCTTGACATGTACATTACCACAATATATTACTACACTGGCTACAGTCTCACGAACCATGACTGATCGAATTGAAAGGACTGGATAAAATTAAAAGCATATGCAAAGGTTAGAAATTTTCTTTTTTAAATCTAGCTTTCAATCTTTCATTGACTATAATTTCAGAAACTATATTTCTTTGGATTGTAGGATGCAATTCAACCTAGGTGGTGATGCCCAACGAATTCTAAGTGTACAAACAAGGTTGAATTTGATTGAATGAAAGCATTGATTTATGGAAGTTAAGCTAGATGTGATACTTAAAATGATAGTTTCTATCACCTCCAGCAAGTAAATAATGGAAGCAACTATCAGCAAAACTCTCCCACTGAAGGTAGGCATGAGGTCTAGTCAACATCTTCAAGATGCTGTTCAGCCTGATAAGAACTGCTTGAACCAAAAGGTGATGTAGGTTACTGGGTGACACCACTGAGAAAGTCAAGTTATAAGAGATCTAGATTTTTTAGGGAGTGGATGTTTCTGAACTATTTTGTGACAGGCTCAAATACTTTATTGATCATTTTTTTATATTAGTTTAACATGGGGGCACAACCTACAGTGAAGTTTTCAATGATAATAACGATTAGATTTGCAAAAATCATATGAGAAGACAGAGGCAACCACCAATCACTGCATGGAAAGAGGTGGAAGCTAAACTACTTGAGAAGTATATGTAACGTACAAATTGTTATGCAAAGATGCATAAAAAGGTATAAACGTGCTTTAAAATAGGCCAGCATCTCAGTGGCCATATGAATGCCAATTTCATCAGTTAAAAAAGTCAAACTGAAACTGTAGAAAGTGTTGCTCTAGTAAATACTAATCTTCTAGTTTCTGGGGTTTCTATTGATGAAGAAGAAAGGCGACACCAACATTGAAAACAGATGCAGGAGCAACAATTACAAGTAGGAAATTCAAGATAGCAACCAATAAAGCCAATCAACAATAAGAGAGACCTGTTTAGTGATCAGAGTGAAAGCAACAAAAAGTGCCTATTTAGCAAGGTAAAAAAAAAACTCAGCCTTTAAGTCTTAAACAGCAGAACTGCAACTAGAAGCTCCAAAACATCCAGTCGAAGAAGTAGAAGCAACAAAACTAGAGAAATGAACACTAGAAGAGTAAAATCAGAAACCAAAAAACTACAAATTGGCAACTAGAAGAGGCCAAAAAACAACTTCGTGATGACAATAAGAATCTAGAATATCTTCCATCAAGAATGTTATTCCATGTTGGGGATGCTAATAAAAAAATAAAAATTAAAAAAAAAAAAAAAAACAGCAAAAAAAAAGACTTCTAATGAATTTATTATGGATCCTAAGCAAACTGATGTGCTAAACAAAAGCCTGTTACAAGTGTGATTTAGAGGAATCAATTAATCCTAAACAAATCTGATTACCTGATCGCCAGAAGACATTGGCAATATTCTATGGAGTTGATGACACCAGTGAAAGAAACAGTCAACAAATTGAACTTCCAAAAGAAGATTTGGATGCAAGAATAGGCAAGCTTCAGAGGAACAAATAACAAAAATAAAAAATAAGCATAGATTTACCCTTGAAGATCCCAAAAATGCTAATTCTAAAAGTTGCCTCTAGCTAGTGTCCAAGAGATGTACTTTGTTACATTCATAAACAAGTAATTGCTATCTCCAACAAAGCAGGCATGAACCAAATTTGGTTTTCCAGGATTAAAGAAAATCAGGTGTTTTGTGACTTAGCATTTTAGTACTCAAGGTCAAGTTTGCCCCAACCAGCGGAAAATGACATGAACAAGAAGAATCAAGAAAATGAAGTTCAAAAATTAAAGAAACTTAGAATGTCGGTCCAGATTTAATTCAGGCTTATTCAGAACATTATCAAGTACTTTCTAGTCGGTAAAGTGTATTCTACTTATGTCTATTCAAATAAATTGGCTTGTACTTTCTACAATTTACAACTTTTAAATCCTAAGTTTACTTTTTTGCAATTTCCAGCTTTGCAAGAACATGCTGGCTAGATACCTTTAGAATTTATTTTCAAACCCATATTGAGCCCTTGATGTTCTAGGAAACCATTAATCCTTTTAGGCCCCATTGGTTCAAACTCTGGAATCAGAAACCGGATCAAGTATTATTAGAAACTGAATTATTACTTTTCTCAGGTTTTGGTTTGATAAGGAATTGGAACCCCATTCCCTTTGAGGTTGTGTTTTTCTTTTTTTTTTTTTAAATTGCACAAATCACAATTAATGTAAATTTTTTATAATTTTACTTCAAATATGTTCTCAAATTTATAAATTCTTATTCATTTTTAAATTTTCAAAATTTTAGGCAATTTTAATTTTTATTTTAAGTTTGTATTTTTCATGAAAATTTAATTCCACAAGATAGGCTCTTATCTGCCCAAAAAATTATTTTTAATTAATAAATTATTTAATTTACTTTTTGTGATTTTTATTTTATTTAATTATTAGTTATTTTTATAACTTTAATTGCCATGTGGTTGTCTATCAATGGTAAATCATTTTCTACTTTTCAAAATTCTCTTCCTTCCAATTTATAGTTTTTATTATGCATATTTAATTTTTATTTTCAAAATCTAAATTCCAATGGCAAATAATTCACTGGTCATATTTGATTCACTTAGAAAGGGAATCTGGTTCCCCTAAGGGAGGCAAGGTATGGGATTTTTCCCAAAATAGGAAATCACATTCCAGTTCCAGTCTCACTTTCTTTCAACCCAAACACTATGAATGAGAGCAATCCATTTTTATTATCACATCAACCCTATTTTCTGGCAACCTAAAAAACCCTTATTTTTCTACGGAATCCAAACCCTCATGCAATTGGTTCTAATATTAGGAATCCAATGTTTTACATGTTCAAGATTAGTTTTACTCAATAAATACTAATGCTTGTAATGTTTAATATTTGATTTTTCATTCAATAAAATTCTAACAGTTATTTCTTCTATGGATTGTGAGATTCCCTCGGCATGGTGCCTAAGGAAACTTGGAAGGTGATGCTTAAGGAATTCTAAGGTGAAGCTTCAAACCTCTGATTCTTTCTTTAATTAGTTTTTCTTTCACAGCAACCAAATCTGAAATTTCACAAATAACTACAGATTTCAGCCACCAGAAGTCAACCTCAATTGTCCATTTCAAATTGCCACCCATTGCTAGCTTTTAAAAAACCTGCAGGCTGTCCTCTGTCATTACCATCCCTACCTACTTATTGACATGGTTAGTGTGGCAGATTTTTAACTCTTTTATTTGGGTCCATTTATCAATGTGCTTTTCAATTGCATAATTCTTGTTTACCATACCACAAAATGTTCTTCTCATGATCTTCAAATGTCTTTCTAATGTTCATTGCCATATTTAACACGCTCCAAATTAGCTAACAAGAAAATTGAAGTATTATGTTTTATCAAAGTTGAGTTACCTTTCCTCCTCAAACCTGCTACAACAACCAAGCCACCCAAAAGCCTAAATTGCTAAATGAAGAGACCCAAGCATAAGAATAATCCATTTCATAATTTATATCTAACTGGTATCTTAATCCTACCAAGGCCCCCACCCCATGTATACCCTTTCTTCTACCATGTCTCACCCCAAGATCTCAAACTGTAATCCCTACAATTACAGTTTTTGTTACTTATGCATCACTAAATTCCTCTTGTTGTTGTCATCAATCAAGCCAAGGCTAGTTGTTAAAAAGGGGATCTAAAACCCTAGGAACGGCATCTGGTGAGTGATTATGGCCATAATTCTGATGCCAACTTGAATAAAAGTACACATTAAGCAACAGCAAATCAAACAAGAAGCAATAATTCTGCGCAACAAAACCTTGTCACTGTCTATACAACAACGTGTGCCTCAAATGTTAGCTAGAGTTCATGCAATTGATGCAAAAACTTACCGCTGATGTGAAACTATACGCATATGCATCAACTCTTTTATTTGTCAACCAATAGTCCAGAAAGGGTCCTACTACCAGCAGAGATACAGCTTGTGCTGGTGCAGTGTGTCCCAATAAGTTGAAAGATCCTAGAGAATACCTCCGTTGAAGATAATGTACATACTGCACAGCAACAAAAATCCAAACAATGTCAGAGACTGTACCATGTAAACAAGATTAGAAGTAGCAACTAGTGGATTTTATAGGAACCAGCACCCAAAACAAATGTGCATTGGAATTAATCCTACTTATTAACAAGCTCAACCACATCTATATGAGCAGAAGACGAGCAGGTTAACCAATTATTCTCATAAAGTGATTGACAATATACCTAAAGAATGCACTCAAGTATATCTGCATTAATTTATAAAGGAAAAGAAAAGGTATTATCAAGGTATTATCAAATAAAACTATAATTACATAATGAACATAGGATTTGACCTGTCTTAAACCCAGACCAAATCTAACATTGCCGCCCAAAAGGCATCCTAACTTGATACCATTTGTATGCAATATCATTATTTAAATAAATAGTTATTTTCCAGTTTCTTTTGGTTATATATATATATATATATATATATATATATATATATATATATATATAATTACTTACATATTGCTGCAAGGAAGTGCTCCAAACTGCCACCACCGCAGCTATAAATCCTTTGGCATTGACACTCACATCTGTAACAGTACAGACTGCAACACCAAGGAGAACAACTAATATGCTAAGCTTTGTGTCCCTCGAATACCGCACATTGTCCAAGACAACTTCCAGAAAACAAGACACTGGGATCATACTCAACTTTGCAATCTGGCAGCAAGTTTCAAAAGGAATGACAAAAATTTAACCTCATCCTCACAACTAAGAGGGAACAGATATTCAGTAATTTACTAATCATTACCTGATAAAAGCCAACAGAGTTCCACATTAAACTCACATTCATGCCAACAATAGAGAAATTTGCAAACAAAACAAACTTCAGAAGCTCTGATAAAGGTAGATGAGACGCCTGAATATATCCCAACCACCTAAGAACAATGGTTAACAAGGTTGTTGTTGCAAAATGCAGACCAGTTAAAGTTGTAGCTGCATGATAACATTATATAAAACTCATAATCAGGGCTGAGCAAATATGAAAAAAATGAGGAACTTCTTGAAAAAGCTAATCAGAAACACTCTCAAACTTGGCCAACTTTAAATTATTCTCCTCACTTCATCCACATGATGGCATTCTTTATTTGAGTTATTGACATAAATTGATAATGGAACCCAGTGAATATGCCTCATTTATGGTTTCAGTCATGCAAAATAATAATAATAATAATAACAATAATAATGATGATGATGATGATCTAAAAGACTAAATCTGATTCTTTTAATGGACTTGCAGAGCATACGTCTCCGTCGTTACATATGAGTAATATCTTTTTTGAGCCATGCTGTGTTTCATCTGATACACTATCAATATACAATCTAAAAGCAAAGCATAATATTTATAATGTTCTAAAACTAATAGACAGAACAAATCCCATTAAATGTACAGCACAAAAAAATGATTGCTCCACCAAACCACATTTTTCTTCAGGTTATCATTCATATGGACTTCATTGTACAACTATAATTGAATATTCATCCAATAATAGTCAATGAGACCACTTAGAACAAGTACTTGGCTTAAGTAATCGGTTTATAAGTATATTACATAGTTTTGAGATTACTTTCAACTGCCTTGTCCTTCAAAATCTCAAATAAATTGAAAAGGATTCCTAGGGAGTAGCTGTTGCAAACTAAACCTCTCATTAAAACAGTAAGCTATGTCACCTCCACTGTGTTTTCTACTCTTTTTCAATCAACAAAATGTACAACCAAAGACATGAGTAGTGAAGAATTCTACAAGGCACCAAGTTCTGCAAAATTGACCTTAAAAAAAAAAAGGAAATAGTGCATGAGGAATTGTGAATTGATATAAAGGCTTTTTGCTTTATTCTAATTGGATAACAATTGATTCTAGCCTAAATGGTTCTTTTTCTAGGAGCGATACGTACATCACTACAGATTATTAAACAGTAGAATGCACTAGCTTACATTCTTCTGCCAGCTCAAATGCTATCTCTATTTGCTCCATTCCATCATGTACAAGGTCAAACGATCAGAAGAAATTAGACCAACCAGCTTGAAAACATAGGGTGGCCTGGTAAGTTTTTGTCCTTAGAAAAAAAATACATAAATAAACAAATCTTTAATGTAAAGCACTTCAAAAGGAGTGTAAAATTCTACATGTGCTTAAAGGCAACAAGATCAAAAGTAATTGATACAGTAAAACTTATGATGGTCAATCAGTGAATATTATTTTTAGAAGAAGAAAGACATAAAATAGAAGTAGGATACAAGAAAGCATTTATTCAAAGACATCAAAATCTTCAGTACAAGGAGCTTGACATTCAAGTTATGGTCTTTGCCGAGGATCCTGTTTACACATTTTCATTGTAGCCTAAAATTTATAGGATATAAAATGCTAAACCTAGTTGAGAGTTTTCAGTTTGGTATAGGTAAGTGGGTGAGAAATCATCCCACCTTCTATGAGCGAAGCACACCCACTGTTTCCCTTGTAACTGAAGCAGAAATTTAAAGAACTAATCAATTTGTCCTTTGGTTCATTTGATGTTGAAATTCATTTGCAAGCAAGAAGGAATATGGAGTCCATAACTCCCTCTCATCTTTGGCTTTTCCATAAAATAAGCAAATGCAAAGAAACAGTTTTAGGGGAAGAAGATTATGCACTGTTTTCCAATAGAGGTTTCTTTCTAACTTGTGGCCACCTTTTACTAACATAATTATGAAGAGAGTGATATCACACAGAAGGACATGTAATAGAGAGAGGCATCGCACAAAAGCACATGCATAAGACATGCTAATAAGCAATAACATTCTGCTAAAAGCAGACACTGAGAAGTATTTGATAAATCAAAAAGAACATACCAAAACTAAAGCCATATGTAGCCATCAATGCTTTATTGACTAGGATTATTCCAACAGATGTGACGACATTGAACATCCATGAGGCAGCATCAAGAGCTGCCTTCCTATCAGCCTTGCTTGTGGAAGACATGTTTTATTATTCTTCCAATTTTTGTAACAAAATCTTCACTATTCACTCTTCATAAGAGTAAATATAGTTGCGTGTTAAAAGCTGTGAATTGTAATGCTGTACCCTGTATTTCACAAAGTATCGGTAAATATACACAAAATTACTACAAATCACAAAAAAGAATAATGTTTGAAATCAAAAGAAAACTATGAAGGATTTACAAGTTTAAACTGTGAATTAAAGAAAAGGGGAAAACCCATAAGCACAAATCAATAATTACACGAAAAATATCATATAATAAAATGATGCATCTGTTCAACATTTGAAACCCCAAAAGAAAGAAATGAAAAAAATAAGAAATTTGCAAATCTAATACAACAATGGACACTAGTTCCTGAAATTATAAACCGAATAAATTGATTACAGATTTGTTAAACTGAGTTTAAAGCTTACATGAGCAAGCCTATTACTGTGGTGACAAAAGAAAACTAATGCTTATCAAAACCAAAGGCACTTCTTTACACATCTTAAACCAAAATCGCAAGTAAATTCATCTTACTTTCAGTACTAAAAAGAGTTGAATAAAGTTGTAGCTTTAAAAAACAAAAGAACAGATCATAAGCATAGAAGCAAGTTTTAAAAAAAAAAAAAAATCAAATCTCTAAACTTCAGCTTGAATCAAAGCTCCTCTACTAACAGTATCCCTCGAATCCACAACTCAATTATTACAAACAAAAACAAGAAAAAAGAAGTACAAAAAATCATTAACAAAACACCCAGAAAAACCCAAATTCGAAGCCGAATTTCACTTTTTATAAAGCAGATCCATTACTCTTGAACAATAAACAACAAAATCAAATACTAGAAATGGAAAAATCAAGTAAAAGTCACAGATCACAAACAAACAAGCAGTAACTGAAATGCAAAATTACAAGTAGAACTAGAAGGAATATGCAAAGTAAAGAGTAGCAACGGTGAAATTGCACCTGAAATAATGAAATTTCGCTCGTTTGCTCCTATTTTCTTAATAAATTTTCTCAGGAAACAAACGGAAAAAAAATATAGTTGAGGAAGAAAAATGAGAGAAAAAGGACGAGAGGGATTCACAGTGTTATATGACAAAGGAAAAGAATCGCAAAGAGAATGTTAAATATAAAAGGAAATGCCGAAGACAGCAGTTAACGCTCTCTATTAATTTTTTAGATTTTAAAGAGTTTCGCTTTCGCCATTAAAGGGATATATAAACTCATTTACATTTCCGCGACAAAATTGTTTTTTTTTTTTTTTTAAATAAAAATTAAAAGAATAGAGCTCTTTCTTCTTTGTTTCTTTTTAATCGTAATTAATAATAATTATTATAAATTTAGATTTTTTTTTCTCTACCATTATTATTTTTAGAATTTAACTCAATCATTTTATTTTACCTCAAAAATTCATTAGGCATAGAGGACTGTGATAATCGATCACTAAATTCATTAAATTTGCTGTGCAATGACAATTTAATTAATTAACTAATTTGAATTTTCTTCTTAGGTTCTTAATTTTGCCAATATTCCATCAACCAAAGAGGGAGAGGGGGGTGCTTTTGGAATGTTTTATAAGTACAAAATAGTCATTAAAGTTCTTAATTATGCTTAATTAAAGTAGTAGATTTTGATTATTATATATTATTCACGATATGAATTAGAAAAAAGGTACGCTTTGTTTGTGATTTATGTGCGGTCTGTTGTTTGTTTTCATTGTTGTTCTTCATTTTGTTGAAGAAGATAATTTTTTGGAAGGCTTTCAAGACATGACACATGTAATATTGAGAAAGTATTTTAAAATGTTGTTACATGTGTTTGTCACTGTAAACTAAGATCATTTCGTGTTTGAATGAATATGATAGAGCATATTCATATAATTTCAATTGTTAAAACAGTTCAGATTTATTTTTACATTATAATTATTGAGTCTAAAAAATTTTGAATTTTAATTTTTGAAAAATCTCAATTGTTTATTTATATTTAATGGTGAAAATGTGTTAATATAACAAATTATGTTCATCCCAATATGAGATGATATGAATTATATAATTATTATTTTTTAAGAAAACTTTTATATATGTGAGATTTACCTTATGTTTGGATTGAAATAAAATAAAGAAGGAAATAAAATATTGATAAAAAATAATGAGAAATACCAATTTTCTCTATTTGGAAATGGAGGAAAAATAAAAAGAGGAAAGAAAATAAAACCTATTTTCTTCTTTTTATTTTCCTCTCGATTATTTGAAAAGAAAATAAAGGAAAAAGTTTGTGAGTGAAAAATATTTTTATTTTTCTTCACATCCAAATGAAAAGAGAAAATAAATGAAGGAAAATAAAAATTATTTTCTCTTTTTATTTTTTTTCCCCTTAAAAAATTTTTCAAACATAGGATTATAATTTTAATATATAATCTTGAATATTCTCTTATTCATTGTTAGATTAAATACTAATACAAATGCATTTTTTATTTAATGGTATTAGAATTTGAATTGAGGATATATATATATATATATATATTCATCAGTTATAAAAGCATAAGTTTATAGGATATGAGGCATAAGTTCATTACTTGTAAATAATATCTTTTTATTTTCTTACTGGTATAACTAATAAATTTATAATTTTTAAATAGTGAATCTACAATATTTTATATTCGATGAACATGTAAGTAATACATAATGAACCAATTGTTTATAAGTGGTAAATATGATTATTATACAAAATATATTTAACATTAAATTTTCAATGACTCTACATTTTACTACTGATAAACTTACAGTTTTTATTTAATGAATTTACAGCTTATCATATATGAATTTGCACGACAGCGAATTACAATATTAGTATAATTAATGGATTTATAATTTATAAATGATGAACTTATATCATACAATATAAATATTGGTATAAGTAATACCTAATGAACATGTCATTTATAAGTGGTGAACATGATTATTATACAAATGACGGCTAATTTTCAATGAATTTCTACTCTACTACTGATAAATTTACAGTTTATATTTAATAAATTTACAGCTTATCATATATGACAGTGGATCACAATACTGGTATAAGTGATAAATCGACAGTTTATAAATGATAAATCTACATTACATGTTTGATAAATCTATAAGTAATACTCAATGAACATATTATTTATAAATAGTGAATATGATTATTATATAAATTATACTTGATGGTGAATTTTCAATGAATTTATACTATATTACTGAAAATTTAATTTAACATTTATAAATAAAAAATAAATTATAAAATAAAAAATAATATTGTGAAAACTAATTATATAATCAAGTTAATAAATTTTTTCAAAGACTTAATAAATAATAATTATTATTATTATTTAAAAAAGATTTGATTTCAAAAAATAAAAAAAAAAAGTTGATTTTAAGAAAGAAGCAAATGATTTAAAAAATAAAAAATAAAAAAGGGAAACACTTAAAAAAAATACACGTGTTTAAAGTGGGAGGAAGGGAGAAGTGAGATTTCACATTATTGGTGGCCTAATCTATAACACTACGTGAATTTAGGTCCATCGTATAATTTATCTTATAATATGTGATATTATTATATTATATTATAAAATTGTATTATTGTAGCAAATATTTACTTTATTTTAAAATCTAAATCAATAGCATATCTAGGAGTATCAATATTTAAAATTATTTTACTATGTGCAATTTGTGGAGGAATTATGAAACCTAAAATTATTCTTTGTTTTGAGCCTTTTGGTCCAAATGCACCTGCGAGTTGGTCTAAATGTGCATGTACCAGAAAACATTAAATAAATAAGTGAAAATATATTAACAAAAAGTTGTTGACTGTTAAACCCTGTTGACCTTCTCTGCCAATGCGATCCTTTCGCTGTTTCCTTTGATTTAGGCATAAGAAACTTCCACCTTTGCTTAGGGTAAGAACCTTCCTCACCGTTGATTTTGGCATAAGAAATTTCCACAATGACAGCATCATTACGCAATTTAATATTTAAAATTAAAATTTTTAATATTTAATTATTTTAAATTATTTAATAACATTTATTTTAAAAATTTTAATTATATTAAAAATCACTTAAAATAATAAATCAAAATTTTTAACTTAAATTTATAGTAAATAAAATAAGTGATTTGATTTTTAAATAGTTTTATAATTTAAAAATTATATCACTTATTTTTATTTAATTTTTAATTTTTAATTTTATGAAATGCCACTAAAAATCTATTTGTGTCCAACACTCATCCTCGATATTAATTATTTATATATTAATGTGCATAAAATATTATGCATATTAAATTATATATATATATATGATAAAAAAATAAAAACTTTAAAAAAATCTATAAAAAAGAAAACTGATATGTGATATTAAGTTATTAAAAAAAAATTCTTGTATGGTTTTACCAAAAATTCAATTTTAAGTCAATCATTAAAATTTGAAATATTATATGATTGTTAAAAAAAAAAAAAGAAATATAATATGTGACAGATTTTTATCTTAATAATTTTTTACTCAAATTAAATGTATTATTGTTATTAAAAAATATTTATTTATTTCAATATATTTTTAATTAATTTTTTACTTTTTCAGATTAAAACTAATTAGTTAACGAGTGTGCACATAATTCAAATTTTATCCATATTAATCTCTTGTCCAGTACTATGATTAATTCAATTAGCTTTCAATGGTAAACTGGAAAATGGTATAATCCCGAACCAATGATAGTACAAAATTTGTCATTTTCCTTGGTAGGAAATTTTTACCTAAAAAAAAAAAAAAAATTAGAATCCACCTCAATATTTCCAATTTAAGAATAGCAAAAGTCACAAATTAATCCTTGGACTTTACTATCAATAACAATTAAGGACAAATTAATTTTTTAGATAAAAAAATCCAAAACTCAAAGACACTGAAGTTCTATACCTCAGCTGAATATACGCGTGAAACTCATATGTAACTAAAATTGTATGAAAATTATTTTTTTGTTGTAAATAATTAAGATTTATTTTTAAAATATATTTTATATTTTTTAATAATAAAAGTTTCAAAATAATAGCTTAATATTTTAAAATTATTTTTTAATATTATTAAAATTATATTAGTTATGGATTCATACATTATACATATATTAATTTAATTATTTTTTAAAATAATTATAATTAAAAAATAAATTTAAGCATTTTTATATATGCATTGATTTATATAATAAATACAAAACTATTGATAAATAAATTTTTTATTTAAAAATAAATCTTCTTTTACTTAAAATATAATTTACATTAATTGTTTTATATTTTATATTTTTATTTTAATATCAATCTAATATGACTATCGTGATGTGTAAAATTTCAACTAATTATATTTATATTTATTTTTTAATTTAATTATTTTTTATTTAAATTTATCCATATAATAATAAATTAAATAATAAGATCTACCATTTTACATATTTTTCTAATATATATATATTTCTTTAAAAAATGCTTAAATTTATTTTTCAATACAAATCATTTTAAAAAATATTAAATTAATATTCATACAATATATTGGTCCATGACTAATATAATTTTAACATTACTAAAAAATAATTTTAAAAAATTAAGCAGTTATTTTGAAACTTTTGTTATTAAAAATATAAAATTTATTTTAAAAATAAATTCTAATGATTTACAACAAGAAAATAATAAAAATAAACGCGTGAGTTTCATATGGGTATTTGTCTAAATTACAAGACTCTAGTGTCTTTGAACCGTAAATTTTGGAGTTTTTTTAAAAAATAATTTGTCTTCAATTATCTTGACAGTAAAATAATTGACCAATTTATCACTTTTGCTATTTTTATTTTTATATTAATCTAATATGACTATGTGTTCTCTAAAAATTCAATTGATTAGGTTTATTTTTAATTTTAATTTAATTTTTAATTTAAATTTATTCATACAATAATAAATTAAATAATTAAATAATTATATATATATATATATATATATATATATATATTAAAAAAAGCTTAAATTTATTTTTCAATATAAATTATTTTAAAAAAATTTAAATTAATATCTAAATAATGTACGAGTCTATGAGTAATATAATTTTAATATTATAAAAAAATTTTAAATATTAAGCAGTTGTTTTGAAACTTTGTATTATTAGAAAATATAAAATATATTTAAAAATAAATTTTAATGATTTACAACATGAAAAATAATTTCCACTTGATTTTAATTATGTATGAGTTTTATGTGAACATTCAACTAAGTTACAAGACTTCAATGTTTTTGAACGGTAAAATTTAGAATTTTTTTGTTCAATAAAATTAATTTATCCCCCATTGTACCAATTTATCAGTTTTACCATTTAAGAAAATCCATTAAAAAGAACCGACTGGTAATTAGTAATTGCACACCATAGAAAGAACTTTTTCCTTTTTCCTGTAAATTTGTTACTAACTTTTAAATAAGCAAAAAACTATATATTTTGTATTTAATTTTTCTTAAGTGCATATAAGTGCTACATGTCAAATGAAATAATTAAGTCACGTAACAGAAAAAAAAAAAAAAAAAATTTCAAGTGTCACATGGTAAGTTTTTGAGTATTATTAACCTGTTATGCATATAATATTCATTCATGTTATACTCTTATTAATTTAATAATATTTTTACAGATAAAGTCGTGGACAGAATTGACAAATAGATTGCGTTTCGATTCAGATCAAAACGGTTCAAAACATTTTAGGTGTCATATATATATATATATATATATATATATATATATATATATATATATATATATATATATATATATATATATATTTTATTGTTATTATTTTTTTGGATTCGCATAGGGTCATCTAGAAAGGATTTCAAATTAATATCTAAAAAGGTTAATTTAAAAAATTGCATCAATTTAAATTAATCAAATAAATTCCACATCATTTTGACTTAAAATTGAAATTGGTTATATTGGACTTCTAATTAAAAATTATTATGAGTTTTATATAAATTTAATGGTCTGTTTGGATAGCATGGATTTAGACTATAGATTTGAATTTGGCACAAATCTCCTGTTGGATAAGTAGAATTTGTGAATTTGGATTTCAATCAAATACTTGTTAAAATTTATTTACCTAAAATCTTAATATTTCAAATTTCTTTTTTCACCTAGTTATTCCAAATTCTAAATTCTCCATCTCCATCTCCTTTTCTTCTTGAATCCGTCTTCTTCTATTATCGGTATGTTTCTCTTTCTTTGTTATTTGGCTCATTTTTGTAAAACGGTGATATGTTGTTGTGGGTTGCTTGAATTTGTTGTTCTATTTCTTTGTCTTTGGGAATGGAAGCTAACACTATGCCTCTTGAAGCAATCTCTGTTTTGCTTTGAAGGGGAACAGTCTTTTATTCGTTGTGAAATATTTTATAATCAATTCCTTTATTCTTATGCATTTGTGCTAGTATAGATTCTCAAAATATCTATGTTTGAGTTGCTGATCTAGTGTTTTGGGAACAAGTGCTATTAGACTATTCACAATTGAACTTCTTGGATTTAATTATATTTTCCCCCTTTGCTTGTGTGTGTTTAATGGGTACATGGTTTGGTTCTGTTTTCTGTCTTTTTTCATTTGCCTACATATTTGTCTTGTCTCTACTGGCATATTTTAATTTGAGTGCTAATAAACCTCAATTTTGAGACAAAGGACATCACTATGGAACCAAGCTTATATAACCATGAGATACACATTGAATATGAAAACGATGTTACACTTAAGCAAAAATGGAAATCCATCTCAGCCCCTAAATTTGTTTTTGATATTGAGATTTGTTTGTGATAACGTGAATGTGTTGGAAGTGTAGTGGTGGCTATTCACAATTGAACTTCTTGGATTTAATTATATTTTCCCCCTTTGCTTGTGTGTGTTTAATGGGTACATGGTTTGGTTCTGTTTTCTGTCTTTTTTCATTTGCCTACATATTTGTCTTGTCTCTACTGGCATATTTTAATTTGAGTGCTAATAAACCTCAATTTTGAGACAAAGGACATCACTATGGAACCAAGCTTATATAACCATGAGATACACATTGAATCTGAAAACGATGTTACACTTAAGCAAAAATGGAAATCCATCTCAGCCCCTAAATTTGTTTTTGATATTGAGATTTGTTTGTGATAACGTGAATGTGTTGGAAGTGTAGTGGTGGTATTAGTTGCCATTTATGTTCTGATGTTTGAAAGTGTTAAACAGTTTGATCATGATAATTGATTGCATTATTATATTTACTTAAAGATGGGATTGGGGATACTGAAATTCTGTAGTATTTTCTATTTTGGGATGTTGAAAATTTTATGCTTTGAGGATATCCTATTATGCAATGATAAGTTAGAACATATGAAAGCTTATATCAGAGTTTAGAATGTATGTTTGCTGTGTTTTATTTCAATTCATCGCAATTGAGGAGAAAAATGAAAGATGACTTCATGAGGATGTTCCTTTTTCTTTCCCATTTTTATGGATGATGAACTGTATTTGAATATTATCTTATGCTTAACTTCATAAGATTAATCACCACGTGTGCAAAAAAAAAAAAATTATTTTTATCCTGAACCTGTGCAATTGGTTTGGCCTATTTGTGCTTATTCTTGTAGAAAATAGATCATGTCCCTTGCTTTTGCGTTTCTGTTGGTTTTGGGGTTTAAATTTATTAAAACTAGTTCTAGTTCTCAATAGAAACACAAGTTACAAATTAATTTTCTGAATTTAGGAATAGTCTACAAAGCCAATACATTTAGAACCAATGTCTCTTATATAGTGTTTTTATTGGAATGTGAACATGAATGCTTTAATATTTAGGCAAAAAATGGCTAGTAACCAACAAAATTTGCAAATTTGGAGAAAGCATGCAGGAGAAGAAAAGAGCGAGGAGGAAGAAGAACTAGAAGTTGTTATATTTGTAGTGAGTTACCTTGCAATGGTGGTTAAAGCATCATATCACAACAAGTATAGATTGAGGGAAATTTCGCAGGATGAAAATGAACATGCTCTTTGTAGATCTATTTGGATGCAAACATTAGAATGTGAAACTACGAGTATTGAGTTGTTGCGTCTTAACCCAATAACTTTTAAGAAATTATGTGGCATTTTGCAATCTAGAGGAGAGTTGGTGGCTTCGAAAAATGTTACAATTAAAGAAATTGTGGCATTATTTGTGCATATTCTTGCTCATGGAATCAAATATAGATGGGTGAAAGCTAGTTTTGCACGTTCTGGGGAAACAATTAGTAGACAATTTCATGTACTTCTTAAGGCTATAATGAAAATAGGCAAATATTATATCAAAGAAGTGAACCAAGATACAAATTATCAAGATAATGACAAGTGGAAATGCTTTCAGGTAATAAAAATTTGTAAATAATGATATTTTTATTTGAATTATTTTTTTAATCCATAGAATGAAATGAAAAAAGTTTTATTGTTTTAGGGTGTACTTGGTGCATTTGATGGCACACATATTCAAATGACTATTCCGATTGAGGACCGAGCTAGGTATCGAAATAGGAAAGGTGATTTAAGCACTAATGTTCTTGGAGTTTGTGATCCCAAAATGAAATTTACGTATGTGTTACTTGGTTGGGAAGGATCTACTTGGTTGGGAAGGATCTGCATCAGACTCTCGAATTTTATGTGATGCTCTTTATAGGCGTCATGGTTTAAAAATACCCTCAAGTAAGATTTTCACTAGCTTTGAAAAATCTCTTCATGATTTAGAATTTTGAACCAAAATATGAACTAATTATTTCTAACAATGTGGTAGACAAGTATTATCTTGTAGATGCGGGATATACAAATGTTCTTAGTTTCAAAGCTCCTTACTGAAGGACCTGCTATCATCTAAATTTGTGGAAAGGAAACACTCCAACAAATTATAAAGAACTATTTAATCTTCGACATTCCATGGCTAGAAATACCATTGAAAGAGCATTTGGATTGTTGAAGAAGCGATAGGCTATTCTATGAACTCCTAACTTTTTTAATAAAAAGACTTAAGTTAGAATCATAAATACTTGTTTCATTCTTAACAACTTTGTAAGAGAAGAGATGTCTGAAGATAACTTACTAAAAGAAGTAGATGAAGAATTGGCAAATTCCATAAAAGTTGAAAATGAAACTACAAATGAAGAGATAATTAGAACTATTTGTGTAACTCATGAATGGACTACATTTAGAGACACTTTAGATATGCAAATGTTTGAAGAGTATCAAAGAAGACAAGCAACATAAGTTTTACTTATTAAGTTGTATTTTAAGCACATGTTATTTCTTGTGAGTGACTTGATTTTAAGTTTTTATCTTGTGAATGACTTGTTATTTCTTGTCTTTTAAGTTCTTATCATGTGAGTGATTTATGACAGTATGAACAGCTTGAATGTAATTATCTTGCAAGAATTATCATTATTCATTATGAAATATCATAGGAATGAGTGGCAAAGGAGTTCGAGCTCAATCAATGTCGAAGGCAAGGAATATGCATATTCCATCATATTTTTCAATTTCTCGATCTGCATGAATTGAAGGTGATGCACAGGGTCACTCATCGTCATCTAATTCCCAATTGCCAATGAGTAGCAAAGGAAAGGAAAAATCAAGGTCATATGTCACATGGAATAGAGAAATGGATACTTTGTTTGCTAATATTTTATACAACCAAGTGGCATTAGGTAACAAGAGTGAAGGAGAATGGAAGCCACAAGCTTATCAAGCAGTAGCAGATGTATTGAATGCCAAATTAGGTCTCAATTTGGGGATTAGTAATGTGAAAAATAGAATGAAGGCTTGGAAAAGACATTATTCCATCATTACTAATATTCTTACAAGGACAAAATTCAAATGGGATGATGATAAAAAGATGGTGGTGATAACAATTGATGATATTGTGAAATGGAATGAATATGTTGAGGTATGTAATATTTCACTTTCAACATTTTACTTCCTTGCAATTTTGAAATCGTATTTGAACTATAAACAAGGTTTTATTTCATATGTGACATTTCTTTTTTGTTTACTTCATGCTTTTTTTTTTTTTTAGAGTTTTCCCGAGGCAAGTGGCTATCAAAACAAAGCAATAGAAAATTGGATTGACATAGTTATTTTATGTGGGAGTGATAGAGCCGCTGGAGATGGTGCTGAAACTTTTCAAGATGTTGTTGAGTCAATGAATCAAGATGGGAATGAAGTGCAATCTAATATTAATTTGGAAGAGCAAGAGACTTCAAGAACACTTCCTCAAAGTTCTGAAAAAATTAAAAGAGTTAGAAAAGATCCTTTCGCTGATGCAGTAATGGACATAGCTCGCTCATTTAAAGATTATTTGGAAAGTAAGAAGAGTTTGGAAATACCAAAGCCTACAGGATAAGAAATACATGCTTTAGTTTCACAAATTCTTGGGCTTCGTACAATGGAAGTTTTTACAGCAGTGAGGAAGCTAATGAAGGGTAATTCAGAAGAGTATTATTTGCTCAAGTCTCTTCCTAATAATGAAAAGAAAGATTGGATCTAGTTTCTTTTCGAGAGTGATTTCTTTTCGAGAGTGATACTACCTAGTCCATAATTATATGCCTAGTTTGTCTAATCTTTGATAAGACAAAGAGACTAGTTTGATGGGTTTAAGAAGGTATTTTTATATTAGGACATGTGAGTATAAGTGAGAAAAAAAAATGACAATTTCATATTATTTTTAAAAATTGGTTATGTAGTTGTATGTGTGTGTCAGTTTGTGTTTAGTTCTAAACTTCTAATAGATATTTATATTTTGCTATATTATTATTATTAATATAACTATTTATTTCAATTACAATTTGGGAAGCCAATTAATATTTTTCTTTGTTTATGGTGCTTTATTTGGTAGAGTATAATTAATAAAAATTATGTGTAATATCAAGCTCAAAAAAATTAATTAACCAAGCATTATATGCAATATTAAGCTAAAAAATAAATAAATTCACATGTATAATAATTATATTGTTATATAGTTTTTAATTATTACATTTTTGTAAATTTAATTTCAAATCCAAATTTATATTAAAATAGTTGTCCAAACAATAAATTTCAAATCTAAAATTTTAAAATTTTCACATTTCGCAAATAAGAAATTTATAATTTTATAAATTTTAAATCATAGATTTGAAATCTAAATTTCAAATCCAAATCGTGCATCCAAACGCAATTTAAGTGAATTTTAAATCATTTCAAATGGTATAAAAAGTTAGCATTTTAAAGGACATTCACAATGAGGTATAATGAAGATTGTGATTACTCTCATTATTTCCAACTCATTATATTTTCTTCACTATGGAAGTGTAATAAATATTACACATATTACATATATTACACTGCCAAAAAAAATAATTAAAATGCGTGAATTTCATGTTGAGAAATGAATCCCAACATCGAATAATAACAAAACATATAAAAGATTCTTAAGTAAGTGAATGTTAGACTTAGTATAAACCAATTAGTTTTGTGCAAGTGAATTATAGCACTTGCCCACTTATAAGCCACAAGTGTATAAACTCATGAAATTTAATATGGCATCATAATTTCATGCTCAAACAGACCCATGTTCAAGTCCTTATAGTCCATACTTGTAATTATGACAATCATAATAGGCAGTTAAAAGTGAACAAGGATAGATCTTGACAATAAGGTTGCTTGAATGGGACTTGTTGGACTATGGCAAAGTTGGTAACAAAAGTGAGAAAATGCCAAAGAAGAGTTATAGAATGGAGATAGGATACTAAAAGTGATGTCACCTGTCCTTATATGAAGAGACATTTGAAGATGATAGAAATAATAAGAGACATGATATGAAGAGAAATATGTTCGAGTTAATTGATAAATTGCATAGATGTAAATGGCGAATGTAATGATAAAAATAATGAGAGACATGAAATAGGAGAAATATGTATGAGTTAATTGATAAAGAGTATAAATGTAAAGGATGAATGTAAGATTGTGAGGCCTCGTCGAGCACCGGCTCAATCCGCCAGAGATAATCGGGATGCTCATTCGGTTTTAGACTCATGATGAAACCATCGGGTTCGAATTTGGTTGATTTTGAAAATGATTTTGGAAGTCACCACCCTAATTTATTTTTAAATGGGAAAACTAAGGAAAAATCCAATTTGACTCTAATTTATTAATTTTTTAATTAATTTGCCCAAGGATAAAAATCATTAGCCTTCAAACCATATTGAGTTCGGGGACTAGGTTTTTGATTTTAAATAATCTAAATTTAACTCTTAAGTTTAAATTGACTTTGGAAAATTGATTTCATGAATGATAAATATTATAAGATGATAATTATAAATAAGATGTATGAATATAACATGAGTGCAAGGAGAAAATTAAAATAAAATATCCATGGATTAAAAAAGGAAAAAGAGATTGATAGAGATTTGGATTTGAGGTTTGGATTTAGATTCCAAACGTGCCTACATACCCCATCGAATGGAAATCAAAACCCACGTAGTTCATTCCACGATTAAGCAGAAGGGTTTAGGAGTTGACCAAATTAATTTTGATTTAGTTGTTTTGAGAGTGAGAGAAAAAATGTTGATACCTTTGCTTTTGGTGGTCAGAGGATTTTACCGGATCAAAGTTCATTTTATCGAGACCGGGTGATTAGATGGATTGGAAGATTAATTAATTAATTAACTAATTAATATGATGAAAAGGATAGATGAATTAATTAATTAAAAAGATTAATTAATTAATTAATTGAGCGATTAATTAAAAAAAAGAGTTTTAGTTAATTAAAAAAATTAATTAATTTGGTTATGGTGAGATAATTAATTAATTAAAAAGATTAATTAATTAATTAGAGAGTGATTAAAGGGAGAAGTAGAAGAAAAGTTGATAGATAACCATCTATATCAACTTTGGATGTGTGTAGAAATGAGAAGTGGAGGGGGGTATTTATAGGAAAAGTGAGTGAGAGTAGTTTGGAAAGTGGAAAAGTGAAAAGACCAAAAGGGTAGAGCTATAAAAAAGCTAAAAAATCATATTGGGGGGTATTTTTGAGACTGCAGGTGGGCAGTGGGGCCCGCGCCACCAGAGGCCTAAGTGGCACTACCGCTGTTCTAGGCGGCGTTGCCAGTGCCTCGGTGGGCGTGCTGACTTTACTTTTCACTTTTTTTATTTTTAGATATTGATTGTTACTATGAAGTTTGGGAATTTTGGATGCCTGGTGGCAATGTAATTAAAGATTGCAATTGGATGATGAGGGTGTAAAATTGAAGATTCACAAAGATAAGATCATACAGAATTGACGGTTAATAAGAATAAGCGAAAACATCGGTTGGTACAACAAGGTAAATAAGGTGAACATAAGATAAGTATAGGAATTAACAAAAAGGTCTACTGCTTAGCAAACTCAAAGAGGATTAGATGAGTTCGAATAATGGACCTAGATAGGAGCATGTATTGTGAGGAAGAAATGGAGAGTTTAATGATAAGGCTTTTGTGTCTTGGAGAATTGACGAAGCATACTAATGAGTTCATAATAACGAAAAGTGAGTGATGAAAGAGTGAGTGACAAATGGTAATGGATACAAAGTAAACTAAATGGTCATGAAGTGTGTAGAAGAAGATTTAAGATTCTTAGATTTGAACAAAAAATAAGTGTGCTTAGATGAAAAATCATCTACACTGATAGATCATTTAACGATATCTTACCTTCCAAAATAAGTTTACAATTTATAAGAAAAAGTTTACATTACCAATGATGAAAGTCCTTTCATAAACTACTATTGATAAGCTTTATGCCTCATCGTAATAAATGCCATAATTATTCTTTTTCTCTATTTAAAGACCCTTAATCCTTTATTTTTATTTTGAATGGTTATTCTCTCCCTAATGACTTATGTTTTGAGATTTTCTCTCCTAATCTCATAAGGAATATAATTTCAAAATGCAAGAGTTTTATCTTTTAAAATCTCCTTTTGGAAACCAATTAGTTCTTAATGAAACCCAAAAATCTATAGGGAAAATGATTCTTCCAGTTTCTTAGAAGAGCTCCAGGTGGATCTAGTAACCTAAGGATGAAAGGAACAGAATTTGATGAAAATCTAGATCTAGGTGATGATATCTCATTCTGGTATGATTAGCAAATTGAGGATGATCCAATAGCAGATATTTTCATGGTGATGATTTTGATCTTTATTACTAAGAAAGGAGGCTCCTATTCAAGGAAATGGTACCTAGTGATGTCTGAGGATTTAAGAGCTAAAAAAAAAAACTTGAGGGGTGTTGCAAAGCATGATTGAAGGATATAAAGAGAGAGATAATATTATAAGAATGTATCTCTTTAAATCTTAAGTTAAGAAATGCATTAACAATATGATGAAAGTCCCTCTTGATTGTATTTTTGTTAAGTTCCATTCTTTCGCTGATCTCTCTATTTTATTACTTTCATTTGCATAATAGTTATCTTCACCTTTAGAGGGTGAATATTGTAATATATTTCTTTGTAAGCTTTAATAAAGAAAAAGTATAATTTAGCGAAGTTATTCTGATTGAAGTTGTTCACAGTTAAATGAGGTCCTTAAGACTGAAACTACTTCTTTGTGAAAGGAAATCAATTGTAATAAAAGTTATTTTTATGTAAAATGAGGTCATCTACTGAATTAGTATTTGTAATTGATGAAGGTCGTTCAAACCAAAGTCATCCTATTATAATTGAAACTAAAAGACTAAAGTTATGAATAAAGTGATAAGTATTTTCTTTCATTGTTTTACTTTTACATTATATATATAAGTCAAATATATGTTATATAAAATGAAATTAACAAAACGCTCAACTAATAAGAGGATTCATTAGACCAAGTGTACTATGACTCAACTGACCGAGTCTATAAATTAAGTAAGATGTACTCATATAGGCATATGATATTTTTTTTTTTGGGTTCGCAACAGCCCATAATGGTTACAAAGTGGATATAAGTTTGCTCCAATGTGCTTTCGATAGTCTATTACATATACCATGATGGTATTATGAATGACTATGGTACTACAATGGGAGGGACTTTTGATTTGTGGTTTGGCTGCTATCCCTGGTGGAATAAAGGATGTGAGATACGCAATGTTGTGGATAATAACCTGACTCACAAAGTATGTTTTTGTTTATTTATGAAAAAGGAATTTTTTATGAAAGTGACTTCGTATTTTGATATTATGAACTCTTTTTGTAAATTATAAGTACTATATTATAATGTTCTATAAGATTAGAATGTGTGAATATATATATATATATATATATATATATATATATATATATATATATATATATATATATATATATATATATATATATATATATATATATATATATATATATATATATATATATATATATATATATATATATATATATATATATATATATATATATATATATATATATTCATTATATATTTTTATGACTTTACTAAGTTAACGACTTATTATATCGTCTATGGATTTCATAATTTAGTTTATATAAGGTTACGCTCAATTTTAGAGAAGTTAGAGGATGAAGAAACTCTACCTAATTCTTGATAGGAAGGTAATTGAAGAAAGAATTAAGGATAGACTAGAGATCATAAAAGTTATTGTAAAAGTCCCATTTCATGGTGAACTGCATTAAAATGTAATAGATTGTATTTTAGTAATACTTTGTATGAAGTAGTTTAAATGAATAAAATGATGAAATTCATTTGATAATGAGAATCTATCTTATGATTTCATAAAATGATGAATTAGGTGATATAAGTTAAGTAATATAATACATTATATGAGCTAAAGGTGGCTAGTAGCCTTAAGCTTACCCATTTCCTAGGACCGGTGCGCCTTGATAACTTGAAGGATAGGTGAGCTCACTATAGAACAATGAGGAGAATTGCCGAGGATAGGGCATGACAGGACTAAAGCTGAAGAAGAGATGTCAACCGATCCATTTATGAGCAAGTGTCAATCGACATATTGATATTCGGCCATGGATTAGCCCATTTGCACTTAAGAGGGTATACTAGGAAATTAATCCCACATCGATAATAATAAAAACTTATAAGTAGCCGAGTGTTGAATTTAGTATAAAATTAGTTTTATGTAGTGGGTTGCAATACCTGCCGACTTATAAGCCCATGTATATTCCAATCCATAGACTTTAACATCCCAATATATGAAAAGTGCCATGCTCATATATGCCAAGCACTTGAGAGTGAGGGGAATTGTCTACCAGGATGCCCTCGTCATGACTCGTGTCCTAGTGCTTCTTGCTCCCTTTTCACGCCATGTTTTATTTTTATTTTTATTTTTTGTTTTTCAACTTATTGCAATGGTTATAAATTTAAACACTCCTTTTTTATTGTTATTTTTTTACTTTTCAGTACATTACGATGGTTACAAATTTAAACCCCCTCAGCCCTCTTAACATTCAAATTTTGGTATGTAAATTGTCAATTATAAATTTTTTCATTTCTAAAATTTGGTCTATAAATAGTGGCTAAGTTTTGTTTATTTTCATACATCCATACTCCATCATTTCCTATCTTCTTAAAATTTTCTAAAATTCCTATATTTTCTCCCATTTCACTCACAACAAACCTCTCATTTTTATTTTCTCATTATAGATGATAATTTTAGAGGTTTTATTAATATGTAAAATTCTCCAAATGATGAAAATTCTTCCTTCTTATAAAATACAAACCAACAAAAATTTTCAAATCACCCAAGTTTTTCATATCCATGTCCATGTATTTGGGAGCAAATTAATTATATAATTTTTTAATTATGTGATATTTAATTATTCTTCTTTTCATTTAAGTGTTGGATTTTTATTCGATAATCACTAAATTATTGCATTATTAATGTTTAATTAATTATGAACTAAAATATCCACAATTTTATAGTTAATTTTTTGAAAAATAAACATATAGTTAATTTTATAGTTATTTTATGATTTTTTAAAAGTAAATTTATTTTTTATGGATAGGTATTATGAATGATTAAAATAATGTGGAATTCAATTATAATTTCATGCTAATATACTCTTTAGAGCTAATTTATTGTGGGGATGGTACAATGGGAAAAGAGATAACGAAGTGATGATATGCCATGTGCTACGATCCCTTAAAAATATAATCCATTGTGAATGCGCTAATTGTAGGATATAGTCTTATTACCAATTAATCTCGAAATATGGTATATATGAAAATGGTGTGGAACTAATCCCATGAGACTTGAAAGTGGACCCACACTTCTGTTAAAGCCATTCATATCCCTAAAGCTTAGAGATGTGATCAATTAGCTGGTAAGATAGTGGCAACAAACTAATGTAGGGGATGATGTTATCTCTGCAAAACTATAGAGAGTGAGAAAGAGTGAGGAAAAGTCAAAGAGATTGTTAGACTATATTGACTAACATATCTTGTTCATTTTGCATAATAGTATTTCATAACATCAATGATGGAGGTAAGTTCCCTTGAGCAATCTTTATTATACTTGCTCCTCATTTTGATTCTGCATTAGGATCAAATAGTTTAGTTGAAATTTGGTATCAAAGCAACAGTTGAATACCCCTGCCTTGACGTCAAACTCTCTCTGTCATACTCTATTTCATGGTCGAAATTGTCAAAAATTTTCAACTTTGTTTTGAGTTGGTTTTAATGCATTTTTGTATCTGTAATTGCTATTTTGATTATTTTTTAAATGTTTTTGGTCAATTGTATGATGAGAATCAACTTGGAATCTAGACTTTTCATGATTGCTATCTTGATTACTGATCGGACGGGATCAAGATGAAAGGAGATGGGCCGCATCTTTTTTATTGGGCTTGGAGAGTGATGCCTACAAGGAATAAAAAAAGGATTACAAAGGAACCAGGCATTTTACCTGGTCAAGACCCTTTGACGATAAAGTCAGTGCCAAATTCAGAGTATTCTTTTAGTAGGAGAAAGGAGGTGAGAGAGTGTAGAGTTCCAACTACCTGGACTTGAGCTTTTTTTTCTCCTTTTGTATGGTTTTGGGTTAGGTAGGTCTGACACCTTTTCCTGAGAAGGGATGTCCCTTGTCATTCGGCCATGTTAGTTGGTGAGAGTTGGTGCAATGATGGCAGGCGCACGTCTTTTGTCCTATCCTCGGAGGTGTTCAGCGAGTGGAGTGTCAGGACAAGGTGTGGACTACCTAAGGACTTGTCCTCCTGCCAAGCGATTGGACACGTCCTTGACAAGCTTTGGCTATTGCTTGTTCAACAAGTCATTTGACAATAAAGAAATACCAGCTTGTCAGAAAACCTTTGGACTTGAGATACTTAAGGGCTCGGCCAGTGGGCTTCGTTCTCCTTTCTATGGTATTTGGGAACCACTTAATGGGCCTGGATAGGAAGGGGGTCCAATTATCACTTATGAGCCATTTTAATCCCTCATCAATTACTTTGGAATCTTTAATTGTTATCTGGCCATTCTTATAACACTGTATAAAATGTTTACTTTAAGGCTAAATTGTATTAAACTGTATGTCAATATTTTGGTTTTTTATAATTCAATTGAGTTAAATTTGAGAGTATTTAATGTTTTAGGCATTAAGTTCTAAAATATAGTAAATTAAAGGTCTAGAAAACCATATAATTGAGTTCTTATATCATGGACCCAAGTCCAGCTTGCATTATTAATTTGGATTTAAAACTCACCGTTTTATTAAAGTCTCCAACTGGCTTCTTTTTTTTAATTTTTAATTAAAACTTAAAAATCAAAAACCAAAATATGTTCCTCTCACTGTTCACCTTGTTCGCGCTCTATACCCATTTCCCTTAAACTAGAAATCTTCATCTATGTGATTCTCCAAAATCTTCTAACCGCTCAACTCCAAAAACATCCACTGTCACACTACATCAACTACTTCCTATTAACTTCATCATCTCGTACAAAGAAACTCATTAATCATTCACATTATCAGAACTCTATTTCACTGTGAATAAGTTTTCTATAACTATTATTCTTTTTTTTGTTATTTTTTACTTTTGTGATTTCTGTATTAAATCTTAGAGCTAGTTATTGATTAATAAAAAAACAAAATAGATGATTTAGTATTGATTTATGATAATGAATTTGATAGTAAAAAATAATGAATCTGCATATAATATATGATGAATTCAAACATTATATCTGATGAATTTGATAGCTATGTATGATGAATATAAATTTTAAATCTAGTGAACCTCATACTTATATGTGAAATATTAAATGATAAAAATTTTAAATGTGATAAATGAATGAAATTAAATTATAAAATAATTAAATCATAAATCTGGCAGTAAAAAATAATAAATCTACATATGATATATGATGAACCTAAACGATATATCTAATGAACCTGATAGTTATATGTGATGAACTTAAAGTTTAAATCTAATGAACTTGATAATTATATGTGAAATATTAAATAATAAAATTTTTAAATATGAGAAATGAATGAAATTAAATTATAAAATAATTAAATCATGAATCTGGCAGTAAAAAAATAATGAATCTGCATGTAATATAAGATGAACATTAACTTTATATCTAATGAACCTAATAGTTATATGTGATAAACCTAAATTTTAAATCTAATATATCTAATAAACTTTAAATCTGATAAACCTAATAATTTAAAATTTAATATTAAATGATGAAAATACCAAGCAATCAAATTTCAAATAAAAAAATCAAAATCTTCACACAAAATAGTATAAAAGGCTCATAAAAAATGAAGATAATGATAGAAATATGAAGAAGAAGAAGATAGAAATAGCTTTAAGCAAAAAAGAACAAAAAAAAAAAAAACCAATTTCAAAAGAAGAAGAAAAATATGAAGTTTCACTATTTCGAATAAGAAGATATCACATCCACTAGAAGAAGAAGAAGAAGAATAATAATAATAATAATAAGAAAATCGAGCTTTATTATTTCGAAAAAGAATATATCGTATCCACCAAAATAAGAAAAAAAAGAAAATGAAGATCACACAATAAGAATTCATTGTTATCCTTATTTTTTAAATAAAATGGTGAGTTTTTTATTCGGGACCATGGTATAAGGTGGTCCCAGGTCCATAATATAAATTGCCCATATAATTAAGGAGTAGCCATAGCATCCTTGTTATTAAGTGAATTAGGATCACATAATGGACATTAATTATAATTAATTATATAAATATAATAATTTTACCCCATATGATTTTGTTATGTTTACATAATTAATTGAGATAAAATATTAAAAATAGTTTTTCTTGATTTAGCCACAGGAGTTAAGAAGGATTAATATAATAGTTTTATCACAAAGTCCAAAGATAGATTATATATTAAACTATAATCATAATATACATAAATATTATGAATTTAATAAAATAGTGAAATCTATCATAAAGGTTGAAGAACCTTATTGAATTAGAAATTTAGACTATAGACAATTTTTAATGAAATTAGATTCCTTTTAAGCATATTTTTACATTGGTAAAGCCAAATTCTAAATTTAATAAGTTTGTAATCTTAATTTATGCAGTTTCACAACCTGTGACTTTTTCTGATATACAAATAAAAATTCCAAAACTTAAGGGTGATAACTATAAAATTTGGAAGGAGAAGGTTCTTCTCCTTTAGGATGTATGGATATAGACTATGCTACAAGGAAAGATGAACCACCAGAAATCACAAATACTAGCAGTCCAACTGAAATTGCGCTATATGAGAAATGGGAGTGATCCAATCGCCTTAGCATGATGTTCATTAAGACAAAAAGATTTTTTGCTAGTGATTGTGGATTCGTGGAGCATCATGAGAAATATTATGTAATAAATATTATATAAGATAAATTAAGATGATTTTTATAAAAACTCACAATTGAATTTAATATATATTGAAATAAAGTAAAACTATATGTAAATAAAATATTAAAAATTATGAGTAAATATCACATTTAAATATAATTAACAGTGTTTAAATGAAACGAATAATAGAATTTTCCTTCTCTAATTTTAAAATACTAATAATTAGGATATTCATTACAATTTAAAGTAATTAATATGATTAATATCAAAATTAAATAAAATAAAAATTTGGCAATAAAAATTATTAGTATACTTCCATATGTGAAAAAAATAAAGACTAATAGAATGTGATGAAGAAATAATTAAATTGACAAGTGAATATTATTAATTACTAAATACTTATCTTTTTTTTTCAAAGAAGTAAGTATTGTCATTAATAGGGCATAATACAAATTGGATACAAGCAATATAAATATAGATAATGCCAATTAAAAGAGTCAAATATGGACCTAATGTCCACTGAAAAACTAACCCATTTAGGGTTTAAATACTGGGCTTCAAGCCCAAAAATAAAGCCAGACTAGATGTTTGGGACCCAATTGGCTTTAAGGCAAATAGATGGAAAATTATGGAAACACCCCTTGGAGAAATCCTTCCAAACAATAACCCTAGCTCCTACCATTTGCGCTATTGCCTTCGTCTGAGACCTAAGGAGGAGATGAAGCATTGTTGAAGTTGGATCTATCCTCAAACACTTAAAGCACTAGACAGATTACATATTCCACTATAGATCTAAAGATCTACAAACATAACAAAACAAACAAGGAACCCTATTACATGTACAAAATAGCTCTCTCCACCTATCAAGGATTCCACTGTGAGTGGCTATCGAACTGGACAAAAGAACAGAAGATAATTTCCATAGATCTCTAATGCAGGGGACAATAACCACCTCTCATTCCCATAATGTTCACTCCTAAGCATCTGCTACAAAACGAAATGAAACTAGCGAGAAGGTCGGACAAAGCCATGGTTAGAAATGGTTATATAAATGTAGAGATGCAAGATGTTACAATCTAAGATCCAAAACCCCAAAAAGATGTTACAATCTAAGATCCAAAGCCCCAAAACAAGCTTAATCAAGGCAGCAAAATATAAAAATATCAGCATAAGACTAGTACTCCCACTAGTGACTAGAGCCACAAGGGGTTAACCCCCCTAGAGAAAGATCTACATCTAAGACTAGAAGAGAAAAATGAGAGAAATGAAACTAGTTTCAGGAGAGAAAAAGGATAAATTGGGGTAGAAGTAGTAAGAGAGTGTACTTATCTTGATGGAGTGTCTTATACATTTGCATATATGGATCATGAAAATGATGTAAAAATTTTGAAAAGTGTCCTTCCACATACTAGGGTGGGCAAAAATCGGTCTGAACCATTTTTCGAACTAAACCGAACTAAAATATGGCTTTGGTTTAGTTAAATTAGTAATATGGTGCAGAATGATTCCAGGACATAGAAAAATTTGATTTTTGTTTATTGATTCGGTTATGTTAAATGGAGGACCAAATTGATCGAAATAACTGAATTATAATTACCCTAAACTCCTTATGTCTATACTACGTCATTTCACCCTACTATATATTCATCCTTAACCTAATGCTCTCTCACCCTTTCTTATTTCTTTTGTTTCTCTAGAATTTTTTGATACTTATCTTGTCACCTCTCTCTCGTCTCTAACGTCTCACATCTCTTCTCTCTCTTCTCCATTCTACTCTTTTTTTTTCTAAGGCATTAACCTTAACTCTTTCTCATTTCCATACCTTCTATTCTTCACCTTTTTCACAGCTTACTATCCTCTAGCACTTAACTCTCTTACATTTCAGTTCTGTGTGGTGCAGGCTCCTTACTCAATTAAACACTAACCCTAACCCTAACCTAAAGTGGTGGTGATGAAAGCACCTTTCTCTTAGACCCTTCTGAACAAATGTTTCTCCTTTTTCAGTTAATCCCTAATTTTAATCCTAATATCCTTGAATTACTAAGACTCTGAGATATAGTTATGTATATATCTTTGATTCACTGAGAGTCTGAGACTCATTTATGGTAGAATCTCCTTTCTCATAAAGTGATTCTGAGTCTCTTTATAAGGTAAAAATTTAATCTTTAATAAAAAAAATTTGTGATCTTCATTTATTTTTACTTATTTTTTTAATAAATTTCTTCTTTTCCTTCCCTGCATGTAAGGATTTGGCCCTATAAAATATAGCTCTATGCATTTCCAGAGAAACAAAACCTTCGAGTAGAGGTACTGAGCTTAATTTTTTTTCTCTTCTTTAATATTTTATTGTATTTTCTATGAATTTTTGAGTAAATATGTGATTTTGTTTTGGTAAATATATGCTCTGTGAAATTATTTTTAACTTTATAAATTATTTTCTTAACTTTTTCATTATTTAGGGCTTGATTTGATATAGTTGTAAAAATAATTAACTAATAATTTATTTATTTATATAGAAAATATCTTTTATTACTAAAAAGCTATTATGTATTACTTATATTTTAAATATATATTTATTTAAATTATTATATACTTAAAACATTATATGTTATTATTTCTGTAAATTATTTATTTATTTATTTTATAATGAATTTATTTGTTTTTAATTATTTAATTAGTAACTTATTTATATTTTATTTATTTATTTATTTATGTAATTATTTATTATTTATTTAATTAATTAAATTATGGTATATTTTTATCCTTAAGGTGTTCTATTGCTGCAATTATTAGTTGATTTATAATTTATAAATCAATTGTCAAAGGACCTATTTGTCCTATTTCATTTAGAAACTCAGTATAAAGCTAATTAATTAACTGTTTAATTTCATTTAGTATAATGTATACCCTTCGATTTATTTCATAATGGGTAAGTGGCTTAACAAATCACTAAACTTTAGTATTTTTCAATGTGATCACTAAAAATTTTTTTTTTTGCAGAAAATACCTAAACTTTTAAAATTTTTACATTGGGAGATCACTAGCTGGAATTTCCACCTGAAATGACGATTTGACCTCCATGTATGCATTTTCAGCTAACTTAGCCATATCAGCATGCCACGTAGGATTACCACATCACCTAAAATAGCCTCACTTTAAAAATAAAAAAAAAATTAAAGAAAATTATTAATACCCATATTACCCTCATCTCCTTTCAATCACTTTCTCAAATCCCAAATCCTAACCCTAACTCAAAAAAAAAAAAGTTAAAAAACTAAAAATCACTACTACTACTGGAATTACATTTTCAAAATGCAGAGTTCTATCCCAACTCTACCCCTCATATGTAACCTCATTTATATCTAGCCTTGAGAATTAAACAATAATTGGTATTCTCTATAAATCTTTCTTCTTCTTTCAACAATGGTAATACCACCTTGGGCTCCAAGCCCGCTAAGTAGGTTGAGCGATGTGAGGAAATGGTGGAGTTTATGGAAAAGGTCTCGACCTCAGTCGACAACGAGGAACTTTCTATCGAGGAGCATAACCTGGCTAATCACAGCATTTTGGGTGAATGAAGCTATGGTTTTCCAGCAGCAAAGTTTCTAACTTGATCTCATTTGAAGCATCTGAGACACAATTACAAGACTTTCATTCATTTCTAAACTTGTCTTATTTGTTGTTCTTGTGCTTGATTTTTTTTTTATTTTTTTTATTTTTTTTATTTTATTTTTTTATTTTTTTATTTTTTTTGTGGCTAGAGGTTATTCTTGTTCTTGAAAGTAAAGAAAAAGAGTTAATGGAGAAAAAGAGTAATCTGCTATTTTATTTTGCAGATTAGTTCTTTAAATGTTTTTAATTTTTCTAAAAGTATTAATTAACTTAATTTCGATAAAGTTAAAACTACAATATTAATTATAGCAAATTGGGAGTGTAATAATAATAATAATAATAATAATAGCAGCATTTTTTTATTTAAAAGTTAAAAGATTGTACATATATATTTCTTAAATTTTTTTTAATTGCATTTCAATAGTCAGATTGTGGAAGATCGAGTTATTTAATAGAAAAATATATATATATATACTTTGATGGACAATTTTTTTTTTTTATTTTTAAAGTGGGGCTATTTGAGGTGATGTGGCAATCCTACATGGCTAAATCAGTTGAAAATGTCTACATGTCAGTCCACATCATCATTCCAAACTAAAATTCTGACTAGTGACTTCCCGGCGTAAAGATTTTGAAAATTTAGGTATTTTTTGGCAAAAAAAAATTTTTAGTGATTACATTGAAAAAAACACTAAAGTTCAATAATTTTCTGAGCTATTTACCCATTTCATAACTCTAATATTAATTTTGTTTTTTTATTTTTCTATTTCAGGGTTCAAGGTTAAGGGGACTATTGCTTTTGGTAATGTGACTTTGTTGCTTTCCTTAAGGTAATCATCATTTGAATTGTTTTACTATATTTGAACTATTTACTGTGACATATATATTCATATTAATAATTATTAATTACTAATGTGATTATTGGACTTGTTCTTTATAAATGTCTAATGAGGGCAATGCGACTGGATCAATTGGCATTCTGGTTGAATCCCTACTAATGCTCAACCTAATATGATGAAAGCAACTCAAAAAGCAATAACTTATTGTGAGATCTTGCCCAAACGCCCCTCCCTCGCTAAGGAGAATTTGCCTTAAGAAAAGACAATCGATTTTTAACGAGGTCATGGAACAAGTTTCGGTACTCACGATTGGAATTGCTATTGTTTAGAAAATTAATTTTTGATTTTGCAAAGGATTAAGGAGTCACCACCCTAATTTATTTTAAATGGAAAAATTAAGAAAAAACCTAATTTGTGACTCTATTCATTAATTTTGTAATTAATTTACCCAAAGATGAAAATTATTAGTCTTCGAACCAAATTGAGCTCGAGACTAGGTTTTTAGTTAAATATTCTAAATTTGGCTCTTAAGTTTAATTTGACTTTGAAAATTAATTTCATGAATGACAATCATAAGTGTAATATGAATGTATGAAAAAATTAAAGAGCAATTAAGTAAAACATCCATAAATTAAGGAGAGTGTTCCCTCTGGTCTTTACGGATTCTAAGGGAGCCGCATGATCACTCCTTAATTCTAAAACAATTAAATCAACTGAATACACTAATTACATTGAAAAATAAAAGGGCAACGGAGATTGATTGGGATTTGGATTTAAATTTCAAATGTGCCTACGTATCCATTGAATGGGGATCAAAATCCACATAGTTCGTTCCATGATTAAATGAGGGGCTTAGGGGCTGATTGGATTAATTGATTTGATTTTGGGTTTGTAGGTGAAAAAAAAAGGTTGATACCTTTGCTTTTAGTGGGTAGAGGGTTTTATTGAATTAAAATTCTATTTTATTGGAAGCGGGTGATTGGATTGATTGGGGGATTAATTAATTAATTAAAATGATTAATTAACTAATTAATATGATGAAATGAATGAATTGATTAATTAATTAATTTGGATGAATGGTAGATTAAAAAAAGGATTAATTTTATTTAAAAAAAAGTGATTAATTAATTAATTAATTGAGTAATTAATTTTAATTTAAAAAAAAGAGTTTTAGTTAATTAAAAAAATTAATTAACTTAGTTAGTGTGAGATAATTAATTAATTAAAAAGATTAATTAATTAATTAGAGAGTGATTGAAATTAGGGCTGAGCACAGAGATTAAAAATTCTAAATTGAACTAAATAACCGGACTGAAAATATCCAGAACTTGATCGAACTATTGACTTTTGAATTTCCCCGAACCGAATTGACAAAGAAAAATATGTTAATATGGTTCTGGAGATTAATATATATCCGGATTGAGAATTAAATCGAATTGTACTGAAGTAGATTAGACCAAAATAACCAAAATTTTTTAGTTTTTATTTATAACATATAAATAATGTTAATTGAATAATACATAGATAACACAAAAATTATAAGATTATATATGTTATTATAGCAGTTATCAAATTATATTAAGATTATATGAAAATAAAATTTAAATGAATTATAAATCTATAATTAAAAATATATACCTTAACTCAATCAAATATAACTATTAATATTTATATAATTTACTTAAATATTAGATTCATTAAAATTATATCAATGAAAAATTAGTAATATAATGTGGATTAAGTTTTAATAATATTAAGATATAACCACATATTACAATTAAAATTTTTAAATTCATTACTTATATATTTTAGAATAAAAACTTGTAAAATATGTTAAAATTATATCAATGAAAAATTAGTAATATAATGTGGATTAAATTTTAATAATACTAAAATATAACCACATATTATAATTAAAAATTTTAAATTCACTACTTATATGTTTTAGAATAAAAACTTTTAATATATGTTATGATTAATCAATGAGTGATAATAAGAAAGTATGATGTACTAATAATATTTATGTGATACTAATAAAGTTTTTGATTAATTAACTTTTATTGGTATCTAATTTTATAATATTGACAAATATTTTTTTATTAATTAAAATTTGTGTGATAGGTTATTAATAAGAAAGTATTTGTAATAAATAATTAATAGTTTGTATAAAAAATTAGAAATTAATTATAAGAAATTATGTGTTAACTTTAGGTAGTATATACAATTATATCACAAAAACTATTAATATATAGTTTTGATATGCAATTATATATATTAATATAATGTATTAATTTATTAATATAATCATTTAATAATATATTATACTTATTAATATAATATATTAATTTATTAAACCCAAATTTCATAAAAAATAAAACTTAAAACTATACGGTTAGTTATAAGAAATTAATTATTAAATGCATTTTCTCCGAATCTCTGTTTTGGATTAGATTAGATTGGACTGAAACTGAAATATTTGATATCTGAATTGTATTGTCCTGAAATTTTCAAAAAAATATTATGCAGAGATTTTTTATTTCAGTTCTGGTTCTGGATTCTCATAAATTAAAATTCTTCGAAATTCAATTCAATTACAGAGATTTTCAAATCCCTGGATTGGACTAAACTATGCTCAGCCCTAGTTGAACTAAGAAGAAGAAAATGAGCAAATGGATAGCCAATCTACAAGTGTTCAAGGGGTATGAAGAAAAATGGTGAAGATGAGGGGGTATTTATAGGTGAAAGGTGTGAGGTGAAAATATCAAAAAGGGGCTGAAAAGTGGTCCAAAAGGGGGGTATTTTGGGAAATTTGGATTGAAAAAGGGACCACTAAGGTAGAACTGTGCAGGCTACGAGCAATGGCCTCCACCATGGCGTGGATTCTCCCAAATTTGGGGTGGATCTGCACTGCATGTGCGGCTTCACATGGCACTACATCTAGCAACATATATTTTTTTTTTTTTAAGATTTTCAAGTCAGTTTTTGAGACTTCCAGGTTAGTTTTTGGAGGTTTCAGCATTCAGAAAAATTACCGGTAAGTGTCAACAGGCTTAAAATTAATTTTAGAACACAAGGACAGTTAGTCTGAGGAGAAGTTTGGTCATTTTTAGAAAGATGCTATCAGATACAAAAAGTTTGGTCAGGATTGTAAAAGTGTCAATGTCCAAATATTAAGTATCTTTGTACTAATATGACCAAATGCCCATTTTTTGCTCTGGAAACATTGCCCCCTGCTCCCTTGTAAAGGGCACTTGCCCCCTTGACCTCTGCCCTCTAACCGGCTAGTGGAACCGCTGTACTAACTCTGCATAGCGCACTAAACTTAGCAGGTGGCAAGTTGCGGTCACATCATATGGATGTAAAATTGAGGGTTCACACTTCTACACCATAACTAACTAAGAAAAGGAGACAAATGGAGAATAAATCTCCTGTTTGGGACCACTTTACAAAACAACAAAACTCTAAGGGTAAGGTGGTAAGTGCCTCATGTGACTACTGGCTAATTCTTATGCTTGTGTTCCCAAAACCAATGACATTTTTAGTTTGATAAATCATATGCTAAAATGCTTAAAAAATCATGCGAGTAAAGATTTTAGACAAAAATTGCCGATGCTTTCACCTACTACTCTTGATTCTGTGAATTTGATTAAGGAGGGGAAGGACTAAGGGAGTAGGTACTTTAGGGACGTAGAAATTTTCCCAAGATGCCACTAGAGATGCTCTTGCTCATTTGATAATAGTTTATGAGCTCCCTTTTAAGTTTATAGAAAGGGAGGGTTTTAGGTACTTTATGAATACTACCTATTCTATGTTTAAAATTCCATCTAGAACTATAACTAAGGACTATTTTAATAAGTATTTGAATGAAAGAATAAAACTAAAAGCTTTTATTAAGTCCCATTCTCAAAGGGTCAGTCTTACTACTAATATTTAGACTAGTATCAAAAAAATAAATTATATGTGTTTGACTACCCATTTCATTGATAATGAGCGGAAGCTTTATGAAAAAATCTTATCTTTTATTCCTATGTCAAGTCATTAAGGTGAATATATTGGTAAGACCATTGAAACATATTTGCTTGATTGGGGCCTTAGCAATATCTTCATAATAACTATTGACAATGCAAACTCTAATGATACTGTTGTTTCTTTTTTTAAAGAAAATAATGCTTAATTGGGGTGGAAGTATCTCTAACTGTAAGTATTTGCATATAAGGTGCATTACTCATATTCTGAACTTAGTGATCACAGAAGGCTTAAAAGAGGTTAACCCATCTATTAAGAAAAATAGAGGTTGTGTCAGGTATATTAGAAATTCACCTGCCAAATTGAGAAAATTTAAAAAAAAATTCAGAAATGCTTGATATTCAATATAAAGAATCTCTTTATCTGGATGTTTCAACTAGGTGGAACTCCACCCACTTGTTGCTCAAAATAGCGTGTGAATACGAAAATCTTTTGAAAGATATGAGGAACAAGATTCCTCAATTAGTTTATATTTAGGTCGAGACAATTTGCCTGATATTATTGATTTGTCTATTTGTAGAAAGATATCTAATTACCTAGAGCATTGTTATAATATGAAACTAAGAATATTAGGTTCTCTTTATGTGACTACCGACACTTTCTTTTCTGAAATCTCTGATTTTCACTTTATGTTGAAATCACTATGTTCTAGTGATGACTTGGAACTTGCTTTGTTAGGCTAAAATATGAAAAGCAAGTATGAAAAATACTGGGGGATCCTGAAAAGACGAACAAGTTGATTTTCTTTGCAAGTGTTTTAGACCCTAAGGAGAAATTTGAATATATGGAGTATTCATTTCAATAAATGTATGGCTTAGACCTAGGTGGAATTCTATTTGTTGGGATTAAAAAGGATATTAATGATCTATTTAATGAATATTTACAAATGTATAACCCTAAGACTCCCTCTCAATCCAATTCACAGTCCCAATCATCTCAATCACAATCTTATTCTTTTTCTATTTCCAGAACATCTTTACTAAAATCCAAATGTAAACATTATAAAATGGAAATGGGAATTGGTGGGGGCAAACAAAATGAGTTTCAAATTTATCTTAGCAAGTCAATAATGGAAGAGGACAATTTTGATTTATTAAAGTGGTTGAAGCTCAATTCAGATAGGTTCCCCGTGTTGTTTAGACTAGCTGGGATGTGCTTGTTGTTCCTATTAGTACTATGGCTTCTGAGAGTGCTTTCAACATAGGGAAAGAGTTTTAGATTGTTTTAGGAGTTTTTAACTCTAAGGATAGTGGAAGCACAGATATGTTATCAAAATTATTTAGGGTTTCAAATGAGCCAATATTTATGGAGGAGTCTCTTGATGCATTGGAAAGTCTTGAAAAGGTGTTAATATTTTATCTATTTTGATTTATGTATTCTGCTGACATTATGTAAATTGGCAATGTTTGTATTAAATTACATTTTAATATTATGGAATTGCCAAATGTGGAACTTAGTCACTTTGTTGCTGGCTTAAACTAACAGTCCTTTTATAAAGTCATTTTCTGCTTCCATTTATTCCTTTGTTATTTGATTATGTTTTATTATATTTGGCGGAGGCCTTTGACTGATATAATTTTGTATGTCACTATGCAAATGTGGAAATAATTTTTTTTTTGGCATATACCCTTTATTTTTTGTGCAAATCAAAGTATGGTTGGATAGTTGCTGCTGTTTCTACATTGGTAGCCTATACTTTAACCAACTCTCTATTTTTTAGGAAAATTTTGTAATGTTCTCTAATCTTGGTATATTTTTGCGGCTATGTTTGTTTAATGATACTTGATTTTCTATCTTATTTGCTACTGTTTGTGAAATTGGAGGCAGAGTAGGCTGTTGCTTTTGCAATCCTTTCACCTTTGGTAAGTTTTGTTGGTATTGGAGATTGGATTTAGCATTATGGTATTGGCATTATGGTAAACTTTGCTCTGTTATTTTATTTTCTGTTTGGGCAATCATGTGATTCAAACTGCTTTGATTGCTGGAATTGAAGTATTGTGAAGTACTAACTTGTGGATGTAATCCTTGCTTATTTGCAACAAGTTAGTATGACCTTATTTCATCATCGAGCCTTGTGCTTTTTGTATTTTTATTTTTTATTTAGGCAATGATGAAGCTTCTACCTCTGTTGAAATTGAATGAATACATGTTTTGAGTTAAATACTGGCATGATAAAAATATTAAATGGTTTGCAGTTTGATAATGCAGCCATATTAACTTGACCATATTCTATATGAATTTGAAAGCTATCTGAGCCTACAATTTATTTCCATAAATGCAGTTTGTTAATTTGCTATAAATAAATTGGCTGTTTGTATTTGTTTTGCAGCGGTATGGCAATATACTTACTAATTATACTGTTTACAGTATACTTTTGTTTTTGTAAAGGGGGTGGGGAGCGGCTTTAAATTTGATGAAATTGTCAATGTAATATTTAAAGCACATGTTTTATATTTTTATAGATTGTTTTATTTAGTAGTGTTAGGTTGTTAACTATCATTTAAGTATTTATTTTTTATTTATTTTTTATATTTTTATATATTTTTTTATTTACTAGTATTAGGTTGTTAAATATCACTCAAATATTTATTTTTATTTTCAATTTATTTCCTTAGTAAGTTGTTAATTTATTTAAATTTCCATAAAGTATATAGTTTAATTTTTCAGTTTATTTACTTTGTAGTAAAGTTAAAATATGCAGTTATAACTTATAACAATTTGAAAACTAAATAAATTAACAACTTTTTAATTTTAACTTTTCATTTTTTTTATGTTAAAAAAAAAAAGAATTTGGAAATTGAATAAAAAGCCCATTAAAAAAGGGTCTAATGGACAGACCCACTAAAATTAACAATCAAAATCGATCAAAATCGATCGATTATTATAGTTAAAATTAATTCCATTTTTTGCTAAATTAGGTGTAATTTAATTGCCAATTCTAATAAATTTCGGCTAGTCAGTTTCAGCTATTCTAAGACTGAATTGAACCGCTCCAGCCAATGCCCACACCTACCATACACTACAAATCTATCAAGCGTCCACCATGTAATACCCTTTATACTCTTTAAATTTTTGTTGTTTCCCTTTTCTAGCATACCAACTTCACCTGATCAATTGAGAAAATTGCATCCTATCTAATTTTTCTGTTTGGTTTATGGAAAAAGTGAAGATATATATATTTTAATAAAAAATAGAAATTTTTAATAAAAAATTAAAATTTATATATTTTATTAACATATATTATATTTTTTATTTTTAAGATAAGAAGATTATATATTGTAAAACATAAGAATTAACTAATTTGTTAGGCAGTTTTATTGTTAATTAATAATAATTTGTGATAAATAATATTTTATCATCTTTGAAAAATATTTAAAAAATAAAAAATTTGATAATGATTCACTATTTAATTACTAATTGATGAGAATTTTCTTTTTTAAAAAATATTAAACATTGATTTTGATAATTTATATGATGTTAGAAGCTTATTAAATTTAAAGTTGATTTTTTTTTTATTAACGGTCTATTATTTTTCTTCCTAAAATTAACTTAAAGATAACGGCCCATCCTAATAATATTCGGCGCATTCCCATATGCATTTGATTCCCCTTTCATTGTGTGTTTGCACACGCCATTTGCTTCCTTCACACAATTTGTCTTCTCAATCAAGGCTTTTTTTTTTTTTTTCCACATTAAAAATTACAGATATTTGACTAAATATTGGATTTTTAATTTCAAGTAATATATATCTATTATATTATTACTAATAGATTAGTCGACAAAAAAAAATTCATAAAATTTTATAAAATTTATTTGTAAATTTATTTGTTTCATATCTAATATAAATATAAATTTATTTGATCAAATTTTATTTTATTACTCGCTGATTTTACAGAATTGATAGACTTAAATTAAATTTTATTAATTTAGTTGAATTTATAAATGAACTCAAAATTAATAAAATCTATAAAATTTTGTTTTAATTATGGAAAAGGGGATATTAATATTGATAAAATTTGAATTTTGATGCCTACTTCTATGATTTCACTTTATTATTAAGTTAATAAATCTATAAATTTAACTTTACTAAAATTAATTCATTTTATAAACAAAATTTTGTATTTAATAATTACAAAACTAATATAAAAAATAATTTAAAAAATTATTATGCAAATGAAATTAAAATTTTCAATTCATTGGCTCCAAACACCATGTAAAGGATTGATTTTTTATTTCTTTTCATTTATTGGATGTACTATAATCCATTTGGTAAGTTGTAATGAAATGTAATATAATATAATAATCAAATACATTTTTAATATAAATTTATACTAAAAATATATTTGATTACATTATATTACATATCATTACGACCTATCAAACGGTACTTAAGAGCTCTCCCATCCTCTCAAACTCTCATTATAATTATTAGTGGTCATATATGTCAATTTTTCTTTTTATGTGGTTATATATGTGATAATTCATTGCAATTATTAGCGGGACACACTACAACTAATAGTGGCTATGGCGGCGGTTTTATTTTAGAATAGGGGCGGTTTTAATCGTCCCTATTATTTCTAGCGGCGGTTTTAAAGACCGCCTTTAGGCCGCCTCCGTAGACACTGTCACTATATTGTAGTATTGGAATTCTTGACCGCCGGGATTTACATTATTGTAGCGGTGGTTCTTTTGCGGCGGTTATAACCATCTTTAGCACTGAAATAGAGGGGGTCTTAACTGCCTCTACGTTATTACCATAGACTTCAATTTTTTTGGTAAGGACAGTAAAGTGCCAACTGTAGGGACGGTTTCAAATGCTGAAAAAATAAAAATTGAAATATTTTCTGAATTTATAGAGGCGGTTTCTAGGGGCGGCTTATATAGCATTTAAGTATTTTTTCCACTAAATTTTAAATTTCTGTTATAATTAATTCTTGTTATGGCTAGAGGTGCATAGAACCACCCCTACTAACATCAATTTGCAAATAAATTAATTGCCATTTTTTTTAAATTGCAATTGACATACTGGCTGCAATACTATTTAATAATAATTAATTTAACAACTATTGATCTAAAAAAATCACTGAAATTAAAAAGTGAATGTTCATTCATTTGATTGCATAAGAAAAACTTAGGACAACAAAATAAGTTCTAATTGTTTGTAATGAGTAATAGTTCAAATACTCAAAACATACCAATTTCAAAAGAAAAGTCTCAAATGATATATGCCATCAAAAACTAATTGTCTATAAAGGAGTAGCATTGTTGGGCTAGTTGTTCAATCGAATAGCTTCAAATATTCAAACACTATTTCTTCTTGGTTTATGACTTGAGTGAGACGAAGTGTTGTGAAGAGAAAATTCATTTTGACCGCTCCTACCATCATTAGCCTGCTCATAACATAAGGAAAAGAATATTATAATTCAAAGAAATTTTGCTAGCATTTTCTTACTAAATCAAACTAGGCAAATAAAGACTACCATATGCTATATATACCACGTTGCATAGAGAAACTCAAGCATCACAACAAAAAATAACCTAATTGATCAATTACCTGAAAATTTCCTCCTTGGTTATGCATCCATTGGTGTCCCGGAAACATTTCATTCATAAATCCATGTAAAGCACGTACAACTTCTTCTAATGATTCACATTTTTTTGTAACACTTGGAGTTTTCCTTTAAGCGACTCTATCTCTTTTGATTGACGTGCATTTTTAGAAGCCTCCCATCTTTCTCCCACATTATAAGAAGTCATACTAAAGTAGCTTCTTGGTGTTGGCCCTAGGCCTAAAGCACGCACCTGGCCATTATGCTCTGGCCCCATCAATTCTTGAAAAATTTGCTCATTTAATTCTATCGGGTCAATGGTAGAATTTTCACTTCGTTCAGTTATGAGTGCATGTGCCTTTTCCTACAAGTTTAAATGGATATTGCTTTTAGTAAAGATATTATCAATACATGAACTCACACAAAATAGATAAATAAATAAATAAAATATTATTACCATCAATTGTCTTATAGACTCATCCACATATGTGCCATCCTTTTTCTTATGAGTTGCTTCAAAAAATGTTAGTCTATCTAGAGCTTTTCCATTTTCCTTCTCCTAATATAAAATAAGAAGAAAATGTATTATCTCACCATGATTAAAACTTAACATTGATGGATACCATTTGAGTAAATTGTTACCATTTCCTTCCTTTTTCTTGCATAACTTTTTCTGCTTGAAGTATGTGCATTCTTTTGTTTCTTAGCATTTGCAGTATTTGTAGTACTCATTTTCTGTTAAAAAAAGAGAGAGAGAGAGAGAATCCATCATACCATATTCAAAAGTTGAGATCAAATTCATAGAGTGAGTAAAACTACAATGCATAAATCAAACTTGACTTTCTTCAGTATACCATCCATTGACAAGAATAGGCCATTGTTCTTCTAGAACATCCTTAGGCACATTTTGTATAATTTCTTCTTTACTTTTTCCAAGATCATAATGTGCTGCTTTTAAATCATATTTGAAGTCTCTCCATTTCTTATTCAATGATGCTAGAACCCACTTTCTTGTTTCAGGTGGAAACAAAAATCTTGTCTATACGCATAATAATATTGTATGTCAGAAATTATAATGTTTGAGTTTGTAATACTAGAAGTTGAAAATATAGTACCTTAACAATCTTCAACATTTTAGCTTTAAATGGCTGAAAATCTTTGCTGTCCCATCTAGATATGCTCAAAGGTGCAAGTTTCCCATTGGTTACAATGGTTTCAAGAAAAGATCCAAGTATAGCTCCCTCATTGGTACAAGGAGCTCCATATTCATCTACTTGTATGTATATCTTTTCATTACAATCCATGTTCCAAATAGATGCCATTGTAGTTCTTCCTCGTTTCCTAAAAACTTGTCCATTTCCATCTTTTGCAAATAAAAATAGATGCCATTGTAGTTCTTTTGTTACCATTTCCTTCCTTTTTCTTGCATCATTAGATTCTTCATCCATATTTAGTGCCATCTCTTCATTCAATTCCTCTTCTTGCTCTTCAATTTGCATATCCCTTTTAGACTTCTTCCTCTTTCTTTGTTTAGGCTTCTGAGTCTTTCCTAAAGTAAATTCAATACTTTCTAACTACTTTAATACATCACTACCTGTAGCTCGTACAGGTGATTGTTTCAGCTCTATAGTACCATCAAAAAATTGATCTTGTTGCCGAAAAATATGATCCTCAGGCAACCATCTACGATGACTCATATAACAATGTTTTCCACTTTTGTATAACCATGTTGAATTTGTGAAATTAGCACAACATGGACAAGCAAACTTACCTTTGGTGCTCCAACCAGATAAGTATTCATAAGCAGGAAAATCGTTTATAGTCCACATTAATGCTCCCCTCATCAGAAAAGTTTATTGGGTAGAAGCATCATATGTTGGCACACCTTCCCAAAACTGTTTTAATTCTTCAACTAAAGGCTTCAGATAAGTATCAATATCATTTCCAGGACTCTTTTCACCTGGTATGATCATTGACAAAAGGAATGAAAATTGCTTCATACAAATCCAAGGAGGCATGTTATATGGAATAAGTACAACTAGCCATGTGCTGTAAGTGCTAGACATTGTTCTAAAAGGATTAAACCCATCACTGGCAAGAGCTAGCCTAACATTGCGAGGATCATTAGAGAAATCTGGATAACGAGCATCAAATGCTTTCCATGCCTCTCTATCTGCAGGATGTCTAAAAAATTCATCCTTTTTGCAACCCTCATGATGCCACCTCATATCATTTGAGGTTTTTGTTGAAGCAAATAGCCTTTGCAACCTTGGTATCAAAGGGAAGTAACGTAACACTTTAATCGGTTTCTTATTTTTAGTAACAGAAGTTTCAGGATCATCACCAACTGACTTTGAGTGTTGTTTTTCCTTATTTGCCCATCGAGAGGAGCCACAAACAAGATATGAATCTCTATCTTTGTTCTCACCCCAAAACAACATACAATCATTAATGCAAGAGTGGATCTTCTCATAATTAAGACCAAGCACTTGAATTATTTTTTTTGCTTCATAAAAGGATTTAGGCAAGGATACATCTTTAGGAAATGCACAAATTAATAGTTCAAGAAGCATGCTAAATGATTTTTTTGTCCACCCGCACAAATATTTTATGTGGTATAAGTGCAATATAAAAGAAAGAGAAGAAAATGAATCACATCCTGGGTATAACTCCTTATCCATCTCTTTCAATAACTTATCAAACTCACTAGGCTCATTAACAGAAGCTATTGTAAACTGTTCTAAAACAGTCCCTTCGTGTTGCACTTCTACCTCAATGTTGTCTTGATTGCCACCACCTACTCTATCCTCATCCCTTAGTGATTCATCATGTGCATGATTAGTTACACCTAATGCATCACATAATAATCCTATCATGTCATCTGCCCTAGGTGGATTTATATGTGTAGGATTTTGATCATTCTCTACCCTATAAGCATGTATAGTCTGCAAGGATGATAAGGAAGATGAGGTAGGAATAGTAATAAATGGCTCTTCCCTATGATAAACCCATCTAGTATAACCTTTTAAGATCCCATCACAAATCAAGTGCTCTCTAATAACTTCATATGTTTGCAAAGAGCAATTACCACAATTAATACAAGGGCACATTACTTTTTCACCTCCAGAAACATTACGAAATGCAAATTCAAGAAATTGATTCACTCCTTCTTTATATTCATTACTATGTCTAAGCTTCTTCATCCAACTCCTATCCATTTCACCAATTTTATAAAACTATTCAATTTTACCTAAAAGGAAAAGGAAAGAAAAAAATTGTTTAGTAATTCAAAAATTAAAATTAAATAATTTTACATGATATATAATATGAAAATTTTGCAAAAAAATATTTATAGGTGCAATATTAGAAACTAACTTAAAAAATTTTTCTTCCTTTTATTATTAATGGGCTAGTCTTTTCACTCCTTTATATTTATTACTATGTCTAAGCTTCTTCATCCAACTCCTATCCATTTCACTAATTTTATAAAACTATTCAATTTTACATAAAAGGAAAAGGAAAAGGAAAAGAAAAAAATTGTTCAGTAATTCAAAAATTAAAATTAAATAATTTTACATGATATATAATCTGAAAATTTTGTAAAAAAATATTTATAGGTGCAATATTAGAAACTAACTTAAAAAATTTTTCTTTCGTTTATTATTAATGGGCTACTCTTTTCACTCCTTCTTTATTTTCATTACTATGTCTAAGCTTCTTCATCCAACTCCTATCCATTTCACTAATTTTATAAAACTATTCAATTTTACCTAAAAGGAAAAGGAAAAGAAAAAAATTGTTTAGTAATTCAAAAATTAAAATTAAATAATTTTACATGATATATAATCTGAAAATTTTGTAAAAAAAATATTTATAGGTGCAATATTAGAAACTAACTTAAAAAATTTTTCTTCCGTTTATTATTAATGGGCTAGTCTTTCATTTAAGGGGTAGTTTGAGTGGCTTATGATAATAATAAAATTGTGAGAATAATAGTCTACTTACATTGCACGTCTAAATATAGGCCCTATAATATATATTATCTCTTCATTGAATGAAAACAAGTACCAAACTATGAAACATAAGAAAAAAATAGCAGTACACAAACCAAAGTGAAATGCAAACAACCAAGCACTAAAAAACAAATGCAATGAAAGAATTAACACAAAAATAGACAATGTAGAAATATACACATACCAATAGTAAATGGTCAAGGATGTAAAAGTAAACCTGCAACAATTGAGACACTCAACAAATTAAAACAATGTTCTCTGGGTTTATAAATATATTATATCATATATATGAAAGATAAAAACAAGTTTTATCCTAAATCTTGAAAATTGAGTGCATTACAAGTACATCAGTTATACAGGTTAGAAGGCTTCTTTAGAATGGGATAGATCTTTTAAAAGAATGTAGCTATTTGGATATTAAAAATTAACTCAAAATGATGTTTTCCACCAACCTCATAAAACCTGGAAACAACCTAATTAGCTTTTGATTTTCCATGGATAATAGTGGCACAACAATATCACTAATTTGGAAATTTGATTTTTCAATTATAATTTATATCATTAAGAAGTATCCATCATAGCATTGAACTACCACGAAAATCCCCACCTTCAACATTCAATACATCATAATTCAAATAAAAATTAGGCTAAAAAAATTACAAAAATACATGGAATTAATTTTATAAGATGACAATTTACAAAATAAAGCCAACCCTAACAATAAATTAAAACCTAACACAATAATTGCTTGTAATTAATTATGACTTTGCTTAGCTTAAGAGCCATAAAACCCAATGTTGAATGAAAATTAAAAACCCCTCTTCAGTGGACAAGAACGCAATAGATAAAAGAAAAATTACAAAAAAATAAAAAAAGGGAAAGAATATTGTTAGGAGAACATGAATTGAATGACAGATGGAATATAATAGAGATTACCTTCTAAGTGATCAACTGGAAGTGCGAATGAGAGAGAACTGGAAGTGACATAAGAGGAGTGAGAGAATTAAAAGTTTAGTTAGGTTAGAGTACTAATGAATATTTTATTTGTCAAAGTGCGTATTTTACCTCCAAAATGAAAATATATTATTTTATTAAATAAGAAAATAGAAATTAATCTTATTTTGGGCCTTAGCAGTGGAATAAATATAGGCGCCTCTAATACTTGCCTCTATATAAAGGCGAATTTAAACACTGCCTTTATTAAACGCCTTTTAACTTTTCAATTGATTTTATAGAAGCGCTTACTAAAACTGTCCCTACGATTTCGCAGCTAAAGACCTTTTTTTGTGTAGTGACACCAGCACACATACTAGCTAGTAGCCACTCATCTCTTGTAACTTTTGTGTAATATCAGTAGCCTATCATTACTTCATTAACATTGTTTTGTGCTAAATATTTATGGGTATATTTGGATTAATGAAAAATAAAATTATGACATATCTCTAATAGAGATGATGAAAAATTTATTTGTATTTATAGAAGTATTTTAATTATAAGTGTGTGCAGGGGCAAAATTAGACTTGAAAAATTGGGGATCTAAAAGCAAAGATGATAGAAAAAAAATTTTTTAACATAAATAATTTTAAATTTCGGTATATTATAATTTTAAAAATATATATTAAATATGAGTGATAAATAAAATTTAAGAAAAATTTAATTATTAAGTATAATATTTTCTAATGGGAAATATATGAAATATATATGCAACAAATAAAATTTTGAAAACTTTAGAAGAGCTAAAGTGTATATTTATGAAAAAAGGTTTAAAAATTATGAGTGAAAAACTAAAATTTAAAAATTTTGGAGGACCCATATGTATATCTTTAAAAACATATGAGAAATTTATGGGCAAAAAATTAAATTTTACAAAGTTTTGGGGGCTATGACCCCGAAGCTTGTACACAGTTCTGCCCCTGAGTGTGTGGTAATGGGAGATTATGATACGAATTACATAAAGTTCACACCTTTCGTATTTTGAGCAACTTTTTATGTACAAATATACCAATACCGTCCAATCATCTAATCTTACATTTGTGTAATACTGTTGCTTTTATAATTGGTGCTTTGCATTATTTTGTTTTTTTTTACATTAAAAAAATTTTAGTGAGAGAATAATAAGAAATTGAACTCTTACCTACATTATACTATAAAATAAATACTCAACTATACAACGACTAACTCAATTATAACATTATACACTAAAATCATATTCGGTAGATTATAATGAGATAAAATATAATGTAATTAAATTCATTTTTAGTTTAATATCACATTAAAAAGATTCAATTATATTATATTACGTCTTATTATAATCTATCAAATGTACTTTAAATATTCATGGATAAATCTAGATCAATGACATAAAATTATGCAATATATAAATATTATACATAAATAATATTATTAGAGAGATTCTCATGTTAGCTAATCTCCTTTGAAACAGATTATGGTTATCTCATTGATAAGCCTTAGCTATATTAGTTATCAGTTTGTTAATATTTAGTTGTCAATGTATATCATCTTATATCTTACGTCATTTGTATTGTGTATAAATTCATGTAAACTCTTCTTATAATAATATACAAGATTACAAAGTTCACATGGTATCAGAGCTTCAACATATTTAATTATTATTATTTTTTTTTCCTCTCCTCCTTGGATGGCTTCTAATAATCAACTTATTGTCCCAACCACATCTACTCCTACCGCAGCCACTACTCACCACAGTTTTGCAATCAAACTTACACCTAAAAATTTTCTTGCTTGGAAAACTCAATTTTTACCACTCTTGAATTATCATGCTATGACCAGTCTCATTGATGGTTCTTCTCCACCGCCGCCATCCACAATTGCTTCTACAACTGAACCCACTCAGCAAATTCCAAATCCAGCATATACCTCTTGGTTTCAAAAGGATCAATTATTACACTCTTGGCTCTTGTCTTCCCTCACTGAGGAGGTATTTCCTTATGTTATTGGCCTCACTTCTTCCTATTCGGTTTGGCAAGCATTATCTACTGCTTTTGGTTCGATTTCTCAAAATCGACAGTTACAGCTCCATATTGAGCTTCAAGAGTTAAAGAAACATAACATGTCTATTTCTACTTATCTTCACAAGGCAAAAAGCTTGGCAGATGAATTACAAGCAGCTGGTCGCCCTCTTTCTGTTGCTGAATTTAATGCCATAATTTATCAAAATGTTGGCAGTGAGTTCCATCCCATAATATCAGCATTGAATTTACGTCCTGAACCTGTCTCTTTTCAGGAGTTACATAGTCAATTATTATCTCATGAAATTCTACTCCGAAGCTTTCATGATGTTCCACAGGCGAATGTTGTTCAGCGCACTTCATCGAATTTTTCTGGGCGTCCTCCTTTATCAACCAATTCTGGAAATTTTACCAATTATTCGAGGAATTCACATGCTTCTTCTTCTTGACGCCAATCCTATGGCTCCTCTCTCACTTGTCAGATATGTGGTTATCATAATCACACTGCAGATCGCTGCCGCCGACGCTATCATCGACGTCCCACTCAGTCTACTCCACAAGCCCATATCGCCTGGTCTAATGGCTACTCGCCTACCTCTCCTCTTCTGCAGACCTAACATCTATCTCCTGCTGCACCTCAATCGGCTTCCTCACATTTGCCAAATCCTATAGGCTGGACTCCTGACACTGGTGCGAATCATCACATGACACCAAATTCCACTGCACTCTATGATATTCAACCTTATCAAGGCTTTGATCAAATCCGAGTAGGCAATGGCCAAGGATTGCTGATTATTTCCAAAGGTAAAGCATTATTTCCCTCTCTTGATAATAATTATTTGAAGTTAAATAATGTACTCCATGTTCCTGCTCTTACCAAAAACCTTTTATCTGTTCACCAATTCACCAAAGATAATTCTTATTTCTTTGAATTTTGGCTTGACTATTTTCTTGTGAAGGATCAGAGGACCCAGGCAATCCTGTTACGAGGGCCGAGTGAAGATGGCTTGTATTGTCTCCAACCGAAAACAAAATTTGCATATTTTGGTGTTTTTGCTTCTTTTGCTGATTGGCATGCCCGACTGGGCCATCCTCAGGCACCCACTGTGTCTACAATAATTGCCAAAAATAATCTACCTTGTTCTAGTTTAGTTTCTAAAACTATTTGTTCTGCTTGTAAATTGGGTAAATTGGCTAGAATGCCATTAGCATCTATTGAACATCATAGTCAAAAACCATTTGATATTGTTCACTCTGATGTATGGAGTCCTGCACCAATTTTATCTAATTTAGATTTTTCTTATTTTGTTTTGTTTGTGGATGATTTTACACGATTCACTTGGATTTACTTTCTTAAAACTAAAAGTCAAGTTTTTGCAATGTTTAAAGAATTTGAGGCTTTAGTGTTTAGACAATTTAGTGTTTAGACAATTTAATTCTCATATTAAAGCTTTTTATTTTGATTGGGGTGGTGAGTATCAAAAGCTTAATTCATATTTCAAACAAACAGGAATTGTTCACCGAATTGCATGTCCTTACACCCATGAACAAAATGGCATTTCTGAACGCAAAATTAGACATATTATTGATAATGGCCTCACTTTATTAGCTCATGCTAGTATCCCTCTTCAATTCTGGCCTTATGCTTTTCAAACAAGTGTGCAATTGGTTAATTATATGCCTAGTCGTGTTATTAAGAATTCTTCTCCTTTTTGTTTGTTATATCATAAAGAACCCAAATATAAAGATTTAAGGATTTTTGGTTGTGTTGTCTATCCATGGCTTCGACCATACAATAAAAAGAAATTTTCATTTCGCACTCAACAATGTGTTTATTTAGGTAATTCTCCTACTCATCATGGTCATTTATGTTTAGATGTTGCTAAAGATAAAATTTATGTTGCTAGACATATAACTTTTGACGAAACTTTATTTCCTTTTAAGCAAATTCATGTTTTATCAAATTTACCACATACTGCTAATGCTTCTTCATGGATGACAATATCAACCACCTCTTCATTCGACTCCCCCATATCAGGTATGTGCTCAAATACTTCTCCAAATACTTCTCCTTCCCCCAATCCTACCTCTACTCAACCTCTTTCTCCTACATCGCATACAAATACCACACCTACTCAAACACTACCTCCCCCCTCCGCTGTCCCATACGTCTCTCAATCCTCCTCAATCCCATCTCCTCATCCCAAAACCTTATCTTCTTCTGGTCTTGATTTATCCTCCTACGCTGCTCCTTCAAATCAACCAACCCGCACTCATTCCATGACTTGTGTCCTTCTACTCTGAATTGACATAGTGCCAATCTTGCTCATTCTACTTCTTCTTCTAGACCCAATTACCTTCAAATAGAACCAAGTACATATTTACAAGCTTCAAAGTTTCAAGAATGGAATAATGCTATGTCTGAAGAAATAAATGCTCTTCTTACTAACTCTACTTGGACTTTGGTTCCAAGACCTTCTAATGTTAATGTTGTAGGTTGCAAGTGGATTTATCACATTAAGAGACATTCCAATGGTACCATTGAACGCTACAAAGCCACATTAGTAGCACAGGGATTTACTCAGCAATCTCGTTTGGATTACAAGGAAACTTTCAGCCTAGTCATTAAGGCTGCCACAATTCAAACAATTTTGGCACTAGCAACTATGCACAAATGGCCTATTCGTTAGTTGGATGTCTCTAATGCCTTCCTCCATGGGCATCTGACCGAAACTATTTTTATGTCTCAACCACCTGGCTATGTTGATTCCTCCCATCCGGATCATGTTTGTCAGTTACATAAATCACTTTATGGTTTGAAGCATGCCCCACGGGCATGGTTTCAGAGGCTAAGCTCCTACTTGCTTTCTCTTAATTTTACTGCCTCCCAGAGTGATCCCTCATTATTTATCTATCGTCATGGCAGTGATATGGTCTTTATTCTTGTGTATGTGGATGATCTTGTGGTAACTGGTTCTAACTTATCTCTTGTTAATACCATGCTCGACCACTTAAAAGAAGAGTTTCCCATTTGTGATCTTGGTGATTTACATTATTTTCTTGGGCTAGAGGTGCATCGGCAATCCACTGGTATTTTAATTTCTCAGCACAAGTATATTTGTGATTTACTTGATCGTACAGGAATGTTGGATTCCAAGTCCTGTTCAACTCCCATTGCCACTAAGCCTACATTAATGAAAAATCGCGGTCAACCGATTGATCAGGCAGAGGATTATCGCAAGGTTATGGGTGCTCTCCAGTATATTACTATCACTCGTCCAGAAATTGCCTTCAATGTAAATAAATTATGTCAGTACATGCACTCTCCAAGTTTAGAACATTGGACTGCATTGAAGAGGTTACTTCGTTATCTTCAGGCAACTCAGAAACGTGGATTATTCTTCTCTCAAGACTCGCCACTTGCTCTTTCCTGTTATAGTGATAGCGATTGGGGAGGAGATGTGGATGATCGTCGCTCCACCAGTGATTATGGTGTTTTTCTTGGCAGTTCATTAATCTCCTGGATGGCAAAGAAACAGCCCACGGTTGCCCGGTCCTCCACAGATAGTGAATATAAAGCTATTGCCCATGCTATTGCTGAACTGATTTGGATTCGCTCTCTTCTTGGTGAACTTGGGTTTCAATGTCCAAAGGTAACCTTATTTTGTGACAATATTGGTGCAATATATTTGACTTCCAATCCAGTTTTTCATGCTCGCACGAAGCATATTGAGTTAGATTTTCATTTCGTGCGCGAGTAAGTTGCATCTGGTTGTCTTCAAGTTCAGTTTCTGTCAACTCATGACCAACTTGCTGATTTGTTTACCAAGCCCCTCTCCATCACTCGGTTTTAGTCTTTGTGTAGTCGATTACCTCTTCGTGATGGTCCTGGGCTTGTGGGGGGGTGTTAGCCAATCTCCTTTGAAACAGATTATGGTTATCTCATTGATAAGCCTTAGCTATATTAGTTATCAGTTTGTTAATATTTAGTTGTCAATGTATATCATCTTATATCTTACGTCATTTGTATTGTGTATAAATTCATGTAAACTCTTCTTATAATAATATACAAGATTACAAAGTTCACATCTCATACCAAGTACCATTCATATATTTTGTACTTTTAGAACTATTTAATCTTCAATCATCTCACTTCACATTTGTGTAAATATTATTTGTTTTTCATTAGACATCTATACTAAAATATTTATGAGAGAATGGGAATTAATAATAAAGTATCGTTTGGTATATTTTATGAGAAGAATACTTATCAAGAAATAAACTTATCAGGAAGTTATTTAATAGGAAGCAAATTTTCCAAAAAGTAATTATGTGTTTCATTTGCATGTAATTTTTTGATAAGTACTTTTTTTTGTTTGATTAATAATATTAAAAAAGACAATAATACTTTATTCTATTTATTTAATTTTATTTAATAGAAGGTAAATATATCAATTTATATTTGTTTCAAATAAATAAGTCCAACTTCTTTAACTACTCCTAAAGAAGTATACTTGCTCCAAACTCAAGAAGCATACATTTTACTTTTCAAGAACCTTTTTTAATAATAGTTTCCAAATAAGCTAAAATTTTATACTTTCCATAGAGTTATACTTCCTTAATTTACTTATCTCATACCAAGCAATACCTAAATATTATGTGCATCAAATTTTCTTATAATGTGGTATGATTTTATTTTTCATTTTTTTCAAAAATATATTATTTGTATAAATAATTTACATAAATATTATAGTATTACACTAGACGATACAATAAATTAATCAAAATAGTAATTTTTTTTTTGATAAATTTGATTTCGACTGAGATTCAAATTTGAGACTTTCAATTATATAGATGATTTCTATACCATTAAATTAAAAACTCATTAATATATTTTATATTTAAAAAAAAGTCGTTTAAATTGGTGAAAAATGTTGTGATTATTTAGAGGAAGTATTCTAAATGAGATATCTGGGGAAGATTCTCATCCTAATTATGGTCCACACCTATTGCACTTTCTCAAACAACTTGTTGATAAACACTAGGATTTGGATGAAGTCTGATATTGGTAGGTAATTTGCAATTTGCACCAAATGCCATCTTTCTCTCTATACCTAATAAAATTTGGTAGGATACCTCTGAATGACCAGTGGTTTCTAATCCTTGCTATATGGAAGGATATTGGCCAAGCACTATACACACTTTGCCCTTTAAAAAAATACACACTTTGCCCCTTTGTTTTTTTCTTTAAAAAAATTGTGAAAGTTTCTCAAGTTTTGACACTTCTTTGACATATTCTTATTATAAGTAGGGGTGCGCAAACAGTCGGTTTTGTTGAACTGAAAAACCAAAAACCGAATTTATATTTTATAATAATCGAACTAAAACTGAATTTATATAAAATCGAATCAAACTGAATCAAAAAGTTCAATTTAGTTCGATTCATTTAATCGGTTTGGACCTTTATATATATATATATATATATATATATATATATATATATATATATATATATATATATATATATATATATATATATATATATATATATATATTAAAATTATTATATTATTATATATATATATATGCATAATAATACATAGTATATTATTTTATATTATATATAAAATATAAAATATTATTTATATATATATATAATATTTACATAAATATATTAAATTTCAGTCGGTTCAGTGCAAACAGAAATTTTTTTGCTAAAATTGAATCGAACCAAAATTTTATTCGATTTTCTATTTTAAAAATCAAATCGAATTAAAATTCTCTAAAAATCAAATCGAGCTAATAAGTTCAGTTCAATTTTTTTATTTTGGTTTAGTTTTGTTCACCCTTAATGACAAGTGGCTTGTGGTGGAAGAGAAAACTAAGTTCATATATGGGTGTCACTTCGTTATCTAGTCTATAATAAATCAACCAATCCAAACATATTAATTATTTGATGTAATTGTCAATTGTAAAGGATTCTTTATGTAATTAATATTTGATTAGAACTTATTTACATGATGATGGACTCTAATAATTATATAACCTTTGACATGGTGAGGCCGTGTTGAACATTCTTGGAAGAATGTGCGTGTTATCTTTGAGCTTGCAAGAAAGTCTTTTAAAAAAAAAAAATATTAAAGAATTTCAATATACTTTTAAGCCTCGGTGCAGCATGCCACGAACCAGGGTAGCCGACGTAGCATCGTTGCTGGTGAGATGCTACTTAGCTAGCGTGATTCAATATTTAAATTATTATTTGATGTTAATGTTTAACAAATATTATAAAATTTTATTCATATATTAAAAAATAATATTTTTAATATAAAAATAAAAATATTAAAGCCTATATTAAGAAATATCAAAATAAAATGATTTATTTTTTTAATATTTTTTAATAGTATTATATAACAATTGAATTAGTAATTCGGCTGAAAACATGCTAAATAAGTAATTTTATAAATAATTATCATAAATAGCAAATTAATTTTATAAATAGAATCATGAATTTAATTATTAATAATACCACATCAAATTAGGTAATTATTTTAAAAAACTTAATAATTATTATTAACATCACATCAAATTTGGTAATTAATTTAAACTTAATAATTAAATTAAGGATTCTATTTGTAAAATAAATTTTTCAAAGTAAAAGAGTTTAATTAAAAATTTAAATATTAAATTGAAAATATGACATAATAAATTTAAAGATCAATTTGATCTTTTCTGTTAATAAAATTTTTCTGACAATTATAATTTAGGATATAATTTTCAAAATTTTAAATTAATGTATAATTGATAAATAAATAAAAATAAAATATAATTATAAAAATATGTAAATTAGTAAATTCATCTATCAAATCAAATTTAAAAAGAACAATTCAAACGCTAATCGTGTAAATATCTAAAGACTAAAATGATAATTATTTTTGAGCGAAGAAATTTGTTAACTTCGTATGTATTAGAAAACACATGCTTACAAAATGATTTTTAATAATTGATAATGAAAAAGTCAATTATAATTATCCATATTAAAAAAAATAATTGTGATTAATTATATATAATAACTAATTATTTATACGATGTGTCTTATTTTTATTATATTAGCTTATGAATAAGAAAATAGACTCCATCGATCTAAGAATTAGGGTTGAGTACGGTTCGGTCCAATTCGAATATTTGAAAATCTCCAGAATTAGATTGAATTTCGGATATTTTAATTTCTAAAGATCTAAAATCAGAATCGAAATAAAAAATCTTCATATTGTATTGTTCCCAAAATTTCGGAATAATACAATTCGGGGATTTGATATTTTGGTTATAGTTCAATCCAATCCAATCCAATCCAAATGGAAATTCGGAGAAAATACATTTAATAATTAATTTCTTATAGTTAACCGTACAGTTTTAAATTTTATTTTTTATGAAATTTGGGTTTAATAAATTAATAATTATAATAATATATTAATAATTATAATATATTATTAAATGATTATATTAATAAATTAAAACATTATGTTAATATATATAATTATATATCAAAACCATATATTAATAGTTTTTGCAATATAATTATATATACTACTTAAAGTTAACATATAATTTCTTATAATTAATTTCTAACTTTGTATACAAACTATTAATTATATATTACAAGTATTTTCTTATTGATAATCTATCACACAAATGTTAATTAATAAAAAAAATATTTTTCAATATTATAATGTTAGATACCAATAAAAGTTAATTAATTAAAAACTTTATTAGTATCACATAAACTTTATTAGTACATCATACTTTCTTGTTATCACTCATTAATTAGTCATAACATATATTAAAAGTTTTTATTCTAAAACATACAAGTAGTGAATTTAAAATTTTTAATTGTAATAAATGGTTATATATTAGTATTATTAAAACTTAATCCACATTATATTACTAATTTTCATTGATATAATTTTAATGAATCTAATATTTAAGTAAATTATATAAATATTAATAGTTATATTCCATTGAGTTAACGTATATATATTTTTAATTATAGATTTATAATTAATTTGAATTTTATTTTCATATAATCTTAATATAATTTAATAACTGTTATAATGACATATATAATCTTATAATTTTTGTGTTATCTGTATATTATTCAATTAACATTATTTATATATTATAAATAAAAAATTAAAAAATTTCAGTTATTTCGATCAAATCTAATTCGGTATAGTTTAGTTTAATTCAGTCCAATTCTCGGTCTGGATTAGACCTGTTCAAAGTCGGGCTAATTCGGGCTCAATTATTTTTATTAAACCCAAGCCCAACACAGTCTCATTGATCGGGCTTGACTCAATATCTAAGACCAGCTCAATTGAATACGTGCTGCTTAGACCCGCCTATAATTCTTACACTTTTTTTTTTATGAATTATAATAATGAATTAATGACACATATATGTACTTAAAAGACAATGTAAAATTTTTAGCAGATTATGAAATAATGAAAATTATAAGAAAAATTTTAAAATATATAATATAATATTGTATCTAATAAGAATTAAATTTAAATATATAATCTAAATAATATAGACATTAAATATAATAGAGAATACATTATAAAGACTAAATATAAGTTAATATTAAAATTTCATAAAATGTTTATTTGTCATAGTGGTATGTAATGATTTAACTTAATAAGAAGTTGCAAGTTCAATTCTCAATCTTACTATTTTATTTTTTTAATATATATATATATATATATATATATATATATATATATATATATATATATATTCGGGCCTGGTCTAGGCAATTTCACTTAATCTCAGGCCCATTCCAAAAAAATATGTGTTTTTCGGGTTTGGACTCGGGCCGGATATTAAAAAAAATATTTGTCCAGGCCTAGTATTTTTATCGGGTGGGCTGGGCAGACACCCGGACCCATGATAAGATCTAGTCTGGATATACATTAATCTCTATAATTATACCAAAATATTTTACTTGATCCAATTTAATTTAAGAAAAGTCAAAAAATCAATAATTTAGTTCAATTCTGAATATTTTTTATTTAATTATTTGGTTCAATTCAGAATTTTTAATTTTTATACTTCATCCTATTAAGAATTTCTCATTTTAAAGGTAAGCAATGCAGCTATGTAAATCCTCAAAATTCCCTCTCTATCATCCACTTTTCAATTTCAATTTTTCCATCAATGGGGCGTATGTAGATAGTTCTGTATTAGATATTGATCTCAAATCCAATAATTAAAAAAAAATCTGGATTTTTTTTTTCCAATATCTTATTTCTATGACTTGTTTTATGACCTAATAATATAATAATAATAAAATTCTCTAATTTTATTAATTTTTTTTTAAATATTTATCTTAATTTTAGAATTTTAATGTATTTCTTTTTGAGAATTGGAAGGGAAATTTAATATCCACTTTTAAAATAGTCTCATTGTACCATTAGATTAATAAATGAATTATTTTAATTTCAATTATGTTGAATTGACCAAAATTGAAATAAAAAATAATTCATTATTTATTTTAGTGAAAAATATTGTAATAATTATGTTTTTGTTATGATCATTCTATTTTTCCAATATTTCCGGGCCCAATTCTGGCCCGGTCCAATATTTGGTCAGTTCTAAAAGTCCAAGCCCGCAAACCAATATTATACGTCAGCAAAAAAACTGATATTTGTAGCAAAAAAATTTATTCCCGCCTACATTTTGGTGCTTTTTTTTTTTTTTAAAATTTTGGGTTTGATTTGAAATCTCTCTCTGCTTCTCTCCGTGTCTCTGAGTTTCAGATTCAGGTACGCTAGTTTCTATAATTTAAAATCCGATTCAATTATATGAATGGTTGTTAAGTTAATTATATCTACAATCAAAATTCTCTGGATGAACCCTAATTTATCTGTTTTCTGTAGAAATTTGCTTTGATTTAAGCAAAATTTGTATAAGCAATAAGTTCACTAGTGCTAGGTTTTGAAAATTTCAGCGATAAATGTTAACATGAACTTTGATTTATTTATTTATTTTAAATTTTGATCCCAAACACGCACTTTTTCATTTTATCTTCGCGCTTGTGAGAAATTGTGCATGTGGTGCTAGAAACTGTAAGCAACTTAAGAAGCAAGGTTATAGTGTGAGAAAAGGGATAAAGGTGTTTTTTAATATCTTCAGAATTTGCAGCAACTCTGGACTTCCATGAAAATTGCTAAGAAGGGAATGGAAAAGATGGGTGAGGCTCCCACAAAACTTAGAGTGGGTACTCAAGTTGGTAAATGTACGAACAGACCTAGGAGGCGACGTCCCAAGCCAGCAGGTTTGGCAATTTAATCAAACTTTCGTGCTTTCATTACTTTAAATTGGAAATTGAAAGCTCACTTGTCTTTATTGCACATAAACCTGTAATGATTAATTTGGTTCACTTTTTCTTTTTAAAATTTTAAAGTTACGTTTATGCAGCTATTTGTGCTTGTTAATCTTACATTGCATGGTGTTCTACTAATTTTATCTGTAATTGTGCATTCTGCTTTTAATATTCTTTCTATTAGGGAACATTGAACAACTATTGGTTGATAAAGACAAGCATTCTTCACCTTCTGGCTCAGCTGAAGCATCATGTCCACCTCTTTTAGAAAAAGGTAAATATTCTGCTGAAACAGCTAAGGAATTACCCATACCTGAGCAATATCTGGAGCAAAGTCTACATCCTTCTGCAAAGATCAAGTTGCAGCTTTTTCCATTGGATGAAGTCACTCGCATGGGATTGGAAAAGGTAAAATTGTGAAACATTTGTCAAACAAGACAAGAAATTCCTTAAAAAATATATATTTGAAAGTTGACTTTTCCACACAGGATGGGTATCATCCATACTTGGAACTCACTCTAAGTGCAAGAAAAAAGATATCTTCTGTGCTTAAGCACCTGAATTGCAAGTGGGGTGGTTCAAGTATCGCTACTGGGGAGCCCATTCTTTTCCCCTACCCTGTATCTGAAGATTTAGTTAGTTGCAGATGGACATTGAATGATGGCAATCTCAGCGCAGGAGATGTCTATGTGGCTATTGGAAGCCCTTCTATCTTCCGCTTAAGGTCTTTTAACTTATCAATTTCTCTCATATTTTGTAATTTAGTAATTACTTTGAATTCCTGACTTCATCCATTGTTAAGGTATGGCTGGTTCTCTGATTGTAAAAATAAATCGTCTGGACTGCCTTCAGCATCACCTCCCTTAAGGGCTTGTTTAGAATCTGAGAGCGTGCAGAAAGATTGCCATAGTAATATAGAAAGCAAACATGGCAAAGGGAAACAAATTGAGGTAACAAGCGAAGAGTTGAAACCAACCATTGTAAGTGGAGCGACAAATGTAAGTGTGGCCGAAAAGATGCCTTCCAGCGAACCAGTCGAACTTATGGTACTATAACATAGTCATCTTCTCAATCATTCACTTATTCTATAATTTACTAATTTAAATATTAAGCAATTTTTTTTTTGATCCTAACGCATGTGACAAATATTTCTCTGGATTAGGGATGACAATGGGGTGGGGAATCTCCATTCCCATGGGGATTTGCCCAGAACGGGGTGGGGATTCCTCGATTTTTATCTCCATGGGGACGGGGATGGGGGATATTTCTTCCTTATTAGTGGGGATGGGGCGGGGATGGGAAGTGTATTCCGCACCCCACAAGGATCCCCGTCCCTATTCTCGTAAGGACCCGATATTATGTTTACATAATTATTCTTAATATTAAAATATATATTACTTGATTAGCTTTATGCATATATATTAGAGTTTCTAATTTTGTCACTCATTCTTTATAATTCTTTCACATCATGATAATTTTAAAAAATTTTATATTGGATTGATTCATTTTTTCATATTTTGTATGTCTGAATTTATTAATATTTTTTACATTAATTTATTCTTATTTTTCAGCATTTATGAATTATATATATATATATATATATATATATATATATATATATATATATATATATATATATATATATATATATATATATATATATATATATATATATATTACTTATTAATATATATAGTACATATACTAATAAGTTTTAATTTAAATATATTGGAATCAGCTTAAGCATAATTAAAATCTAAATTTTAAATTTTTATACATTATATTTTACTATCTAAAAGTATATAAAATTTAAAAAAGATAAAATAAAAAAAAATTTTCAAGTAGGGAACGGGGATTCTCGTGGGGATGAGAATCCCCACAGGGATGGGGATGGGGAGTAAATAATCCCTGCATGTGAGATGGGGACGGGGATGGGGATTCCTTGCTGAGATGGGGATGGGGATGGGGATGGGGGATGGTACCCTGCTTCCGCCCTGCCAGGCCCCATTGCCATCCCTACTCTGGATTCAGCATCTATGGCTTAGATCAATGATACAAAAAAAAGATAACCTATTAGGATAATCTAGAATGTGTGTTTTAAAATTTGTAAAAGTTGTTAGGGAAGTTTTATGATTTGATTACCCAAAATAATTTAACCTATGTCAATTTTGTACGCAAGTATCTTTGAATTAGCACTTGCATGAAATTTAGGCTTTATATGCTTCTATGTGATGGTCTAGTTTTAATATACTTCCTAATTGTTGTCCTTTCTGAAACTTGCTTATTTGGATATAAATAGTGCAATGAAGGGAAGATGCCCAATGGCATAGGGCAGTCAGCATATCTGTGGGATGATAGTTTAACTAATGTAAGTATTGGAGGCCTGCTATCAGAAGCATCATTGCAGGGCAAGTTCAATAATAGTGATCCAAAATCAGATGGAAGTAATGCAAGCTTGCAGCCATCTCAGTTAATCTCTGATTCATTTGATGCTTTTATCATGTCTCAAGTAAATCATTCCCAAACTCCAAGGTTGCCTTCTCATGTTTCAAGCTCATCCATTTTGGATGCTGAAGACACTTGCCATGGATTTCCTTTTCAAAAATCCTCTTCATTGTGCAAAAATGCTCTTACATGGGGTGGAAGTGCTTATTCTCGGGCCTGCAGCCAGGATGCTGTCTCCAAGTCATTTAAATATTCAAATATCAGTGAGGTTTGCTCAATTTTATTTAGTGCTCCATTATTATAATTTACATTTCCAAATCTGACCAAGGGCGCTGATTGTATGGGTTAATTTGTCATGACTTAATTCTTTAGTTGAAAGGTTGTAAATTTAATATTGCTTGCTAAGTTATGTAGTTTCTGGACATAATCAGACATTGTCAGTGTCCCTTACGAGTTAATTAACCATGGTTTTTGATGTTTCAGGTTCTTAAGGTTTTTATGTATATATGAGCTCTGATAATTGTTATATTGATTCTTTGGTTAAGATAATTTGCCAGGATCATTTTCTAGATTATTAGTTCAGTGAAAAAGAATTATTTCAAGTAGTTGATACTATTTCTACTCTTCTTAAGAATCCAAGAGTTTTAATAAACCCGTAAAGACTTTTTGTTTCTTTTTTTTGCAGGTCAACATCCAATCTGGTACTCCACAAGGCCATGGTTGTCAAGAATCTGAAACAAACTTGTCACTTTGTTCTCGAATTTATAATGATGAAAGCAGCCTTGGTCTGTCAGGGATCAAATGGGTATTTGAATTTGTAATTATGATTATATTGTTCTTATTTATTCTTCAAATAAAAAAAAACACCATAAAAATTGTTAATTTATTATTTTGGTGGAATGATTGCAGACGGACTCCTTGGGACCCTTTGATCTTGGCCTATCTTCTTCTAGAAAGATTATTAGTGGTGACAGTTTAAGCTTTAGCAGAATCATTAGCTAGCGGACTATCTGCCTTGCAACAACTCTTGGAGATTGAAAGACGAGTTGGAACTTATAGGAGATGGAAACTGAAATGAATATGCTAACACCTGATACCAGCCAGAGAGAGACAACATTGAGTATCGATTTTTGAACAGTTTTATGTTCATTTTTAATTATTTACTCATTAGCCTAGATGCAATTGAAAAAAATGCCAAGGTAGGATAACTTTTTAATATCCTTAAGATCTAATTTTGAGGGTAAATTTGATATTGATTATAGTCATATGCTTGTGCAATGAACTGGGCACCTTTGGATGCTCTTACATGTATATTTCAACTTGCAGTCTAATTGCTAATGCTGAAACATGTTATTTTCCTTAAACAAATGAAGTCCTACTATTACCCTTTTTTTTTTTAACTGCATTTTTTACTATGATTATTTCCTTGTTGCATGTATAGTCATTTTTTTTTTCGGTTTTGTTGATAAGATAACATTACGGGTCAGTTTTTGAGTATTATTATGAGTTGAACTCTATAGTTCAATAAAAGATATCACTGATTTTGGTCAGGTATCAGCTGCATTACTGTTGAAATATTCAATTACTTGTTGAAATATCCGGGAGACTATGTGCTGACAATGATATTCTTAAATTACCAAAATGGTGACCTTTCGAGAGATCATACACGAACTTAAAACAAAAGAAGTCTGAGAAATAGATGAATTACATAGCTGTGTCATTATGCAATTCCCAATTGATGAAGGAGAGAGAAAACCAAGACCAGGAATATTATAAAATACATATATAAATCATCGAGAGTACGGCAAGTCATTGATAATGGAGGAAAGAAAGAAAGACAAAGGGCAATGTTGCCACTGGTGACGAAGGCGGAGAATGAAGAGGCAGACAAAACTCCAAAGAAATGCCGGCCATAGGACGGCCAAGCATAATCTTTATAAACATATTTTCTTCTTGTATGATCAAATAATAATAATATTTCCAAAATTGCTCATTTTACTTCTCCTTTATCTCTACTATGTCACCTAGCAATCACCGGAGCTTTGATTCTCTGCGTAAAGTTGAAGATTTTGAGAGATGGGTTGTGTTCTTGTCAAGAGTTCAACAGCACCTCCTGTTAATCATAGGCTAGAGAATTTGAAACAAGAAAGAGGGTATGTTGGCAGAGCAAATGGGAGTGATCCTGCTACTGGTGGTAAGTTGTTTAGGCAAGAAGGAGATAATAATAAGAGAATTACAGCGACTAATGGTAATAATAATAATAATGATAATGGGGGTGGAGAAGGGTTAAAGAATGGTGGTGGTCGTAATGTCTCACAAAGAATTACTTCGAAGAAAATTGGTGTAGATGAGCTTGTTGATGGTTGGCCTAAATGGCTTATTGATAACATTACTAGAGAGGTTTTAGCTGGTTTGGTTCCTAAAAGTGCTGATTCTTATGACAAACTAGCCAAGGTTAGTGCTTTATTTTTGTTATAGGTAAAGAGCGTAAGTTTCCTTATATAATTACTTTATTTCTTTTATTAATTGGATTATGATCATATTCAGACCTAAAATTCAATAATAGAAGAGACTACTATTATAATAAATATATTATTAAAAATGTTGTTAGGTATCGTTAGATATGATAGCACATCGCATTATTTTTTAAATTACATATAAAAATCACTTCAAATTTGATTGGCATTACCTAGATTTTTTGTATTATTAATACAAAATACTCTTATCATTTGAATTTTAAAGTATTTACATTAAATGTTTATTTTGCAGATAGGGCAAGGAACTTATAGCAATGTGTATAAAGCAAGAGATAGAGAGACAGGAAAAATTGTTGCTTTGAAAAAAGTTCGGTTTGACACATCTGAGTCTGAGAGTATTAAATTTATGGCAAGAGAGATAAGGATACTACAGAAGTTAGATCATCCAAATATTATCAAGCTTGAAGGATTAGCCACATCAAGGATGCAATATAGTCTTTACCTTGTTTTTGATTGCATGCAGTCAGATCTAACTAGAATCATCGCTCGTCCTGGCCAGAGGCTCACTGAACCACAGGTTTTATTGTCTAATTTCTTGTGCATATATATATATATATATATATATATAATTTCTTATAACATAAACAACATCCATCTATCAATATTTAGAATGGATATGAATTTAAAAATAAAATATTTATTTTTGATTTGAATAGAGGATTGGCTACTCACTATTCAAAGATCTATTTATATAAATAATTAATTGAATACAAAAATCAATATATTATAGCATTATTAATCAATTTATAAAACATTATTTCAGATAAAATATAATTTTATTAATCAGTTTATAGATTACTAGCTTGTTAAAATACATTAAAAGCATCCGTATAACATTTAGATAGTATGTATTAATTGGATTATCAATCAGGCATAATTTAGCTAATTTATTCACTTTTTTTAAGACTTTATTTGAGTACGAGAAAATTGAGATAAAAACAAAGAAAGTTGATATATGTATTTTATCTAAATATGGATTAGATACAATCTCTATTTCCTTTTCTTTCATCTCCTCGGATATTTTTCAAAACAAATAAAGTTTCGACATCGGAAGTTTCATGTTTGAAGTTTATGTGAGAGTTTGCATTAATTTATTGAGAATTATGACAAGAGAGAACTGTATCTCTATTATACAACATATAATTTATTTGTTTCAACTGCATTTAACCTAAAAAGAAAATAAAGATTTGAGATGGACTATAGATACCAAAGAATTCTTAAATTGTTTTAGATAAGAAAAGAGTAATTTCTGCAAAATTTGACATGAATACCATGAAATTTTCAACTTGTTTTAGATAAGAAAAAGAGTAATTTCTGCAAGATTTGAGATGAATACCATAAAATTCTTAAATTGTTAGATAAAAAATGAGTAATTTCCGCAAATATCTTATTTCTCTGCTATTACTAACTCGACCACTGATCTACTAACTCAATAACTCATTTGAGTGAACAGGTTAAATGCTATATGCATCAACTACTTTCAGGTTTGCACCATTGCCATGAGAGAGGAATTTTACACAGAGACATAAAAGCATCGAACTTATTAATAGACAGAAATGGAATGCTAAAGATTGCTGATTTTGGGTTAGCAAATTTCTTCGTTCCAAAACCAAAAAGACCTCTTACAAGCAGAGTAGTCACATTGTGGTATAGAGCTCCAGAATTGCTGTTAGGATCTACAGATTATGGAGCTGGAATTGATCTATGGAGTGCTGGTTGTTTATTAGCTGAAATGTTCATTGGCAGACCAATTATGCCTGGAAGAACAGAAGTTGAACAACTTCATAGAATTTTTAAGCTTTGTGGCTCACCACCTGAAGATTATTGGAAAATTATGAGATTATCAACAAGTTTTAGACCTCCACAACATTATAAACCAAGTTTTCATGATGCTTTCAGGGATTTTCCTGAATCTTCTTTCTCTCTTTTGACTACTCTTCTTGCCCTTAATCCAGCTTATCGTGGCTCTGCTGCTTCTGCTCTTCAAACGCATGTAAGTATGTACATAAATATTAAAATTTTCTTTTTTTTTTTAAATTATTATTAAAATTTTATTTTTCTCAGTTTTTATATATTTAATATAATTGAAACTATATAAATATGTGTGTGTTTTAAATTTATGATACAATAATATAATTTAAAACTCACAAAAAATAGATTTTTATAATTTTGACCTAATTATTGAAATTTATTTCTTTAATTTAAAGTATATGATCTATCATTTTTAGAGATGTTATGAAATTAATTTGAAAACCAAAATGACTTTTATATTTATTTATTTCAAATATTATTTAAGATATTATGTGGATTTCATATGTTTTAATACTTATTGTTTTAAAATTAGTATTTCTTTTTTGTTACTTACGAGCTATGCAAAAAATTCTACTTTTGAGAAACTAAAGTGTTCTACAATTAAATAATATAAAAATTCAAGAATTAATAGCGAAATTAAATTTGGAAATTTCAAAAATTAAAATATAGCATATTTTAAAACATATTGTTATAAAAATAGAAGCATAATGAGCATAGTGACAGTCTAAATTATAAATTAATAAATTATTTTTTATATAAATTTAACTTTGATTTAAATTTAAATTTAAGATTTTTCAGCTCTATAGATAATTTCAATATCGTCGAAGCAAATGTACTAATAAATCTTAAAATTCAACACAATTAATTTTGAAATAATAGAATAAAATTGTATATTATATAAAATCTAAGAAAGATTTTTTTTTTGTCACAGTTCTTTAGTTCAAGTCCACTGGCTTGCGAATTGTCAGGCCTACCAGTAATACACAGAGAGGAGGATGATCCAACAGAAGCCAATGATAAGAAAAAGTATGTTATTATTTTCAAATAATTAAGTAAAAATTATTTTGTACGATAATTTAATGAGTGGAATCAACTTATTAAATGGTGCTTTTTTTTTTTACTTCTTTTTTATATTCTTAAAAAAAAAAAATGTAGGCTTAAGTTAATTTTGTTGTATTTCAAATTTCATAAGAATGTGTTTTATTCCATCTCATATAGGCGCAGGAGATCAAAGAAGCAATCCTCTAAAGCAGGTCATGAAGGCCATGGGAGGAGAAGCATCAGTGTTCAACAACTCAAAGAAGATACTGAATCTTCTAAAGAAGTAAGAAAAATTCATTCCTTAATTTTGTTGCTTTTTTTTTTTTAGTGAGGATAATAATAATTTCAATTGGAGAAAAATTCCCATAATTTTATTTAAATCTTTGATTAACGTGAAATGTTTTAAAGCATATCTAACATTGTGTCATCTCATGAATCATAAAGTAACATTACAACAATCTCTTTTAACAACTCCTGAATGTTTTGATACAAATAAGAATTAGCAGAGGTGTCATATAAACTCTCCTAATTAAAAGTCTTTTGCAATAATAATATGTGCATTTGACGGCCCTATTAATATGCTAAAAGATATACTCTCGTCATTTTAAAATTTTTTTTTTATTTCAAAATATCTGTTATTTTATGATTTCAAAAAAAATATTCATTATTTTTTTTTCAATTTTACTTTCTTTTTATTCTTGCATTAAATATTTATATTAATTAATTTTTATTTCTCTAGATAAAATTATGATAATTATTAATTTTTTTATTTTAAAATTATGATAATTTAAAGTTATGTTATAAATTCAAAACCGGGAAACTTGGAACTAGGCCTCTACCTAATTCGGTCTGGATGGTTTATTTCGGTTTGACTTTTAGTGTATTTTAAAAAGTAAAAGTTTAAATTGTAAGTTGGGAAATGGAATACAAGACCTCTAGCAAACCTTGTAATACACTTTCCAAATTATATATTTAATATGATAAATAATTTAATTATTAATTTTCTTTCAATTTGACAAATTATATTTATTAATTTTTTAAAAAATTATATCTATTAAATTCAATATACCTCAAAGCTAATAAATTAGTAACATAACAAAACTATCTAAATTAACAAACAACATAATTCTTATTAAGGTAAATATTATGATTGAAAATTTTACTTCAAATATTTTTTAATAAATTTGTTAATTAATATTTATCTAATTAATTTATTTTATTTAAATATATTTTTATTTATTATAATTTTTAACAAGTAATATTAATTATAATTTAGTGTACATAATTTTTTTTTATACATTTAATTTAATTATGGTTTAACCTTGATTTGACCCTGGTTGAACGTTTGATCCATAACCCTCTGCATTCGCCGATTTTAAGATTGGGACAAGTATGAAAACATAGATTTAAAGTAGCATACTGCTATTAATTTAATTGTTATGGATTTTTACTTATGCTAACTGTAGTTTTAATAGCATGTATAAAATGATATTAAATTATTATGGTTAATCCCAATATTTTATTAACTAAAATTTATGAAATAAATTTATAAAAATGTATTGATTGGTTGCAAATGATTAAATTATAGCTGGAGAGATATTCAGAATCGAACATGAGTGCGCAAGAAGAAACAGGGAACAACAGTGGAAGCAGCAATTCCTCAGTTCTAAAACCATTAAGAGAAATTAGAGAACAACAATTGATGAAGCTACGGCCAACATTTTCTCCGATAAGGCCATCGCGCCAAAACAGAGCATCATCATCATCAATAATTAGAACAGAGGCTCATCCAAATGCAGCAAAAAATATCCAAAATTATACCCTTTTACAGGCCTCAATCACAGATATTATCAATCACAACAACAATGGAATTGGAATTGGAGGTAGTGGCAGTGCCATTTCTAGTTATCGCCGCTCTGTTTCTACTTTGGATTTTCGTACTCTTGATCCTGACAAGATTAATAAACTCTTTGGACTTGATAAAGATATTTAAATTTTTAAGCCACACAATAATAATAATAATAATAATAATAATAATAATAATAATAATAATAATAATAATTACTGTTATTATGTATTTTGAGTTTATTAGTTAATTACAATTTACTTATATGTGTTCTTTATTGTATAATATAATAATAATAATAATAATTAAAGAGTTGTATTAGATGTATTATTATTAATAATTATTTTTGTCACGACCCAAATTCAGAGATCGTGACTGGCATGTAGTTAGATTGAAGTCTAGCCATACAAGCTTGACTATACTATAAAAACAAATATAACACTATAGCATCCAAAATAAAAATGATAGTAACTTATTTTTTATTAAGACTTCACAATTAAGAATTATTTAAAATAAGAAGATTTTAAAAAAAAATTTATCAAATAAGTAACAAATGGTTGTGAATTTAAACAATTACTAATTAACTTAAATAGCTCTATCAAATAAAAATAAATAAATAAATTATCTAATTGCCCTAATAGCTCGGAAATCATCTAAAGAAGGGTAACAATTGAATACTTATAGACCTGGCTTGGCCTCAGGAGTGAAGGAAGAGATAATCCTTGTCAACTATCTAAAATCTGCAAAATAGAAATTTGTACAGGAATGAGCATACATCACTTTGCTCAATGAGAACATATATGGCAGGGAACTTTCTAATAAATTTTATTTACATCAAATCATATAAACTCATCATCAAATAGTTTCCAAGCATTTCATATAACTATCAAGTTAATCATTATATTTCACATAATGGCTACAAGACTTTAAGTAATATATTCGAACTATAACTCACGTAGCACTTCCAACAATAACTTTAGAGTACACATATCAACTTTAGCATTTTCATCACCACATCTACATTTTTTAAGAGATTGCAAAATAAGGTATATTGGGAAAAAGACCTTACCAGACTTATCAATTAACATATAAGGCATTATGTTCAAGTACCATTAGAAAACGGAGCACTGCAAATAGGCCCGATATACACATATAACATACAAGGCAGTTTGCCCAAATCATATAGTAACCAAATATACCCCAGGTGCACCATGGGAAGCCTAAGTCATAGTCTTATCCCAATACAACAAATATTGTCTCAATACAATAATAATTCACATCGATAAATCACATATAAGTTATTTCATATAACTATGTCACATATAAAGGCATGCATCCTTTTGTTCCCCAATTTCTAATACAAGCAATAAAAACATAAATCATATTACCAAACAAATATTTAGTACTAGTTACCAATTTAACACACGTGTCCTCATCTAAAGCAGATTAATTAAGCGATAACACTAAATTTATTGGTTCTGCTGATTAGCCAATTCTCCACTTGAATACACATATATTTTACAATGATTACCTTTAACTTTTGATGTAAATATGAATCAAATGCATCTAATTATCATAGGGTTCATAAAATGCAAGTGTTATGCAACACAACACCATAATCCAAATATTTTTCCTCTAGTTTTGATCATAGACAGCAGTAAATTTATTTGCTCTAAACCTCTCATAAGTATTCCAAATAAATCCAAATTTTAAATACAACCAGCCAACCCATATTTAAATCCATCCACCAGAAAATCATTTACTTTGGACTTAATTATGGACACAAGAAAAGTACCCCAAATTCTGCTGTCGAAAAACTGACTGAACATCGATATCAGAAAAATAAAAATTTTACAAACCTATATAAACATTCCCCAAAATTTATGAAATTTTAATAGGATGTCCTTAACATAACTAATTAAATTTCATTAAATTTTCACATTGTACATCATTTGGACCTCCAAATAATTATTTTTCTAAACTGATATGTGTAAATTTTCTTACCAAACAGTCATCACATTATTCTTAATTTTGTTTGATCCGACCGTTGGATCATCTCCAAAACTTAAATATAATAAAAATAACATCTAATCGAAAATAATATCAAAATTTCACCGTTAAATTTTATGCTAATAATTTATTATCAATTTTTAAAATTACTGGTCATCTAGTATATACATAACTAATCCAATTTCAATTCATGAACCAACTTTAACATGTTCTCCTACAATCTCTCACAATGCACTCTTGTTTCTCGAGCACTCAATCACTGTCGTTCTTTTTTTTCTTATTTTTTTTGCTCTCCCTGACCACTGAAAATCTCATCTATTTAAAGTTATTGATACTTATATAAAGTTTTACTAACCCTAAACTTCTACTAACCCTACACAACACCACACACATGTGCACATACAGTAACACACATTAATATATATATGATTATGTATTAAATATATAAATAAATATACTTAATATATATATATATATATATATATATATATATATATATATATATTAAAGAACATATATATTTATAGTTAAAATAAACTCTAATATATATATATAAATGTAACTATTTTTTTTTTATACTTGTTCTCTGTTTAATTAATCATAATATAAAACATTCCTAATATGAAAATAAAGTATTTCACAGTTTTTGTTCTGAATTGAACATTGGAATATGGCAAAAATTAAATTCTATGTGAAATTAATTGTTTTATTTCTTTGGCTATGCATTTGTATAATTGCTTTCTTTTTTTTTTTTTTCAACAAAAATGATAAATTATCATTTCAAGTGAGGATATTACATATCCAAAGAACTATGTATCAAGAGCAAGAAAACTCATCCAAACAAGATTAAACCCATATAAACTCAAGCAAATTACAAGCACATAAACACAAAGTCACAATCACAGGATAATATTGATGATGGAGCTTGAAATCATCTTTCAAACTAGTTGATGGCTCTTAAATCAAAGAGAGGGAGGAAGAAATTCCTTGGCAGCTAGTTATACCCTCAAATCACATGGAACGCTTGCTTGAAAGCTCCAACAGGCAGAATCCCTCTAGATTTGAGATTGAAAGCAAAAAGATTCAATTAATTGGATACAAAATACTATAGTGGTGTCCATCCCTCTTAGTGGTGGGACCCACATAAAGAAAAAAAAAAAAAAGGTAGGAAGAAGAAAATTAAATTAGTGCCTAACTATTTGATAAAGTTTTTTTTTTGCATGCTTATGAATAGCTCAATCCAACTAATTATTATTGAAAGTTTACACATGCATGGCTATTTATAGCCATGCAAAGGAAGAGGTAATTGCACAACAACAATTGCAAGAAAGCAATTTGTTAAAGAGAGCTAGAGAAAGAGTTTTCTCTGAAGAAAATAAAATTGTGAGAGTTTTTGAGAATTTTTTAGGAAATAATTCCTAAAAGGGGAGTGATAAAATAGTGAGAAAAATATTTTGAGATATTTTTGGAAAAACACTTTGAGTGTTACTATTTTGGCGAGATCTCATATTAATTATGTTGTATCTCTAGAATTTTTCTAGAATAGAATCTCTTGTACCTATTATTTCTAATAGTGGAAGTTTTATTCGGAATTTATACCGTGGACGTAGCTCAAAATTAAGGGTAAACTACGTTAAATTGCTGGTGTCATTTTTATTGACTATTATTATTATTCTGCATTTATCTTGTTGATTATATTCGTTATGCTCAATAAATACTCCATACTTGGAGAGAAAAAAGCTAAAAACCAAAAAGATAAAAAGATAAAAACAAACAACTGAAAAAGGAAAACGAGAGGGAGGGGGGAGGAACTCATCGACTAAAATGGCCAGAGACAAAGGCCCTGTCCCATATTTGGTTAAATAAATTTTAGAGGGAGAAGAGAGAAACTTCAAGGAGAAGGGGATAAACTGATTAATTGATTATGCATAATTGCTTTCATTGTGTATATATTGTAGAAATTGCATCATTGGTATCTAAACTTTTAAAATTTGTTATATTGGTGTCTGAACAATTTTTGTTTGTCCGATGGCTTCTTTAACTTTCAAAAATAATTTCATATATGTATTTTTAGCTATTTTTAGTCATCAGAATACTGATTTGCAACTCAAAAATCTCTAAAATTAGGGAAAAGATAAGAAAATTTCTAGAATCTTGAATACAAAAATAAGATTTTAAATAAAGTTAGAAAGTTGCAAATTAAGAGAGAAAAGATTTGCAAATCAGCACTGATGAAAAAAGGGCTAAAAATACTTATATGATATTATTTTTTAAAACTTAAAAACTCTTCAGACAAAAACAAATTGTTCAGACATTAAAATAATAGATTTTTAAAAAGTTCGAACATTAATAATATAATTTTTTCATATATATGATTGAATCATTGCCAATGTTTCTAGAAATAAATTCTTGTTTACACAATTATTTATATCTAATGAACCTCGCTGTATAAATGAGATTCACCTCATGTGTTGAGAAACATGTATATTTGATATAAACAAGTTTAGAAATGCGATGATTTGCAAATCTTTTCTCTCTTAATTTACAACTTACGAATAACAATTGAAGTGATGTTTGGATAGATGGTGAGGTAGCCTTGATTTCGAAAGCTCTGAGACAGGTGCCTTTGGATATTTTGAATGATTCAGTTGCAGATTGTGTGGATGAAGAAGGTAATTGGAATTGGGTGAGATTTGCAGATTTTCTTCCCAATTCCATTATCCTTAAGATTGTGACAATAATTCCCTTGAATAATGAGGTAAGGAGTGATAAGTTGATATGGAGATTGTCTAATTTAGGGGATTTCTCTATTAAGTTGGCTTACTATTTTATTGTGGGTGACTTCTGGGAGGAGAAAAATAGTAAGTGGAATTTTGTTTGGAAATGGGATGGTCCAGAAAGAATTTGTTTTTTCTTATGGCTCTTGTTTAAACAGAGAATTCTCACTAATGTTGAAAGATGAAGGAGACATTTAACAGATGATGTGGGTTGTCATATCTATAATGGTTCTCATAAGGATGCTATTCATGTGGTAAGAGATTGTTCATTGGCTAAGTAATTGTGGACTGCAGTCCCTCCTAACCATCTCAAGGTCAGTTTCTTCAACAATCCTCTCCATCTTTAGTTAAAAGATAATTTGCAAGATTGTTGTATCCATCAAGGGGTTGAATGGTGAATTGTGTTTGGTGTTGTGGTTTGGCATCGTTGGAATCGAAGAAACAGAATTGTTTTCAATGGAGAAGCACCTTTTTGCAACTTAGAAGGTGATGTTTGGGCATATTGTAAAGACATTATTGGCTGCCGTGAGATTAATATAAGCTTGGGTATTTCAAACTTTAAGATTACAAAACAAGTGAGCTGGAATGCGTCTCCTGTTTCGTGGGTTAAAGTTAAACAGATGGTGCTTACAAGAAAAGTTTGAGTGTGGCTTTTGCTGGAGGACTTATTCGCAATAATTTAGGAGGATGGATCACTAGTTTTGCATTTAATATTGGCTCTTGTTCAATTACTCGAGCTGAGTTATGGGGCTTACTTAAAGGTCTTCAACTAGTTTGGGAGTTTGGTTTTAAGAAGGTGTTAATTGAAGCTGACAGTCTTTGTGTGGTTCAGATGATTCAGGATCCTCTTGACAACAATGCTGCAAATGGTTCTATTATTGCTGCTATTAAGGAGTTGCTCAATCGGAATTGGGAGATTAAGTTATCTCATATTTACAGAGAAGCCAATTTTGCTACGGATTGGTTGGCTAATTTTGCTTCTTCTCTTCCTTGTGGATATCATCCTATTGATCATCCTCCTACTGATTTAAGTCATTGGTTGTACCATGATCTTATAGAGACCCCTTTGCCTCATAGTGTAGTTGTTTAGTTTCTTTTGGTTTCTACCACTTTGTAACAAAAAAAAAAAAAAAAAAAAAAGAAATGCGAAAACAAGGTTTTAGATGAAAGATTTTGGATAAAATATTAATATTTTTGTACATTTTATATATTGAACTACATTCAGATAAAATAGTCAATCAAGTCCAACTTAATTAATTTTTCAAATATAATTTTAATACAATTTTTATTAATTCTTGTTGGAAAAAGAATATATTATACACAATAATATAGGGTAATAGAATTACCTTATAGCAGAAGTTATTAGATTGAACTTTGATCTAGAAGCTACGAATATGGTAGACAATTGATTTTCATACTGATTAGGAATGAACTCGTTAAGAGATAGAGAAGACTACAAGAGTTTCTCTGACAATCCACACTTTCACTGTCTAGATCATACATGTAGGATATTTTTAGAGAGTTGTAAACTATAATTTTTTTAGTCCACACTTTTTTTGGGGAGATTTTTTTAATTTGATTACATATATCTCCACTTAATAAGAGATTAGGGTTAGGAAACCTATTCCTTGTAGAATAAATAGTTTTAATCTCATTTAAATTGTATTTATCCTTAAATAAATAAATTAAATAATTAATAATTATTTATTTATTTATTTATTTTGACAATATGGACATTATTCCACATCCCCACTCATCCACATATGATTTCTAGCTCTTAACGTAACACATATATATACATTAAAGACAGTGAAGTGTATGACCTAATAAAACTTATATAAATAGAATTGCTATATTAAGTTACCATCCAACTAACGTAGTAAATTATTTTGTCCATGCCCTAGACAATTTGATCACACTTGGTTAGTACTCTCAACCCCTTTTGAGAAAACACTAAATCCCTCTTGAGAAAATACTAAGTAGTGCTTAACCCAAACATGAGATATGTATTCATGATTACTTCGCAGATTAAGCAAGGTAATCACTCCAGCTGTGGATCATAAACTCACGGCTTGTTATCAAAATGTCTTCCTTAAATACTATATTAATTCACCTTTATTTAAATAATTTTCTAGCCATGCCTCATATGATCGCAATGACATCATGAACTTTTATGACATAACTAAGAAAATTATTCTAAAATCCAATTTTATAATATATCTTTAAGTCCTAAGATATAATTTTAAGACTTATACAGTGACAAAGTTTAAGTCCTAAGATATAATTTTAAGACTTATATAGTGATAGACAGGGCGTTAATTATGTCACTCCTTAGTTGGTCGACTTAAGCACATGTACAAAAGTACATGTTACGGTGGAAGTCCCACAGAATAGGACATCACTTTCTTAAACACCATATAGATCTCTCTTATATATTACTTAAATATATATTTCAAATGTTTACTAAAAATATTTTGATCTAGCTCTACTTAAGCTTAATATGGACATGTGGCTAAAATCCATATTCAATTTTATTAAGTCTCATCCCAATCCTTGTTGAGGCGATGTACAACTTATGTTATTCATTATAAAGCACCTACATAAGTGTTATTTGTTTGCCCGTATGCACCAAGAAGGGGGGTTGAATGAGTGGAAAATTAAAAATTAAATAGAAAGAGATAGGGAAAGAGAATGAACACAATCAATTTTATGGTGTTTCGGGTATTAACGAACCCTACATCCACTCCCTAATCTCAATCGGGTATTCTACTACTAGATGATACCTACAAGGAGTTTCAAGCTCACTCTAAACTTACAATGTGTTTTCAATGGCTCACACACAACCCTTACAAGTGTTTCCCTTAGGCTCACACTTAAACCTATATAAGAGTTTTCTAATGGTTCACTCTCAACCCAACAATATGTGTTTTCAAGGCTAACACTTAACTCTTTAATATCAATGATCTTACAACAACCAAATGATAACAATTAAGAAGTAAAGGCTTTGAGAATTAAAATTGTAAGATTTTGGCTTAAATGAAAGTTGTTGGATTATTATGAGGGTCTTTGGAGGGGGTGTTTATAGCTTCTTCCCTCCAAATTCCCGTTACAAAGAGATACCAAGAAGGATCCTTACAACAGCCATAATATCTTGCATTAAATGTACCGTCAGAGCTGGGTCGCAATCGCTAAGCCTTTTTCACAGTCGCGACTAGTATTTCGTGGTCACAATCTTCATAATCCACAATGGCTAGTTGACACATGGCACCTTCTCATTGATTCTTCAACTATCCATTGCAGTCTTGGACTTTAGTGTGAATGTCACGATCGCGAATCCAGGATAGTGCCCTTGGTGGCAGTCGTGACTGAGATTGCGATTCGCTCTGAGTGAAATTGATCAAATTGGCTTCTTAAGTTTCTTGGTAGCGATTACATAGTAGCGGTCACGATTTCATGGTTGCGGTCGCGATTTCATCATTTTGGTCGCGATACAGAAGCAATCCAATATACTTTGAAAGATTTTGATTTCCTTTCAATTTCAATCAATAAATATGATATATTATACAAAACAAACACTTGAACAAACATTAGATAGTTTTCAATTTGATTGATAAGATCAAAATAAAGATTGACTAAGCTTTGAAATAACTTAAGTCAATAATCTCCCCCTTTTTGATTTTGATAATCAAATTGAGCTTAAATATAAAATAGAAGTTAAATGTAAAATAGCATTCAATTCATCAAGAGTTCTCCCCCTCAATTTATGCAACAAAAAATATAAAGTGGAGAACATATTCTCAAAGTTATAATCAAGTGATGTTCATTTAAGTTTATTTAAGTTCTATGTTTCTCCCCCATTGGCAAAATCAAAAAGAAATAGAGAAAAATATATTGCAAAGGAACAAAAACAATAGAGCAAAGAATAAACAAGATAAAAATAGAGAAAATAGATAATTGTATTAATTTGAAATTGATAATGCCACATTACAATGCATGAAAAAAAAGCATAAGGAAGAAAATTTGAAACAAAGCAAAATAAACAAAAGAAATAAGAAATTTTAAAAAGAAAATCTAAGCATCTCCTCCATCTTTGGGTTTCTCTTCTTCTTGATGAGGGGCTTCTTCTTGTGTCTCCTCCTCTTCTTCTTTACTAAATTGCCAATCTTAGAGGTTGCATTGAGGAAGACCTATGTGACCTTGTATATCAAATATGTCTTGGTGAATGTGGTCTAAAAGAGAGAGTCTCCTCAAGACTTTTTGAAGAAGTCTATTGGTCTCATCTTAAGGTTGAGATGGAGGGGCAATAGGTACTATTTAGGGTTCTTCCTTTTGTGGTTAACTAGGTTCACCTACCACCACTCTTGATCTTTTCCTAGTCCTTTCTTGGATCCCAACATCTCCAAAAATATAATCATATTTCCTTTCCTTTTCTCTCAATGCCTTGGCATTGATCATATATTGAAAGTCAATAAAGGATTTTTTGATTGGTCTTTGGAGAATGGCTATGTTAGGTGGAGTAAGAGCCCCAACGTTTCGCTATTGTAGAAATGTGGGAAGAGAGGAGAATGGTGCCTTTTTTTATTGAAGAAAGGTGAAGAAATTGGTCTACTAGAAAGTTAGCTATTTGGATTGGTTGTCCCTTAACAAGACCATAGAGGAAGAAAAGATCTTTTTAGGAAACCTTTTCATTTCCATCCCCTCTAGCATTTATGTTGAGGGTAACAATCCTATAAAGAAGCTGAAGGGAAAGTGTTTTGATGTGTTTGGTTAGGAATGATTTTGGATCAAATTTTGGTTCAATGGAAATTTCGGTCCAAAAAGAGTTGAAGTGAAGGGAGAAATCATTGATGATGTAGTCACCTTTAATTTGGAGACCAAAGTTATTAGCAAGATCATTAAGGGAAAGCTCATAGAGGTGACCAAAAAATCGAAAATCTATTGCGTAATGGCCATGGGTAGGATGAAGTTTTTTGTGGACAACTAGGGTGGCAAGGAATTCCCTAGTTAGCTCATCATACCCATCTTCATTAACAAAAACAAACTTTCCCCATTCTAAATTTTTGAGGTAGCCAATGACGCTATCCTCAATTCCTAAGGTTTTGAGACACACTAAGGAAGGTATTTTGGAGGGTAAGATGGTTTTGTCTTGGATTCTTAGGAAATTTTATTTTCCTCTTGTGTAATTCCCCTCATGAGTTTAAGAGGAGAGGGTTGTTGGGAGGTTTGAACTTCTTTCCCTTTTCTAGAGGGTCTTCTTGAAGCCATTAATGGAGAAGATGAAAAAAATAAAGCTTGAAAGAGAGAAAAGTTGGAAGAGAGTTTGAAAATAGTAGAATGTTAAGTAGGAAGGAGTTTGGGGAGTCAAAAGATAGGCAAAAACTGAAATAGTCGGGTATTTATAGGCAAAAATAGGTGAAAAATGGTAAAAAAACGGCTAGTTTTTGAATTAAATGCAAAAATGCTCATTGAAAAAGGCTAGTTTTGAATGCTGCAAAACTCTTAGTCGTGACTGCGACTTTTGAAAAATTCAAAAGTTGTGTTCGCGATTTACAGATCGCGAGTAGGACTGTGGGGCTAGAAGATAACGGCTACTGTTTTAAATTTCGCAATCGTGATTTATTTGTAGTGATTGCGAATTTAAAAAAAAAATTTTTGAAAACTTTTGAGGAAAGATATATGCAATACAATTGGCATTATAGTTCAAGATCAAAATAGATACAATTATTTATTCAACAAACTATGATGTAAAAAATTATTGAAAGTAAATTTCAAGCAATTTGAATCAAATATACCAAAAATCAACCATAAAGCAACCAATATGCAACCAAAAAGTAACCATACATCAACCATAAAGCAACCAACATTGCATAAAGTTAAAAACTTGATTTTAATTGAAGTAAGAGTCACCTCAATTCAAGATTAAATATTTAAATAAAATATGAATAAGAATGTCATAAAATGCATAAAATTTTGATGCACATGAAAGAGTTTATGTAATTTTGAAAATTTAAGGCAACGAGCTCCCATCAAGCATGCCAATTTCCCTTTTTATGAATTTTAATCTTTCTTCATTTAGGGGTTTTGTGAAAATATCAGCAAGTTGGTTAGTTGTATCAATAAATTCTAATACAATATCACCATTTTGCACATGATCTCTTAAGAAATGATGCCTAATATCTATATGCTTGCTCCTAGAATGTTGGATGGGATTTTTGGAAAGATTTATGGCATTTGTGTTATCACATTTGATGGGAATGTGATTAATCACTTAACCATAGTCCTTGAGTTGTTGTTTCATCCAAAGAACTTAAGTACAACAATAACCCGCCACCACATATTCCGCTTCGGCGGTGGACAAGGCTACCGAAGCTTGTTTTTTGCTAAACCATGAAACTAAACATTCACCAAGAAAATGATAAGTTTCGAAAGTGCTTTTTCTATTAAGCAAACTACCGATATAATCCGCATCTAAAAAATCAATTATTGTAAAAGATGAATTTCTGGGATACCAAAGCCCTAAATGTAATGAGTCATGTAAATACTTGAAAATTCTTTTAACCATATGCAAATGAGATTCTTTAGGACAAGATTGGAAACATGCATACAAACAAACACTATACATTATATCGGGTATAGATGCTATAAGGTAGAGAAGAGAACCAATCATATCTCGATATTTCTTCTCATCTATAGGCTTACCCTTTTCATCTTTGTCAAGCTTAGTTGATGTGCTCATTGGAGTCTTGCTACTTTTGCAACCATCCATGCCAAACTTCTTGAGAAACTCTCTTGTATAATTGGATTGGTTGATGAAGATGCCATCTTTGTATTGCTTGATTTGTAGTCTTGGGAAGAACTTGAGCTCACCCATCATGCTCATCTCAAATTCCCTAGTCATACACTTGGCTAATTCTTTATAAAGATGTTCATTAGTAGCACCAAATACAATATCATCAACATAAATTTGAACAATTAAAGTGTCATTTTTGTGCCATTTTACAAAAAGTGTTGTGCTAACTTTGCCCTTAACAAAATCATTTTTCAAAATGCACTTAGCCTTTCATACCAAGCTCTAGGTGCTTGTTTCAAACCATACAAGGTCTTAGTTAATTTAAAGACATGATTGGGAAGTTCATGATGTTTAAAACTGGGGGGTTGCTCAACAAAAACTTCCTCCTTAATAAATCCATTTAAAAAAGCACTTTTAACATCCATTTGAAAAAATTTAAAGTCCATATGACATGCATAAGCAAGCAAAATTCTAATAGCCTCTAATCTTGCTATCGGAGCATAAGTTTCATCATAATCAATGCCTTCCTCTTGGTTGTAACCTTTGGCAACCAATCTAGCCTTATTCCTAGTAATGAAACCATGCTCGTCTAACTTATTTCTATAAACCTATTTACATCCAATAATGGGGTGTTCTTTGGGTCTAGGAACAAGTTCTCAAACTTTGTTTCTGTCAAATTTGTTGAGTTCCTCTTGCATAGCAATCACCCAACTCTCATCATTAAGAGCCTCATCAATGGTTCTTGGCTCAATTTGAGAAATAAAAGAAAAATTATTATCTAAGGCTTTATAATGAGATTTAGTACTTACACCTTTAGATGGATCACCTATGATTTGCTCTTTGGGATGATTCTTAAGGTATCTCCACTCCTTAGGAAGTTCTTGAACATCTTCCTCTTGTGTATTTGATTGATCCTCATGATCTTGTTGGTTTTACACTTGGTCTTCAACTTCCTTTGGAGTCTTATCTTGATCCAATCTAAGCTTTTCAAATTTACCTACAAGATCATCAAGAACACTACCTTTCCCAAGATCAAGTTTACTATATTCATCAAATACAACATAGACTCTTCAATTACCATAGTCTTTTTGTTAAAGACTCTATAAGCTTTACTAGTGGTGGAATATCCTAAGAAAATGCCTTCATCAGTTTTAGAAGCAAAATTTCCAAGGTTATCCTTGGTATTTAATATGTAGCACTTATAACCAAAAACTCTTAGATATGAAATCTTAGGTTTTCTTCTATTCCATAACTCAAAAAAGGTTTTATTCAAAATGGGTCTTTTAAAAACTCTATTTAAAATGTAATATGAAGTATTAACAGCTTCCGCCCAAAAATAAGTTAGTAAACCATATTCATTAAGCATGGTTCTAGCCATTTCAGTTAAGGTTCTATTTTTCATTTCTATAACACCATTTTGTTGAGGTGTTCTAGGAGAAGAAAAATTATGCAAAATTCCATGTTCAATGTAAAAATTTTCAAAAAATTCATTTTCAAATTCTTTTCTATGATCACTTCTAATTATGGAAATGAAATAGCCTTTCTCATTTTGAACTCTTTTTGCAAAGCTTTTGAATGCATCAAAAGCATCACTCTTATGAGTCAAGAAACTAACCCATGTAAATCTAGAGTAGTCATCAACAAGCACATAGGCATACATTTTTCCACCTAAACTAGCAACTCTACTAAGTCCAAACAAATCCATATGAATAAGTTGAAGGGGTTTAGGCATACTTACAATATTTTTTGATTTGTAGGATGATTTGTGTTGCTTTCCCATTTGACAAGGTCCACATGTCTTGTCCTTTGAGAATTTAATCTTTGGAAGTCCTTCAATAAGCTCATCCTTGCAAAGACTATGAATAAGCTCCATGCTTGTATGTCCAAGCCTTCTATGCCAAAGCCAAGATTCATTGCTAATAGACATGAAACACTTGACATCTTGGTTAGCTAAATCATCTAAGTTAATCATATAGGTATTGCCCTCCCTTTCACCCTTAAACACTACATTGTCATTAATTAAAGTGGTGATAATGCATGCTTTAGAGTCAAAGGTGACTTTATTACCCTTATCACATAATTGACTTACACTAAGCAAGTTAAATTTTAAACCATAAACCAAAAGAACATTTTCAATGAGAGAGAGATTGTTCTTACTAATGGTGCCAATGCCAACTATCTTACCTTTGACATTTTTACCAAATGTGATGTTTCCACCTCTCTTTTCTTTCAAATTTATGAAGAGGCTTGCATTTTCGGTCATGTGTCTTGAATATCCACTATCTACATACCATTTGTTCTCTTTAGTAGTGGATTTGAGATACAACTACAAGAAAAGATTAATCATCTTGTTTTAGGTACCCAAATATACTTGGGTCCTTAGGGGTTAGCCTTAGAAGGGTCCTCAAGCTTGAGTTGAGCCTTCCTTATATAACAAAATACATTTATATAACCATATTTCATACAATAATGGCATTTGAGTTTTGACTTGAAGGTTTTCTTAGCCATTTTGTTGAAAAATTTTGGTCTTTTCACAACATTATGACATGAATGCATATAAGGATAAGTATTATATTGTGATAGTGGATGTCTTTGAGCATGCCTCTTTTGATACATGAATGCATGGTTAACTGTTTGATGTTTAGCTCTTGAGTCTAATGCAACCTTTTGAGTCCTTTTGGGACTTGGAGGTTTAGTGTGTGTTTTCACTTCCTTGTGAATTACCTCAATACTAGAGGTTTGAGGAGTTGTAGCCTTTATGAACATAGTGGGTAAGGATATGGATGGAGATGAGCAATCAAAGCCAAGACCATGTCTCACAAGAGGTGGCCTTTGAGATATAATGAGAGTATCGAAGGCTTCTTTTCCTTTGTGAAATTTTGAGATTAAGTTTCTTAATTCTTCAACCTCAAATTTCAAAGCATTATTTTCTTTATATAAAGAATTAAAAGAGGAGTTTTTAGAAGTGATTTCCTCTAATGAGCTTTTTAAGCTAACATTGGAGGTTTTCAAGTTTAAAACAAGTTTTTCTAATTCTTTAAAATTCTCCTCCAACTTAGAATGCTTTTCCTTAAAAAATTTCATTTTTGATTTATACTTTTTGCATTTCAAATTCATAGCTTTAATTAGCTCATCCTTATCATGCATATCATCATAAGATTGAGAGTTAGAGCTTATCTCATCTGATGAGTCCTCTAAGGCCATGAAACATAAGTTTGCAACATCCTCTTCCTCTTCATCACTTGAGGAGTCATCATCCCATGTTGCTTTGAAGCCCTTCTTCTTCTTCTCTTTTTCCTATTTCCTTTTCTTCTTGATGTTAGGACATTCTATTTTTATATGACCTTGCTTGCCACATTCATAGCAAGTAATGTCATTCTTCTTTTCTTTGCTTGAGTTTGAGTTGTAATTTGATGATGATCTCCTAAAGGGCCTCCTTTTTTTCTTTCTTCTCTTGATAATGTCTTTGACCCTTTTTGAGAGCATAGCAAGTTCTTCATCATCATCATCTTTACTTTCCTCTAAGTCACTTGAGCTCTCACATTCTTTTTTACTTTTGAAGGAGGATTTGAGAGTTAAGGATTTCTTTTTCTCCTTCTCTTGATTCTCTTCCTTCTCTATCAATAGAGACATTTCTTCAGTAAGGAGTTTTCCAATGAAAACATTGGTAGAAACCTTTCCAGGATCCTCATTAGCTTCTTCTATGCCAACAATTCTAGTTCTATAATCTTTCTTTGGGAGAGTTTTGAGAATATTATAGTTTATATCATTCAAGGTGTATACTTTGTCCAAATTCTTCATGTTGGTGACAAGGGCTAGAAGCCTATTTGTCATATCGGTAATGCTTTCATTGGGTTTCATCTTAAAGAGCTCATATTCAATTATGTACAACTGAATATTTTTCTCCTTGACTTGCTTAGTTCCTTTATGGTAGTTTTCTAAAGATTTTCAAATGCTAAATGCACTTGAACAATGTTGAACTGTACCACATTCTTCTTTTAAGAGTGAACTAAGAAGAATTGCCATGACTCTATTATTTTTCCCTTTAGCTTTTCTTTATGCATCCACCCATTCTTCTCTAGGAACCAATTCTTCAACATCATCAACTTTTCTTGATGGAGGTTTTCACTCTTTGATTATGCAATCCCATACATCAATGACATAACTATTAAGATATTTTATATTTCCAATGTGCATAATCGGTACCATCGAAGTGTGGCTTGAGGTGATGCATCCCTCCATTTTCGAGGTCATGACTAGTATTTCGCGTTCGTGATCTTCATAATCCACAATGGCTAGATAACACGTGGCACTTTCTCGTTGGTTCTTCAACTATCCATTGCAGTCTTAGACTTTAGTATGAATGTCGCGATTGCGACTACTAATTCACTGTCACGAATCCAGGATCGCTCCCTTGGTCACGGTTGCGACTGAGGTCGCAATTCACTCTGAGTGAAATTAATCAAATTGGCTTTTTAAGTTTTTTGGTCATGATTACATAGTCACGGTCGTGGTCGCGGTTTCATCATCTTGGTCGTGACACATAAGTAATCCAATATACTTTGAAAGATTTTGATTTTCTTTCAATTTCAATCAATAAATATGATATATTCTGCAAAACAAACACTTGAACAAACATTAGATAGCTTTTAATTTGATTGACAAGATCAAAATAAAGATTGACTAAGCTTTGAAATAACTTAGGTCAACATTATTTATAATACTATCATCTCATGCTACACACCATCAAGGTGTTAAGACAATCACTTGTGTGAATGAGCTGATCAAAGCCTTGTGACATTAAATATGTGCCTTCTGTATCAAAAAATATGAACATAATCATAAAAAAAAACTGATACTTTATTAAAATAAAAATTGTCCAAACAAACAACCCTAGCACATCAAAATCTATGAAGTCCTCATGCTCTAACATGAATCTAAAATAGATCTTGAGCAATAGGTTTTGTCAATGGGTTAGCCACCATACTGTTAGTGGAAATGTGCTTTGGGGTAACCTCTCCTTGCTTGACCATGTCACATATGTAGTGATATCGGATGTCTATATGCTTAGTCCGATCATGGCACTTAGGGTCCTTAGAATATTCTAATGCTATAATACTACTGGCATAAATGTCAACAGCTTTGTCAGCTTGGGTAGTGGCATTGAGCTGATGCAAGAACCTTCTCAACCATATTGCCTCCTGCATTATTGCTGAACATATGATAGATTGAACATCCATGGTGGACAGGGCAATGCAACTTTGCTCTTTGCTATACTAAGAAATTGATCCTCCTCTAAGAATAAAGATATACCTAGAGGTAGATTTTCTCTCACCTATATCACCACGCTAATCAGCATCACAGAAACCTTTTAATCTCAAATCTCCTCCATGAGAATAGAGAATAATATTTGTAGTACCATGAAGGTAATGAAAAATTCTCATAATATCTTCCTAATGCATAAGACCCAAATTACTTTGATATCGGTTAACTAAACCAATAACATAGCAAATGTTAGGGCGTGTACACAATATAGCATACATCAAACTCCTTACTCACTAGCATAAGGAACCTTGTTCATTTTTTTTCTTTTCCTCATCTCTCTGAGGGCATTGATCAAGGCTAAGAACTCAGCCTTTCTCAATGGGAGTATCAAATGATTTTGAATAATGTAAGCGAAATCATTCCAAAACTTTGTTTATGTAATTCTCTTGGGAGAAACCAAGAATTTTCTTAGAATGGTTTCTCATGATTTTTATTCCTGGTACATAACTAGCTTCACCCAAATCCTTCATCTTAAAAATGGAGGATAACCACTATTTAGTAGTTTTTATTATCTCTATATTATTCCCAGCTAAAAGTATGTCATCCATATATAGTGATAAAATCAAAATTCTGTCAGTTGTCTTTTTAACATACACGCGATGGTATTTTTCTATCATATTCAAACCAATTGAAGTGATAGCTTCATGGAACCTCAAATGCCACTACCTAGATGATTGTTTAAGACTATAAATAGATCTTTTAAGATGACACACTTTGTATAGATCTTTTAAGATGACACATTTATCTTCTTTTCCCTTGGCAACAAAACCAAGAGGTTAATCTATATAGATTTCCTTATCTAGTCCTCTATTGAGGAATGCTGTCTTAACATCCATCTAATGAGCTACTAAAGCTAGGATCAAGTGAATCGAGGCAATTTTCACCACAAGAGAAAATATTTCTTTGTAGTCTATACTTTCCTTTTGGGTAAAGCATTTTGCTAAAAGTTGGGCATTGTACTGGTCAATTTAACCATCTGCTTTGCGGTTTATTTTTAAGACCCATTTATTCCCAATGGTCTTATGCTCTTATAGAAGGTCAACCAACTCTTATACTTCATTCTTTGCCATTGATTCCACCTTATCTTGCATAACAATAAGCCATTCTTTATAAGCAAGTGAAGTAAGTGCTTCAGCATATGAAGCAGGCTCATCCACATTAGAGAGAGAGCATAATAATACATCCCCTTCAATCTCAAAATGTCAATAGGGTACATGTCCGTGTTCACTTTTTTGCAAATTGCTTCCACTATCTACAATGACTGTATGAAGAGGTTATGATTCCTCCTTTGCCAAAGGTAGGAGAAGTGTCATCATGTAACTCATATAATGATAATTCTTTATGAACTTCACTAATACTTAGGAATTCATTCTCAAAGAATTCCACATCTTTGGACTCTATTTTTGTCATACTCCTATGAGGATGTTCACTATACATCACCTATCCTTTAGAATATTTAGGATACTTGATAAATATCTTCTTGTTAACCCTTGGGCCAAGCTTCCCGAACTTATGAGAGGTGGAGTGAACATACTTAATTGAGCCCCATGGGCACAAATGATTCAACCTTTTCCTTTCATTCCAAAGTTCATATGAAGTATTTGGCACAAATTTACTAGGCATCTGGTTAAGTATATAAGCTTCCATAACCAGTACACCCCTCAAAAGCTAATTGGAAGGTTGGCCTAAGCCATCATTGGCCTAACCATATCTAGTAAAGTTTTATTTCTTTGCTCTTTAACATTATTTTGTTACGGTGTTCCAAGAATAGTTAGCTGCCTCCTTATTCCTTTACCTTCACATAAGGTTTTAAATAAATTGGATAGATACTCACATTCCTTATCTGTCCCTGTTTGTTTGAAGAGATTTTAAATGTCTCTCCTTTTGATTCTTAACTTCTGAAACAAAGCGGATGAAGTAATCTAATACTTAATGTTGATGAGATAGGAGGTATAAATACCCAAAACACGAATAATAGTCTATAAAGGTAATAAAGTAAATAGCACCATGACATGCCTTAACATTCATAGGTCTACAAATGTCAGAGTGTCCTAGCTTTAATAGATAAGAGGCCTTATGTACGTTACTACAAGGTTTTCTTGATGCCTTTCCCATCAAGCAAGGCTCACACGTAGGGAGACTTACTTAACTAAAAGGACCCAATAAGCCTACTTTTGCTAATCTTGTCCTTCTTTCCTGGCCTATGTGACTAAGTTTGGCATGCCATAATTCACATTCATTGTGATTATTAGGGAAAGTAACAAAAGCAGAAGAGGAATTTATTGAATATTAATCCAAATCAAGCCTAAAGAAACCATTAACTAATTGTCCTTGGAAAAATAAATTATTGTCAAAATAAATGTTCATGACATTTTTCCCAAAATAAAAAGAGAATCCTAATGGCAAAAGAGTAATAAAAAGAGAATCCTAATGGTAAAAGAGTTAGCACAAAGTATAGATTACATCGAAATCCTAAAGCATATAGTCATCATGAAGAAGTAATATCTTACCATTTTGTAATTTGAGTTGATAGGCACCAATGCCTAAAATCTCTTCTCTACCATAATTGCCCAAGTTGATATACTAAGTTCCTGCTGGAATTCGATGAAAATCTATGAAGCCATTCTTATCTCGAACTACATGTTTGTTTTCCTCGAATCTAAAATCAAATCAGGTAAAGAGTCAGCAACTAATGCATGAGCACAAACATTCACATAGATAAGTTTTATAATTACCTTAAGAGGTTCGGGGCAATCATGAGTTAGGTGACTCTTTTGCCCACAATTTTAGCACTTCATTTTAGCTACATCTCTCTTAATATAGCATGCTTGTATTTTTGGGGTTTGACAATGTTACCTAGTTGAGGCCCAATATTCTTTGCTTGTGCTCAACTTCAATGCCTTAGGGCGGTTAGCTTCAATGCACTAAGCTTCTAGTTCCAAATGTCAAGAAATGTCATCAAAAGTCTTGATGTTCTCACTATGAGTCATCAGCTGTTTCATTTAGGCTCACTTAGGGTTCGACATGGAATGGGTTACAGCCAACACATGTTGTTCATCATTGACTTCAAATCCCTAATCATGTTGCTCATAACATGAAGATGTTCAGCCATTGTATGATTGGGTAGCTTGGTGTATTCCTGGAATTTCATATTCAAGGCATGCAACCTTATAGCAGAAGTTTAACCAAACTTGATCTTAAGTTGGTCTCACATAGACTTGGCAGTAGGGAAATTCTCAAATTCCCCAATCAAGTCATTTTGCATGCTACTCAACATAGTGAAGCATGCACAACAATTTTTCTTAAGTCAATTCTCATAAGCTTCCTTGCCACGATAGTGTTGGGCTGTATTACCCTCTTTAGGTGGCACCATGGATGTTTCTAAGTTCTCAAACACTTTTTGCTCATTCAGAAGATAATGAATCTTCCTTCACCACATGTCATAATTTTGACCATTAGGTTATCCTCCTTTGTTAAGGTCAGCAATCATAGTTTTGGAGGCCATTTCTACATTTTTAAACAAGGTTATTTGGACATTAGACACATATTATTCAAGAAAATAATTAATTTTAATATTTTTCTCATTTAATGAAACCAAAAATTTCACTAAACTCATAATCATCTCCTATTAATTAAGAAAAACATTAAATCCAATTATTTTCATCAAAGAGAACTTATCCCTAAAAAATCTATAATATTAGAACTAATCCTAACATGCATATCTATGTAGGATACATCCATACATAAAATAAATAATAATAATAATAATAATAATAATAATACAAAAAATTCAAAACATATGGTGCAATGGAAACGTATCCCCTTACAAGACTTCCATGGAAAAAAAAAACACTATAAATAAAATATACAACCCATTGAAAAACCTATTAAAACAAATCTACTTTGATAAGAAATAATTTGAGGATGCCCTTTTACTGAGTAAAACGCACCAAAAATCACTAAACTTTTAGTGATTTTCTATTTTACTCACTAAAGATTAATTTATTATTGAAGTGCCACTAACTTTTTATTTTTTTTTTCACCAGTGGGTCATTAAACCAATTCCAATCAAGAACTCATTGGAAACTTGATGTGGCATTTCACGTCAACTTGCCATATTAGATTATTAAAATTGCATATAAAGTCACTAAACTTAGTACTATTTTTTGATTTGATCACTAACCTTTAATTTCTTTTAATTTAGTTACTAAGATTTAATATTTTTTCACTGGCAGGTCACAAAGACAAATCTGGTGAAAACACACTGGAATTGACTTCAATTAACTCATCTCGATGTCTAGAATATAAAAATATGAGTCACTCACCCTCACTCTTCTCTTTTCCCTAGAAAATGGCCAAAAGTTCCAATGGTTTCATTTTCTGATTTCCATTTCTATTTAACCTCAAGCGATGAAATAGGCATTGAAATGAAGCTCAAGATGTAGAGAGTTGAAAGATACTAAGAACTCTCAAAACCGTGGTTGAAAATGATAGAAATCATCTTTGGATGTGTCAGATTTATTTTTGTGACCCTTCTGTGAAAAAATTAAAGTTTAGTGATCAAATTATAAGAAATTAAAGGTTAGTGGTCAAATTAGAAAACGCATAAAGTTTAGTAACTTTACTGGCAATTTTAATAATCTAACGTGGCAAGCTGATATGTCCAACTTAGTTAGCGTTTGCAGGTGATGTGGAATGTCACATTAGCTTTTCAGTGAGTTTTCCCTCAAACATGGCTTAGTGATTCGCAGGTGAGAAAAAAATTAAAATTTAGTGATATTTCTGTAATAAATTAATTTTTAGTGAGCAAAATCACCAAAAATTTAGTATTTTTGCAACGTTTACCCCTTTACCATAACTTTTGAAATTTGTATTAATCAATGAAAAAAGCATAAACATAAATTATACAATTCATTGCAAATTAATTCATCCACAATGAATTAAAATTTAATATGCATGGTGGACCACACAAAAGAAATATGAACTAATCATATTAAACCCAAATTAAGTTATTAAAATAGGAATTTAAAATATGAAGCATATTAATTTAACACAAAAATATATGCCAAAGTTTATATTATGTATATAAGATGCAAAATCTAATATCCATAATATATAGTAATTTAATTTTCTAAGATATTTGTCAATTTTCATAAAATTGCAATATTAGGAATAAAATGATTAAAAAATAATCTGGTATTTAAAAATATGTAAAAAATACCAAATCATAGCACAAATAATTTTTGGTATTTATATCATAAATTACTTTACAAAAAAGTAATAAATTAATTAAAAAATTAAATTTCATTAGAATTATAACTGAAAATAATTCAAAAAAAGAAAAATTATAATTCAAAAATTTTCAAAAAAATTACTGGCCAAAGAACACGATATGTTGGTCACTCACTTACTAGAGGTGTTGTAAATGGAGGTCGGACGTGCCTCCATGCGCCACCTCTTTGAGGTTGCAACTGGACTAGCCTATGAAGGCTCCCACTTGCCCAGGAGGAGAGTGACATACACTCTTTGCTTTCTGGTGGTCCAATTCTGTCACAGGCTGTGGATTTCGACTCTTAATGGCTTCCTCTTGATGTCTGTTAATTTAGTTTTTCCAAATGATGATGGGGTGAGCTATACTATTCTTTCATGAGAGTGAGAAAAATAGATTCCTTGGATTTCTAAACTTAGAATTTTTCTGGGTTTGGAGTTCTAAATAGTTTCGAACTCCCAACTTGTAAGCTCATATCTCACTCGTTTTAAATAGGTTTTGAGTGATCTTTATACCAATTTAAAGCTTGCATGTAGTTTTACAAATCATAAAATCATAGGAAAAACACTATTTTCTGAGCGAAAAATTCACTAAAAATAGAAAATAATCATGTTACAAAACTGAATTTTCTTCAAATAAAAAATTCAAAATTAATTATTTTTATGTAAAGAAAAAATCTTACACAAGAAAAACAAAATTTCATCATATTTTTCATGGAAAAATTTAATTCCTAAATATATAATCTCTTATTTACATGAAATAAAAGAAACTTTAATTATGTAAAATAACATAAAAAATTATCATCATGCATAATTTACCATAGATAGATGAGAGCAAAACATGCATGCTCTAATACCAATGTTGGAAAAAGAATATATTATACACAATAATAAAGGATAATAAAATTACCTTATAGCAGAAGCGACTGGATCGAACTTTAATCTACAATCTATAGATATGGTAAACAATTGATCGTCACATCGAATAGGATTGAGCTCGTCCAGAGATAGAGAAGGCTATAAGAGTCTTTCTAAAAATCTACACTCTCATTGTCTAGATCATATAGATGGAATATTTTTTAGAGAGCTATAAACTATAATTTTGTTGTGATAATATTTATGATAATATTTAAGTAGTATGATGTGTTTGGATGTCTATCATTATCTTTATATATAGTTTTCTTACGTAAATAGGACTCTATCTTTAATCTTATCTCTCTAATCTTTTACACCTATAAATAGGTGTTACAGTTAATGAAATAATATACAAAAAATTATTTTCTCTTTTCTCTATTCTTTATAATTGTTCTTTGTTTTATAACATGTTATCAGCATGAAACTCTAAGCAACTGAGGTATTACTTATTCTTTTCTTTATCAAATATATACTTTGAATTTTTTTTTTTTCGAAATCAGTGTTTGAAACCAATCTCCAATTGTTTTTACTATTGTAAAAAAAAAAAAAAAACAATGTTTGAAATAGTTTATGAAAGAAAATTTACGAAGTTACTATTGTTTTTTATTTTGGAATTTTTACTGTTCATGTGTAAGGTTTCATTAACATAGATTTGTAATTCAAAAATTTTAAGAATTTTTTTTTAGTTATAGAATTTTTTTTTCAGTTTTCATTTTTACATATTAATTTATTATACATCTAATTATTATTATAACAATAATTTCATCTACAGAGATACTATTTAATGTCAGTTGATGTTAATTTATTAAAATCTAGTTCCTGAAAAACTAATGTTATATATAGTTCTTGAAGAACCTTTATTATAAAATTTTAGTTCCTAAAGAACTAGTATTAGTTTTAGTTCTTGATAAACTAATTAAATAAATAACAAGGTATAAATTCTTGAAGAATTGACTCTAAGTTCATAAAAAACTGAGTATCTTGAAAATCTAATATCCTAATTATTAAAGAATTAATATCTTATGTTCCTGAAAAACTAAATATATTATCTATAAGTCTTTAAAAGACTGATTTGAATATGATATTAATTGATATATTACTTATTTTTATATAGATAATATCAAATTTGATGAATCTCAAATTTGTAGCCCTCGGCATTATGAGCAATAATTATTTGTCATGGATACTAGATGTTGAAATACATCTAGATGCTATGGGTCTTGAAGATGCTGAAATTTGTAGTCCTCGGCATTACGGCCAAGGCAATGATTTTCTTTTGTCATCATTTTCATAAAAGATTGAAACTTCAATATTTGACAATTAAAGATTCATCAATTCTTTGGAATAATTTGAAAGAGAGATATGACTATCATAAATCGGTCATCCTTCCATAGGCTCGTTATGAATGGATGCATTTGTGATTACAAGATTTTAAGACTATAAATGAATATAATTTTACAGTTTTCAGAATTAGTTCAAAATTAAAATTATGTAGAGAAAATATTACCGACCGTAATATGTTAGAGCATATATTTACTACTTTTCATGCCTCGAATGTGCTCCTATAGCAGCAATATCGAGAAAAAAATTTTAAGAAATATTCTTAATTAATTTCATGTCTTCTTGTTGCTAAGCAAAATAATGAACTCTTATTGAAAATCATGAAACTTGTCCAACTGGTTCTGCTCTATTCCTTGAAGTAAATGAGACAACATATAATAAGGTTGGGCGTGGACGAGGAAGAGGATGAAGACATAATCATGGTTGATGACATGGTCAAGGTTATGGCCAAAATCTTAATAATAGCTATCGTGGTGGTCATAAAAATAATAATGCATCTTCCCACTAGAAGTAGAAGAATCATGAAGAGAAAGAGAATAATGGATCAAAGCAAAATACAAAAAATCAATGCTATCAATGTGCATAAAAGTGCATTGGTCTAGCAACTATCGTACGCCAAAACATCTTTAAATGTCACACACTTAGATGTGTCGAATTTCTTTGAGAATCCTGAAGGAAAAATTGATCATTTGATTGGTGATGGCAAGATAAATGCCTGAAATTATGTGTTTCCATTAGTTACCTTAGTTTCATTTATGTTTTCGATTTGAACACTAGATTAAACTGTTGATGAATTATTTATTTTTATGTATTTTTGGATTAATTTTAATCAATGATTTATATTGAGTTGTTTCTTATAAATATGTTTTATTTTTATGAAGATATTATGAATCCTCCTCAATCATTAGTAGGATTAAGAACAAATGATGCAGACTTATATCCTACAGATAGTGCAATTACGCCAACCATTTTAAAAGATAAGAATATTTTTCTCACCTAACAATGGGAGAAAATAAGTTAATTCAATATTTGGAAGTAAAAGAATAATTAAAGATAATATATTACTACTTGGAGGGACATATTTCTTTATTAAAAATGCATTGTTTTCTCCAAAATCTCGCAGAAATTTATTGAGTTTTAAAGATATCCGCCAAAATGGATATAAAGTTGAGACTATAAATGTTCGAAATATTGAATATTTCTATATCACAACAATGTGAATTAGAAGTTCAAAGGATCATTCATTTACAAAGTATAGCAAACCAATTGCCAGACGCATTTTGTGATCCAAAAAGAGTTGCTAAATCTCATATTCTAGTTGAAAATGCTTTAATTAGATTTGATGTCCCAGTAGGACAACATGTTAATAATATAGCAAATGAGTCTATGACATGCTAGAAGCATGGTAGGCCACTTGGTTCCAAGAATAAAAATCCAGGAAAGAAAAGGAAACAAAATAAACAAAGTGATAATTCTCAAACTATTGATGTTCCTGAAGAGCTTGTAACAAAAAATGTTGACATAGATGAGAAATAACCCCAAAAAAGGTCCAAGTACCTAAAAATGATAAAAACAAAGAGATCTTAATCAACTATGTTAATTATGGAAAGGGATGGGACCAAAATGAAACTATTATTGACAATGTATTTGCATATGTAGTAGTAATTGATATTGCAAAAGAAAGTGATGACATCAAATGACAGTCTGTTAATGAATATTGACATAGAGATAATTGGCCAAAATGGAAAGATGCAATCTAAGCAGAATTAAATTCATTAGGAATATGCCAAGTTTTTGGGCCAATTGTTTTAACACTTGAAAATATTTAGCCAATAGGCTATACATGGGTTTTTGTGCGTAAACATAATGAGAAAAATGAAATTGTGAGATACAAAACACGACTTATAGCACAAGGTTTCTCATAAAGACCTTGCATTGATTATGAGAAAACTTATTCCCTAGTTGTGGATGCAATTACATTTAGATTTTTAATTAGCCTGACAAGTTTAGAAGGACTTCATATGCAACTTATGGACATTGTTATAGCTTATTTGTATGGATCACTTGATAATGATATATATACAAAAGTCCCTAAAGGATTGAAAATGCCTGAAGTATGTAGCATAAAACCTTGATAAATGTCTTTAATTGAGCTACAAAGATCCTTGTATGGACTAAAACAATATGGACGAATGTGTTATAATTGCCTTAGTGAATATCTTTTGAAGGAAGAATATACTAACAATTCAATTTGTCAATGTGTTTTTATTAAGAAAACAAAGTTTGATTTTTCTATAATTGCAGTTTATATTAATGATTTAAATATCATTGGGACTCTTGAAGAGGTGATAGAGATAGTAACTTACTTGAGAAGTGAAATTGAAATGAAAAATTTAGGACAAACAAAATTTTGTCTCAACCTACAGATTAAGCATTTATCTAGAGGGATTTTTATTCATTAGTTAGCTTATATTGAAAAGATATTAAAACATTTTAATATGGATAAATCCAATCCAATGAGTTCTCCTATGATTATTCTATCCCTTGATGTGAAAAAGAAGATGGTGAAGAAATACTTAGTCCAAAAGTACCATATCTTAGTGCAATTGGTGCATTAATGTGTCTTGCTAATTGTACAACACTTGATATAGCATTTTTTGTGAGTTTACTACCAAGATATAGTTCTTCACTAACTCAAAGACATTAAAATGGTGTGAAACAAGTATTTTGTTATTTATGTGGTACATCATTTATGAGTTTATTTTATTTGCATGACTTGAAATTAGAATAAATCGGATATGTAGATGTTGGATTTTTATCTGATCCACATAAAGCTTGATCACAAACGGGTTATTTGTTTTATATGGTGGCACTGCTATATCTTAGCGTTCTACTAAGCAAATTCTAACTGCCATATCATCTAATTATACTGAAATATTGGCAATTCACGAGAGTAGTAGAGAATGCATATGATTCAGATCTATGATCCAACATATCAAAGAAACATGTGATCTTTAATTTGATAAAGGAAGTCCAACAGTGCTACATGAAAATAATGCTGCTTGTACTGCACAACTTAAAGGAGGATACATTAAAGGAGATACAACCAAGCACATTTCATCAAAGTTCTTTCAAACATGAGCTTTATAAGCAAAGAGTTTTAGATATTCATCAAATTCGATCTATTGATAATTTGATATATTTATTTACAAAGACACTCTCTACAACCACATTTGAGAAGTTGGTGAACAAAATTGGCATGCGCCGACTAAGAGATCTTTGATAAAAATTATGTTTTCATGAGAGAGAGATTTTAGTATACTGTACTCTTTTTTCCTTAACATAGGTTTTTTTCATTGGTTTTTCTAGTAAGGGTTTTAACGAGGCAGTGTCATAGCGCTAGTTTCTATAAGAATAATATACTCTTTTTCCTTTATTAAGATTTTTTCCCACAAGAATTTTCTTTAATAAGGTTTTAATGAGACATATTCTTCATAATAGACATCCAAGGGGGAGTATTGTAATAATATTTAAGTAGTATGATATGTTTAGATGTCTATCACTATCTTTATAGATAGTTTTTTTTTTTAATGTAAATAGAACTCTATCTTTGATCTTATCTCTGTAATCTTTTACGCTTATAAATAAGTGTTACAGTCAATAAAATAATACACAAAAATTTATTTTCTCTTTTCTCTATTCTCTATAATTGTTTTTTATTTTATAATAAGTTTTTTTTAGTCTGTGCTTTTTTTGGGAGAGTTTTTTAATTTGAATATATATATCTCCATTTAATAGAAGATTATAGTTAGAAAACCTATTCTTGATACGATAAATAATTTTAATATCATTTAAACCATATTTATCTTTAAATAAATAAATAAATTAAATAGTTTAATAAATAATTATTTATTTATTTTGATAACGTGGATGTTATTCCACAATTCTATTACTAATCTGATTTTAAAAATATGGTTTTTCACCTCTTTGACAATTCCACACTTTTTCTTTTCTTTCAGTTTATCAATTTTTTGTTTTATTATAAATTTTTAATGATAAAAAAGGTATTAGAGTTAAAAAATTATAATCTTTTAGGCTAGTGGTTATACATCCATCTCAAAGTACTATGAATTCAATTCTTCATAATTTCAATTTTTATTAATATTTGAATAGTATTTTTTATTCAACTTTTGAAATAAATCGTGTAAAAATTTAATTCAATTAAATTACATTAATAGAATTGATTTCAATTACTGATAAAAAATTTGTGTGTTTAAAATAAATTTTAAAATAATAGAATTCATTTAAATTTTGTTATTTGAAATAATTGACAAGTAAATTGGTCCTTATATAAAAAAGAGTTTTAATTTAAATGAGAGCATTTTGAGTTTTTAATAGTGGATTTCATTAAGGTCTCATTTGATATGAGTGATTTTAAGTGAGATATTTTATAAATTCTAGATTCACCGTTTAACAACCTAAAAGATGGCCAAAATTCATAAAATTTGAAAAATTCCTTACTCTCCAAAATCTTTGATTTTGAAGGTTTTAATTTTCTACTTTTTAGGTGGGAAAGTCCAAAGTTTACCATTTTTTTGTGAATAAGTGATTCTACTAATTTCTTTTTATTTTAAGATTGTCCCTTATAAATTTATAATAGATTATCCCTAGTCAATTCATTGATCTTATAATCAATTCAAATGATGAAATTTATAAAATCTACAGCTTTCACAATCCATGAATTTTGTTAAATCCATGTGTTTAAAAATCTCTCGACCCAAACTAAGCCTAAATGAATTATATTTTTATATAATCTTTTCATTTTAACATGATTGCTATTTTTTTAAAAATAATTTTTTTACTCAAAAGAATTGAATTCTATTAGTTATTTTTTTAAATATAAGAACTGATAAAATAAAATAATATAATTTAAAATTCACAAAAAAAATAGATTTTTATAATTTTGACCTAATTATTGAAATTTATTTCTTTAATTTAGAGTATATGATCTATCATGTTTAGAGATGTTATGAAATTAATTTGAAAACCAAATGAGTTTTATATTTATTTATTTCAAATATTATTTAAGATATTATTGGTGAAAATTTTGGAAAAAGTGAGCGTGCCATGTGTGTAAGGTACATGAATAATAGAATTGCACCTTAGACTTCTAAATTCAAATAGATGTGGATTCCCAAGTTTTCTTATCATAGTATGCTTGGATTCAAGGAATGCACCAATTAAAATTGCAAATTCAAATGAAAATTGATTCTCTCAGAAATTATGAACAGTGGAATTGAAAAGGAAATTGAACCTGATTTGTATTAATTGAAAATATTGACAGAACATAAAATGGAAATATTGACAATGAAATTAAAGGGCTATTGAATGACAAAGAGCTGAAAAACTAAAAGTGCTTGAACAAACTAAGAAAATGAAACGAAAATTGCTATTGAACTGCTGTTGTATGGGTAGTTTTTGAGTGTAGTTGTCTGCCTTTTCCCTTATATACACTGGCTTTTCTTTTATATGCAACAGAGATAACTTCCCATTAGCCACTAACTTGCCCATTCTACTTTTGCTCCCTTGAATTTCTCCACTCTCTCCACTTGTAACATAATTAACTTCTACATCAATGTCCACTTTCATAAATTAATTAATTTAATAAATAAATTACTTTATTTCATAAATGAGTTGAATTTTGTAAATGGGCCTACAAAATTTATGGTGTAAAAAATTACCCCTTCATATATATGTTTTGGCCTAAAGGCCAAGACCATATATATGACTGACCTTTTCTTCAACAATTTACCATGGCCTTCAGGCCCAAAATTTTCTTTGAGTAGGATAATGAGAGAACGAGGCAGAGATTTAGGGACTGGTCAAAATTCAAATTCATCTCTCTCGTAAACTCAAACTCTTCAATTTACTCTTACAAAGAATATTTTTCCAAAGCCCCAACTCTTAAAAATCTCTTCTCTCTATTCCTAAATCCATTTAATTTTCAAACCCATCACAAACTCCATTTCATTTTTTTAAAAAAAAAATTTTTCCTTTAGACTTTTCATAATACCTAACTAATTCAAGTTCAAATTTTGAATTTAATCTTCCCAAATTCCATTTTAATTTTTCAAAAACCCATTTATTTCATAGAATCCAAGTAATTTTTTCCAATTTCTTCTCTCTCCTTTGATTTTCTCTCTTTCTACCCTTAAACCACTAAACAACAACTTCTAACAAGCACCTTTGTCATCACTTGTATCACCAAACCCATCTACTCAGATGGCATCAACTCCCACTACACCCAAACCTATCACACATCCCCTATAGTATCTTGACTTGGTGCTACACTTATGCTTGCACACACGCTAGCATGTACAGTGCTACCGTCTACAAACCCAATAGAGCTTCGCTCCTTCAACTGGCTAATCCCTTAGTAAGTTGCTTCTCAATAGCAGTACGCTTCTCTTCATCCTCATTGGCACCATCCTTGCTCCACCTTGCTTTGCCATCGTTCACAGCTGGCCCAACTTCATCGCAACATAGCTTACAGCCAACGACACCATTGCACAACACTTGTGTGCATAGAGACCCAGTAGTAGGCACACTTCCACGCTACCTAGCTGGCGTTGTTTACCATCATCATACTAGGTTTTTTTTTTTTTTTTTTCTCTTTCTTCTTTAATTTGTGCTTTCAATTTTGATTCCCCCCCTCCCCCACCCCTTTTTTTTTTGACATACCCAATAATTTTCACCAACAAATCCATTTAATCTCTACCCATCTTATAAAAATCCAAACCAAATCATCCATTCACATTGAAATTAGCCAACCCATCTGTAACCTTTTGTTGTCATCACTAACTGCTCTTGCCTGATCACCCATTCCATGCCAATATCATCGCTTAGCACCAACAATGACCACAATGCTAGCCCAAACTAGTGCCTACGTAGCAGCCTAGCGTATGCCTTGCATAGACCCATATCATTGAGCAGCAACTATTTTGCGAGCTTCACCAGCACTTGGCAGCATCACTAACGCACAACACTTGTGCACTATAACCTAACCTAGCAGCAAGCTCCTCACCCAACAAATTTCGCTAATAATGCCAATGACACCTATATCAGCTGCTCACCAACCAACGCCTTGTTGTTTGGCGTCACTCACCAACCCAGCGCAAGCAATAATGTTGCTCACACAAGGACCAACGGTGGCAGTCTCCTTCTTGCTACCTACTATCCTGGTTTGTGAGTTATTTTCACCATTTCTTTATGGGTCTTTGCAAATTTCAGTAGCTTCCATCATTTTTTAACTCTTGTACTAATTTCAAGTTACATAAAGCCTTGGTATTGGAAGCTTTTACCATACCACGAAGAACCCCATCATCACCAGGAAATTCATCTTCTCCTTCAATGAAGCTTCAAAATTCCAAAATTTATCTAAGAAAAAGAATTCAAAAAAGGTAATTTCTTGAGATTTTATTTTTTGAATTGTAATGGGTCTTGGAAAAAATCCCTTGGTGATTTTGATATTTGCTTGGGTGATTTTGGGTCTTCCTATAAGAAAAATTTATGTTTCTAAGCCTGAATTGCTGACAGATATGAAATTAAATGGCTATATTTTGCCTTTAGCCAATTTAAATCCATATTTAAAATGTTGAGTAGAGAACTTGATTAATATGCCTTTGACTATTTCCATTAAACAACTTTTAGGCATTGAAACTCTAGCCTAAAATGCAACAAAATGGTGGTTATATATTGCCTTTAGGTAAATTTAAGCAAATAATGATGTCTTGCACACACAAAATAGGCTATATGGAAACTTTGAAAATCTTATTACTAGATAACCATTGATGAACTCAAAAACTATGAGCGAGAAAATTTTCTTGAACAAAAGAAACCGTAGTGTTCAAATTTGTAATTGAAAATTTTCAAGTTTCCAAAATTCATAGCCTCAATTGAGAATTCAACACTTGAATAGTTGTGCTTTTGGCTTTCAAATTAAAGCTTAACATATAGACTAACTCTTATTCGAAACATCTTGAATGCCAAGCCAAAATGGTAAAATAAAAATATGGCCATATATTAGCCATATGAAGAACATTTAACATTTAAACTTGTAACAACATGGCGCCAAAATTTATGCTTTGGCTATTTTATAATTCTATTCACCATTGATGCATGGCCATATGAATGGCCTTTTGGAGAGTTTGGAAAATTGGGCATGAATGAAAATAATTTAGGTTTTTAGTGAATGGAAATTATGGAACTACAAATTGGATGGCCATATGTTGGCCTTTTGAGAAAGAATTTGTTAATTTCAATTTACAATGGAAAGAAAAATTTAGCCCTTGGTGATATTGGAACTCTAGCCTAAATTATAGAAACAATGGCCATGTGAGTGGCCTTTGGACAGCTTGCAACTTGTGATGGGTTCATGTAGGCTTAAAATGCATTTCACTGTCAGTAAAAAAATGAGTCCTAAATTTGAGTAGGAATGTAATGGTTTAAATGAGTAATAAGGAAAGAAAATTTTTTGCTCGGGTTAACATTGAAAAAGGCGATTAACATGAATTTGAGCAAAGTATTTGATCATTTAGACCACTAATGCAAATCCAATTGGTAGGGAGTGATGATTTTGAAAGATCATGAACTTGGAAAAGTTTGGAACTTAGTTGTGTAAGAGCTATGACATCTTTTTCTGTACTTTGTGGCTAAACACCATTTTCATTGAAAATTGGTTCTTTCTCTTTTGGATAACATGGTTAGAACCATTGTTAGCCATTTAGGCCAAAAACCTTCATACCATGAACTTTAACATTTTGGTATTTTTGCCCAAAAATCATTTTCACTTATGCCGTTATCTCCTACCAACTCATTCACTATGACATTGGCATAATTCATGTATTTTCATGCTTTGCATATCATTTGTATAATAAAATATGCCAATAATCATCATTATACACATCTTTGACTCTCTTGAGACAAATCCTAATGATCTGGTGATTTTTTGATGGTTTTCTATGAATATTGTGTGAATGGAAATTATAAGGTTATTTCGGCCGTGAATAAATTGATGAGTTTAGAGGCTTGAAATAGGCTTGACTGGAGAAATGTACTTCCAAATGATTGGATTTACTTTCTTTAAGGCTAACAAACCCTTAGAAAGATCATTTTCTAGTTTCTCAATCTTTAGAGCTTAGATCCTTAGGAAATTTTTGGTGGATAATAGCTTGGCAAGTCAAGGTACATATATATGAATACAACGTGGTCAAAAAATTCTAGACTTGTGTGACCTATTAGTATTATATATTTAGCTCTAAATAGTTTTTAAAGCATATTTAGTACCAAATGTAAATTGTACCTTATTCTTTTTCTCTGCAGCTTTCTCCATTGATCCATCATCCTCCTAGCTTCTATCTTCTCCACCATAGTTTTTAGCTCTAGCTTATGCCTTCTTCATACCTTATGATAAGGATTTAGCTGAGGTATCTCCATTTGAATTTGAATTTTTATATTGCTTCTTGAAACCCTATACTAATTCTCTGCACTTTCTCTCTGATGCTCTCAGGGTTTATTGTATTTAATTGGAGTTTCCCATCCACAACCTTCTTCTTCTAGCACTATTGAAGCAATTGAGGTAATTATTCAAGAAAAACTAATTTTCTTTGATTATTTCAATCACCTCTTTGACTTGTTTTTCTGATGCTTCAATTGATATAGGCTTTCTTTTAGCAAGTCAGCTTGGATTCTGGTTCTTGGGTAACTTTTCTTTCAAACTTGTGAACCTTAGTTATTTTTATGTCTATAGAGGTTAAACCTCTCTTGGACACTTGACCAATTTTTGTAAACGACATGGCTTTAATGATATGAAGACTTTAAACTTTCAAATGTTTTTGATCTTTGTGTTGTGGCTTATGGATTGATATAAAGGGCTGAGCCTCCATATGTCTTGTGAAACATGTTTTGATGCAGACTGTGACTTTTGAGATAAAAATATATACTTTAGTAGTTGACAGAGGCTAAGCCTCCCTTTGAATTGTATATTACATTTCAGAATTGATGAACCTTTATTTGATTGCGAACTTTTGCATTTCTCTTTAATTTGATAGAGGCCAAGCCTCCATTCTCATGCAGCCCTCCACTCATCACCTTCACAGATTCACCACAGCCATCCCATTACATCATATAGCCATGCATCATAGAACATCCGCACAGACTCACTTACAGCCATGTCATAATACTTTTGTTGATACTTTATATGTCACTGACTAAAATGTGAGTTAGTGAAATAAGAAAAAGCAAAATTTATAAAAATAGAACATAGATTTTTAGAAAATGGCCATTAGACCTACTCCTTTTATTATTTGAAATTCAAGTGGCTATATAGCCTATTTATATAGGAAACTAGAAAAAAAAAAACATAAATAGCCATGCGAATGGCCTTACATATAATAATAGGTCAAAAATATACAAAAACTTTAGAGACGTAGGGACCTAATCTAGAGGCCATGGGTCAGCCTAACGCATCTTCTTCATTACTTCTTGTTAGTCATTTCCCACATAGTGGGACATTATTGGCAGCCTTTAGAGTAATTAATGCAATCTTTTAGAATAGTTGGCTAAAAATAGTTAGTTCTCTTAATAAGCCACCTCATTTTGGCTCTAGGTTGATGAACCCTACATAGCATCTCATGAACTTATTTCATGACTTTTAATGCCTCGGGAAATCTAAGGCACCTCAACAATAAGCTATTATATCCTTTTTTATACCATTCTCCTTCTAAAAGTATTAAATTCTGAGCCTGCACTCAATATGGAGTTTTGCTAGAGCAGTCTAAATAATTCTTCAACCCATTTCTATGGTCATATATCACTCCTCTGTTAACATTGAAAGATTCCGCATTGATTTCGGAGGCTATTTTGGTTAACTCATCTGCCTCCTTAAGATCATGTAAAGCAGTTATATTTTGTATTTCTTCAATAATTGGTTGAGACATCGGCCTATATGGCATGATGGCTGTAGGTTTGAGGCATGCCTTAGCTTATTGTATAATTCTTTCCTTGGGCATATAGATAGGTTTTGGCTCCCCCTTCTTATTTCTTCCTGTGAACTAGATTGGGCCAAAATCCATGTCATAGTACCTGGCCTCAACTGATTGAGAAATGTTGTCTATCCACCCATACCACTTCTACATCATCACCTTTCCAAAACAATAGAAACTGGTGAAGAGAAGATGGTACATATTAATTGGCATGTATCCAATATCTCTCTAGCAAAATATTATAACTTGCAGATGAATTGACAGCAAAGAAAGCTGAAAAGGAGGTTTTACTTCCAATAGTAATTTTGATAGGTAAAATGCCAAGTGTCTTAGTTACCTCCCCTGTGAATGCATATACTAACACTTCTATTGCTATCAAGTCATCCTCTCACCTTCCCAAAATACTTAGCATCTTAAGTGGCAGTACATTTATCGCTAACCCATTATCTACCAATACACTGGACACTGGCCTCCCATTCATGTGAGCTTTCACATACAGTGGCCTAATGTGCTTGGTTATTTCCATAGATGGTTTGTCAAAAATCACTCTTTTTGATTTGTTTGGATCAGTAGCTTGAATGGTGATGCTACTCTTTCCTTCTTGTTCAATAAATGATGTACCTTGATGTTCTCTCTTTTCTCTTATAATCTTGATCACTTATTCTTATTTAGCTTCTTTTGACTTAAAGCTAAAAGGTAAAGTTATGCAGGCTGTAGCACAACCAAATAGGATTGGAATTATTCCAACCATAAAAGTTTCCTCTACCATGGATTCGACATCTTCATCCTGAGGAACTTCCTTAAGACTTCTTACAGGTGACAACAGGTTATCTTCATCATTTGTGAAATCCACATCTTCAGTAGCTTTTCTGCAAAACTTGGACTTTGGTGGATTCTGTTTTGTTTGACTTTCTGCCTCTTTCTTTAATCTTTTTGTAGCTCTTTGCCTTAATAACCTCCTCTTTTGGGTTCTAGTCAATAGTTAAGGAAAATTTTTATGTTAAACCCTATGCCATTGATTGCTTGGCAACACAATTAGAGGTGTGATAAATCTTGGTTGATTTCTTTGAAATTTAGGTACACGGGCAACATGTTTTTGAGGAACATTTTGAACTCTTGGAAATCTTGCAAGAAGTCTCTTCTCAATCTTTATTTCCTGCTTTTCCACTAAAACCCTCTTAGGAATTGAAACCTTTCGATATGCCTTATAAGGCTTGACTTCTACTTCTTTTCTCTTTTTCTCTGCAGTTTTCAAATTAAGGAAAGTCCTTGATGAGGGATAAAAATGACTCTTAAAAGATTTCTGGGCTCCCTTAGATCAAGGCCCACTATCACCTTATGCCTCCCAAGAGTATAGAAGGACGAACGAAGCCCACAGGCTGAATTCTCAATTAACCTAAGCCCAAAGGCTCTCTGAACAAACTTGTGTTACTTTATCATCAAGTAACTTGTTGAACAAGCCAAGATCGAAGCTTACTGCTGACGTGTCATATCAAATGACACCAAGACATATCCTTAGGCAATCCGCACCCTATCCCGACACCTCCCTCACCAAACACCTTTGAGGGCAGGACAAGGGACATGCTTCCGCCATCATTACACCTACCCTCGTTAGACGATATGGTTGAATGACAAAAGACATCCTCTCTCAGGGAAAGGTGTCGGTCTTACCTCATACGAAATCATAAAAAAGAAGAAGAAGAACTCAAGCCTAGGTAGATAGAATTTTATACTCTCTCACCTGCTTTCTTTTACTAAAAATACTCTGAAGCTCAAAGAGGAGATAATCTCTCCTTGGGGATTAATACCTTACAATACTAACTTGATCGTCTGAGAGTCTTTGCCAGGAGAAGGACCTGGCTCCTCTTTGATCATTTTTCTTTTCTTTGTAGATATAAGCATCCAAGCCCATTCAGGAAGATCTAGCCCATCTTCCTTCATCTTGATCTCGTACTGACCAGTCCTCAAGTCAAAAGTAGTTGCATTAATGAGTGCCACAAGAGGAAAAGGGTCCTCATCTATCAATGTGGCCTCCTTCTTGTCAGGGAACTTTAAGATCCCTTTGTTAATTTTATTTTGGACTAAGTTCCTAAAAGACCAACAACTGTTAGCATTATGATTGAATGAGTTGTGAAACTTACAGTAATCTCTCCTTTTTAGTCTCTTTGGAGGGTAACTTGTGATCAGGATGTAACTTGATATAATTTTTCTTTAACAAGAAATCAAAGATTTCTTTAGTTTTGACACTTCAAATGTATATTGAGGAGTGGCACTTGTGCCTTGAGTTTTCTTCCATGCATATGGAATTTTCTTCACTAATGAAGGGCACACACAAGATCCATTAATGGATAAGTCAGCCACTGCCACTTCTCCATTAAGCTCTTGATAATAAGTTCCCATACTGAATCTCTTCTTATGACTTTCCTCACTTAGAAGTTCCTCATAGTCTGCCACTTTAGCTGCAAGTTCATAAAAATCTTTGAACTCCATCCCCTGAACTTCTTCCTTAACTCAATATCCAGTCCTCTTTGAGGCATTTTTATAAATTCAGTCTTAGGTAAACAAATCTTGCATCTATTCCTCATTTTCTTGAATCTTGCTATGTATTGGTCAGTAGAGTCTCTTGCTCTCTGAGTAACCCTTGAAAGCTCGGTAATACACACCTCTGGTTCTGCTATAAAGAATTGAGTGTGAAATTGCCTCTCCATTTCCTACCAATTCATAATGGAGTTCCTTAGCAAGGTAGCATACTAAGTAAATGTTGTACCTATTAAAGAGTTAGGAAACAATCGAAGTTTAAAGTTAGCAAAATTCTCCAAATTAGCTAGTTCACCACACTGTATAATAAACCTAGCCATATGCTCCAAGGTGGATTGAATATTTCCTCCTCAAAATAAGGTAAAGTAAGGAATTCTATATCCCCTTGGATAAGGGTTTTCCTTGTCAATAGCATTAGGGTATGGCTTATAGAACTCAGGCTAGCCAATTTGTCTTAGGCCAAGCCCATACAACTCTTGTACTACCTCCCTCACTGCATCTTGGTTTCCCCTATTAACTCTTTGTGCCATGCTCCCCACACCCTCTTGGAATGGTGCCCATTCATTAGTTTCATACATCATAGGTTGGTTGACTAGGCTTGTGTTGGCAAAAATTTGTTAAGGAGCTAGCTTGCCATTAGGGTGGCTATTCATTGGTGTTACTCTGGGTAAGACACTTATTTCCTCTCTTCTGTGTGGAGGAAGATACCTTTCATCAATAAACAAGGGAGGATTAACAGATCATTGTTGTCCATTTCCTTCTTAAGAACTAAAAGAAGATTGTCCTTCAAGTTCTTCTCCATTGATTTGTTTTGCAGGCCTTGAAGTTGCATTTTAGCCTCCAATGCTAGTATGATTCATCTTTTCTGCTATATTAGCAATCATAGAACTAAGTTGCTAAATATCTTTACTGTTTTTCACACCAATTTGCTGCAAAGCCTTGGCATTATCTTGTGTAATTTTTTACTGCATCTTAGTGTTATCTTCAGTAACTTGCTTCTGGCTTTCCCTCATGAATCTCTATGCCTCTTTTAAGATGTGCATGGTCTGCATCCTAAAGTCCTTTGCAATAGTTTTCAAACTATTTTCCTAAATCATAAAAGGATTTAAGTTCTCACCTTGTCCAACAATAGGTCCTATTGGAATTGGCGCTTCATTTTGAGATTCCTGAGGCACTAAGCTTTTCTCAATCTATTTCACTATATGAGGAACAAATCCCTCTTGCCCTTCCTTATCAGCAGTAGCACTGACATCCTGAGACACCACAGTAGTTTCTTTTCCAGTATTCTTCCAAGGCATTCTGAACTCGTCCCACTAGGTGTGCCAAAATTATGTTGGTGAAAAATTTGGAAAAAGCAAGCGTGCCATGTGTGTGAGGTACATGAACCGTAGGATTGCACCTTAGACTTCTAAATTCAAACAGATGTGGATTCTCAAGTTTCCTTACCACAATATGCTAATGAAAATTGATTCTATTGGAAATTATGAATAATGGAATTGAAAAAGAAATTGAACTTGATTTGTATTAATAAAAAATATTGATAGATCATAAAATGGAAATATTGACAATGAAATTAAAGGGCTATTAAACGACAAAGGAAATGAAACGAAAATTACTGTTGAACTATTGTTGCCTGGGTAGTTTTTGAGTGTAGTCATATGTCCTTTCCCTCATACAATGGCTTTCCTTTTATATCCAGCAGAGGTAACTTCCCATTCGCCACTAACTTGCCCATTCTACTTTTGCTCCCTTGAATTTCTCCACTTTCTCCACTTGTAACATAATTAACTTCTACATCAATGTCCACTTTCATAAATTAATTAATTTATTTCACAAATGAGTTGAACTTTGTAAATGGGCCATGTGCTTCAATAATACCGGGCTATAAATTTATGGTGTAAATAGATATTATGTGGATTTCATATATTTTCATACTTATTGTTTTAAAATTAGTAGTTCTTTTTTGTTACATGCTAGCTATGATTATTAATCAAATAATTCAACTTTTGAGAAAGCAAAGTATTCTACAATTAAATAATATAAAAATTCAAGAATTAATAGCGTAATTAAATTTGGAAATTCGAAGGATTAAAAATGTAGCATATTTTAAAACATATTGTTACAAATATAGAAGTGTAATGAACACAGTGAAGGTCTAAATTAAAAATTAAGAAATTAAAAAAATTATTTTTTATATAAATTTAGCTCTAATTTAAATTTAAATCCAAGATTTTTTTAGCTCTATAGATAATTTCAATATCATCAAAGCAAATGCACTAATAAATCTTAAAAATCAACACAATTAATTTTTGAAATAATAGAATAAAATTGTATATTATATAAAATCTCATAAAGATTTTTTTTTATTGTCATAGTTCTTTAGTTCAAGTTCACTGCTTTGTGAATTGTCAGGTCTACCAGTAATATACAGAGAGGAAGATGAACCATCAGAAGCCAATGATAAGAAAAAGTATGTTATTATTTTCAAATAATTAAGTAAAAATTGTTTTGTGTGATAATTTAATGAGTAGAATCAACTTATTAATAAGTATAAATGGTGCCTTTTTTTAACTTCTTTTTTTATTTTCTTAAAAAAAAATATAGGCTTAAGTTGATTTTATTGTATTTCAAATTTCATAAGAATGTGTTTTTTCCATCTTATATAGGCGCAGGAGATCAAAGAATTAATCCTCTAAAGTAGGTCATGAAGGCCATGGGAGGAGAAGCATCAGTTTCAACAATCCTGATGAGGGATAAAAGTGGCTTTCTTATTATATATGGGCTCTGGGGATTAGAAACCCACACTTATTTTAGGCCCCTTAACATTTCAGAAAAAAGGCTGAAGCCCGCTGATTGAATCCCCATGGCCTTATAGCCCATATATACATCAAACGAAGAAGCTACCAATGAACTTACTTTACTTCACTCACAAGTAACCTACTGAGCAAGTTATGTCTAAAGTTCCCGACATAGATGTCATATCAACTGGCATAAAGACACCACCTCAGACGGCTCGCCTCATATCCTGACACAATTCTCATTAAACATTTTTGAGGATAGGACAGAGAACATGCGCCCACTACCTCTGCACCTACCATGCCAGTCAAAGGGACTAAACGATAGAGAACACGCCTCCTCATGGAAAAGACTCCCCTAGGATAGACTCTCACCACTGTCCCTGAAACCACTCCTAGGAGGAATGTAGCTCGAACCTTGGAGTATGAAAGACAACCTCAAGGGCCCATAGGAGTCGATCAGGAGTAGTTGATGAACCTAAGAGCTAACCTTGAGGTAAGGCCTAAAGGAAGATGTGGAGATGAGAAAAGTTCAATGGAGGAAGAAGGGAGCATTGAAGCTTCACTCCCAAGGAATGAATATGATAGTTTGTATGGGAAAAATTCCCATACAAATGGTAGAGAGTGAAGCATGGGGAGGAGTAGAGGAAGGAGTGAACAGAAGGGAAAAAAACATGAAGAACAAGAAAGCTTTAAGAAGCACTCGAAGGAGGGAATAGACTAAGGGAGAACATTCTGTTGCTAATCACCTCTCACAAATTTGGGATAGGAGATCACCCAACATTAGCATCAATCATCGAAGGAAGGAAGAGGAAGTGAGAGATGTTATGAATAAGTTCTCAGAAGAAATGAATCAAGGTTCTAGCGGAAAGACTATAGATAAAACCTTGAAGCTTACCCTAAAATCTCCTTTTACTAGAGCCATTAGAGATTATCTTATGCCCAGCAAGTTCAAACCACCCGTGTTAAAAAAGTACAATGGGGAGGCTGATCCTAGAGTCCACATCGTGGACTATAAACACATAGTTGAACTTCAAACTACAGATGATGAGGCTCTATGCAGAGTGTTCAGAGGATCCTTGGAAGGAGCTGCAACTAGATGGTTCAATAGCCTGGAAGAAAGAAGTGTCAGCTCTTTCATGGAACTTGCCAAGTCCTTTATGCATCGATTTGCCTCTAGCATCCCAGTAAACTGAAAAATCTAATACTTAGAGATGGTGGTGCAAAAAGAGAATGAATACCTAAGGGATTCTATGGCTTGTTTCAATTAAGAAGCCTTGAAGGTTACTCATTTGGATTAGACTCAAGTGGTGGAAGCCTTGTAAAATGGGACCTCCCACACAGATTTCCTTAAGGCGCTTGGTCGCCACACTCCTCGCACCCTGGAGGATGTGATGGCACTAGGGCTCAGAAATATATATAATAGGATGACGCTTTGGCTTTTAATAAGATAACAAAGCAAAGAAGAATGGAGACCACTCTTAAGAGAGAGCCAAAAGCGAAGCGAGAAAGGAAAGTCGAAGAGAAACAAGAAGAAAAGCCCTTTGATAGAAGAAGGGGAGGGAGAGGGTGAAGCAACCAACCACGTGCCAGCTTTGACCTGAGCAAGTTCACCCCTCTCAATGCTAACCCAGCAAAAGTCTTTGCAACTTTCAAAGATCAAAATATATGGGCTCGTCCCAAGCCCAAGGCAGCCCCTCCAGAAAGAAGAGATCAAAACAAATATTGTCTCTTCTATAACACTCATGGTCACAACACCAATGATTGCAAGTAGTTAATGGAAGAGATTGAGAGGCAGATTAAGCAAGGCTATCTAGGAAAGTTTGAAAGAAGAGATGAATCAAGCAGAGCTTGTCCCAGCGGAGATAGAGGAAAGTATCCTGAGAAGGTTAATAACGGTTCGGTAGGGACCATCCATTGTATCACTGGAGGACCAGGTGAAGCCCGTGGAGATATTAACAGTGCAAAAGCTTTAGCTAGATAAAGAGAAAGACTTAAGTACATTTACTACAAAGGGACAAGGAGTAAAGCAGAGAGACCAGACGAAAGTGCCCTTCATCACTCCCCATGCGGACCCATTTGTAATTCAAGTAGTTATAGATAATTAAATGGTTAAGAGAATCCTAGTAAATGGAGGAAGCTCAATCAATCTATTGTCATAGGAGGCGTATACGAAGATGGGTCTCAAAAAAGAAAGCTTGGAAGAAGTAAGCTGCCCAATTCGCTCCTTGGACAGAACAGAGGTTCCATCAATAGGAGCGCCAGACTTCCATTCACCATTGGCACACCTCTCAAAAGTGTGATGACCATGGCAAATTTTGTTGTTGTCAGAATGCATTTAACTTACAATGTCTTGCTTGACCGACCATTGCTGTACGAATTGGATGCTTCGACGAACTTCAGGCATTTGAGAATGACTGTTCCAAAACTAGATGGAGGAGTGTTCTATGTCTATGGCATTCAGGAGGGATAGGAAGAAAGGTAGCAAAATAAGAGAGTAAAGAAAAACATGGCCAAAGCTCAAGTCAAAGAAGTAGCTATAGTTGAAGCTACTATTCCTAAACAACAAATCGAACCCATTAATAGGTTAGAAAAATTGGTGATCAGAGATGAATCCGAAGAGTTTTTGATGATCAACTCTTCCCTGGGAAATGAACAGAAGTTGCATGCACATCAATTTCTAAAAGGCCATGCTCACAGCTTTTCCTGGTCTTCGGCAGAGATGGGGGGAGTAAGCCCTAAGGTAATAATGCGTCAATTCAATGTTGATCCTACCTGCAGACCAGTTAAATAGAAGAAGATATTTTTTGGCCTAAAATGGTAATTAGTAATCAATCAAGAGGTGGACAAACTCGTGAAAGCAAGGTTTATCAGGGAGGTACAATACCTGAAGTGGCTAGCGAACATGGTATTAGTCAAGAAGGCAAACGGGACCTTTTGGATGTGTGTAAATTTCATAGACTTGAATAAAGCCTATCCAAAAGACTCCTCTCCCTTGCCCATGATCGATAAACTAGTAGATTTAACAGCAGGTTATGGATTTTTGTCATCCTTATATGCAAACCAAGGATATCACTAGATCAAAATGCACCCAGATGATGAGGAGAAGACCTCTTTCATAACAGAGAAAGGCATTTACTATTACATATCAATGCCTTTTGGCCTAAAAAATGCCGGAGCCACTTACTAGCGCCTAGTCAATAGGATGTTTAAGGATCTATTGGGTAGAAATCTAGAAGCGTATGTGGATGATATGATAGTGAAAAGTAGAAATTTTGAAGACCATATCCATGATTTAGCTAAAGTATTAGCAGTAATGGATGAGTATGGGATGAAGTTAAATTCGAAGAAATGTGCCTTTTTCATTTAGGGAGGCAAGTCTCTAAGACGCATGATTAGTGAAAAGGGAATCGAACCTAATCTAGACAAAGTAAAAGCTATCTTAGATATGGTAGCTCTTAAGAATGTGAAAGAAGTATAAAGACTGATAGGGTGAATAGCCGCACTGAATAGATTCATGTCTAAATCTATTGAGAAGTACCTTTCTTTCTTTAAGAAATTGAGAAAATCACAAATGTTTGAATGGATAGAAGAATGCCAAGTAGTGTTTGAAGAGCTAAAAGCCTTCCTGAGCTTAGAGCAGATTTTGAGTAGACCCTTGCCAGGCAAAGAAGTACTAATTTACTTGTTTGCCTTAGACCAAGCAATCAGTTCCATGTTGATCAAAGAAGAAGTTATGGTCTATAAGCCAATTTACTATTTCAACAAAGTCTTGTAAGGAATGGAGTTAAATTACTCTCTAATTGAAAAGTTAGCATATGCTCTGGTACTTTCTACCCAGAAGTACAAAATATACCTGTAAGCACACCAAGGAGTAGTGGTTACAAACCAGCCACTACAATGGGTGCTCCACAGGCTTGAAACCTTGGGAAGGATGTTGTGTTGGTCCATAGAATTAAGACAACATGGATTGTAGGATAGAGTGAGATCAACAATCAAAGCCCAAGCATTGGTGGATTTTATCTCTGAATGCAAGCAGCAAGGGATAGAAGTCCAGAAAAGGTAAAGCAAGCAGGACTATTGATGGTTTCCTCGGATCTTCAATGGGAATTCTTTGTAGATGGTGTTAGCATCAAGGAATGAAATAGTGTAAGCATTGTACTTAGAAGTGCTCAGGGGTTCTCACTAGAATATACATTGGGATTAGACTTTAAAGCTACCAACAATACTACAGAATATGGAGCCATGATTCAAGGATTGCTCTTTGCTAATTACCTCCGTCTAGAACAACTTACAATATACAGTGATTCCCAATTGGTAATCGGACAAATTGAGGGAGAATTTGAGGCTAAGGAGTTAAATATGGCCAAGTACCTGCAGAAGACGAGAGAGGTCATACAAAGAATGAAGGATAGAGGAGTCAAGCTGCGCTTCTAAAAGGTGCCCAGGGAAAAGAATTACAGAGCAGATAGTCTCAAAAAGTTGGCTGCTTCTCACCCTGTCGAGCTTCCTTAAAAAATATATCTAGGCACCTTAACCTCTTTTAGCATCTGAGAGGGGGAAGAAGTTATGGAAGTTGGAGAAGAGCCATATTGGATAGATCCTATTAAACTTTACCTGGAAAAGGGAGAGTTGCCTAAAGATGACAAGGACGCCAGAAAGATTAAGCAAAGAAGCTCTCACTTGTGCCTCCACAACAGAATCCTATACAAGAGAGCCTATTCCTTGCCTTGGTTAAGGTGCCTAAGACCGAGTGAAGCCAAGTACACCCTTCAAAAAATACATGAAGGATCTTGCGGAATGCATATTGGTGGAAAGATGTTAGCAGCAAAGGCAATTAGATAGGGATATTATTGACAAAAAATGAAGGACGAAGCCATAGCATTCATCAAAAAATGCCCATCATGCTAGAAGTTTGACAATGGAAAACACGTCCCAGCATCGAAACAAGCTACTATTTCTAACTCTTGGCCCTTCACCAAATGGGGGATGGATATAATAAGACTTTTCCCAGTAACATCAGGACAAAAGAAGTTCCTCTTAATAGCAGTTGAATACTTTACCAAATGGGTTGAAGCTGAAGCTTTAGCCACCATCATTGTCGAAAAAGTAATCAACTTCTTATGGAGGAATATTATGTGCAGATTTGGTATCCCATATCAACTTGTTAATGACAATGGCAAATAGTTTAATAATGCTAAAGTTAGGACCTTTTGTTCAGGGCTCCAGATCAAGCAACATTTCTCATCTATAGCCCATCCTTAAACAAATGGCTAGACAGAAGTAACAAATCAAACTATATTACAAGGCATTAAACGAAGTTTAGATGAGTATGATCGAAGTTGGGCAGATGAACTACACCATGTGTTGTGGGCATACAGGACTACTCCAAGGCAACCTACAGGAGAGACTCCATTTAGTTTGACCTATGGCACAAAAGTGATAATCCTTATGGATATAGGCCTCCCAGTGGAAGAGTTAACTATTGTGGGGATGAAGACAATGATCAAGCCAAGAGAATCGATTTGGATCTCCTAGAAGAGATTAGAGACTTAGCCAGCATCTGAATGGCTAATTACAAATAGCAAGTTGCCAACCATTTCAATAAAAAGGTCAAGCGCAGAGTATTTGGCGAATGAGATCTAGTGATGAGGTTCCTAGAAGCCACCGGAAAATATGAAGGCATGGGCAAGCTCGCACCTGCATGGGAAGGACCTTTCCAAGTAAAAAGAGTCATAGGTCCTAGTACATACAAACTTGTAACCATAGAAGGTGTTGAAGTTCCTCATACTTGGAACATTCAACATCTCAAGATGTACTATCAATGATAGTAATAACAGATATTCAAATTATTTCAAATCACTAAACTTAAAGACATCTACGTCAAAGTAGCCTCTAATGAAGCATGTTATAACTGTGCGCAAGGAAATGCTAAAGCTTCGGCTTAAACGATGATGTAACCTTAAGTAGTAATTTCAAAAGCCCTAGTGAATCTAGGCACGATTCCTCACCAAGAGTGAGATGAACTTCTCTAAAGGGAAGCCTAAAGCCCTAGTAAATTTAGGCACGATTCCTCACCAAGAGTGAGATGAACTTCCCTAAGGGGAAGCTTAAAGCCCTAGTAACTCTAGGCATAATTCCTCACCAAGAGTGAGAAGAGTTCCTCCAAGGAAAAATTGAAAGCCCTAGTAAATCTAGGCATTTCATAAAGAAAATGAATGCTAGTGATGAATACTCTTAAGCTTCTACTCGAATGACGATACAGTTAAAGTAACAATCCTAGAAGCCTTGACAAGTCTAGGGAAGAATACCTAACCAAAGATGGGATTAATCCATCAAGTAAAGAATTCCTTCCTATGCAAAAGTACTTCATCTTCACAGAGGGAAAGAGGACAACTCATGGAAGTAATTTTCAAAGCCTTTCATGGAAGTTGTTGAACGTTGAAGGATAAGTGTGGTAAAAGTAACAACACATTAAAGGTATAAAAATTATATTATTTTATTTCAAAATGAATGCATTTACATCTATACTTGTGAGAATATGTATACAAAATAATAAACGAATAAAGAATTTAAGTACAAAAGAAAAAAAAAAGAAGAAAAAAATAATCAAGGCTTCAAAGCAGAAGAGCTATCTTAAAGACCCTTTTGAACAATGGGGGAAGCTTCTACAACAATAGGAGGCAGAGGTTGATCACTTATAGAATTTGGCCAAACAGCAGAGAGGGGTTCGACTTGTTGAGGCTCCATTCCAACTGGGAGTCCTTTCTTTACATCCCTTTCGCCTTCATTGAAAGTTTTAGAGATAGCAGATGAGACCGGAACATCTGTCTCCTAAGTATGAAAATCCTTAGGCCTAGGAACACCTTCATTCCTCTCTAAAAACAGACTCTTGAAATTCAGAAAGATCGGGAGCTGGAGATTCTTCAACATCATCTAACTCAGCTATCACTTGCAGCACACTAGGAAAGTGCTCCGCCGCATCACGGAGAGTATTATTATAATATTCGGTTGTTACTTTATAAGTATGGTAGGTGATGATATCATTGAAGCTTTTGGATTGCATGAAGTCCCTCACAGCCCTTCTTCAACCTTCCTTAGCTTGATTAGCCTTTTTAAGTGCAGCTTTAGCTCGATCGGAAGCTTACTTATATCTAAATTCTATAACCCAAAGATCTTGTTGAGTCTTCTTCATATTTTCCCTAGGCAAAGGAATCTCCTCAGTCTCCTTCGCAAGCTCCTTATTGGCTATCTTCAGCTTGTCCAATTGTGCATTTAGATCCGTAATGGCTTTGTCTTTGATGGCCACTGCCTTGGCTAATGTCTTAGTCTCCCTCTCTGCCCTGAGGCAAACCTTTTCATAGGCCTTCACCTGCGTTTCAGCCTTCTCTGCCTTTGCCTTAGCAGAAAATAGCTCCCCTTCTAACCTTGAGCATAACCTTTGTCTTTCTCCTGCTGCTCGTCAGGCATCTTCATAATGATCCCTCAACAGACCAAAGTCAGTCCTCAGGATCTTGGAATCAAGAAAAACCTATAAAAAAACTAGTAACAGAAGTCAAAAAATAGGAATTTCAAAACATATAATTGCAATTGAAGAGTAAAGTAAGAATACATTCTCTAGCAGAGCCTCTTGTTTGGCAAGAGTGTTTGTTATTGACCTAAAAAGAGGTGTAAGGGCCGGACGCAGAAAAAGGAGAGGGGCCATTATAATAGCAAAGGGGATAGGAGCCAAGCGAACATCAGTTAAAGTATCAGCTCTTTCAACTGGGCTAACTCTCACTATGATAGCCTTAGTTGGCTCCACAACCCTTCGTCTCTTGGTGGGCAGAAAAACACGTACCATCGTCGCCTGCTGAGGGCCCCTAAGACAAGGATGGCCTCCATCATAGTAGCAAAAGTTGAAGTAGCAAGGGTAAGCCTCTTTCGACTAAGAAAGTCTTCCATAATCAACTTCTTCTTTGTGGGCGAAGGGGAGAAATCCTTATAGGGGCACTCACCTCCGCCGAACCCCCTACCAAAGCAGCAACTGAAGATTCCTCTAGAGCCCCAAATTTTGAAGAAGAAATAATAATAGGAAGCTCTGCAGTTGCCTCAGGCACTGCAAAAGTGACAGCTGCTACAAGAGCCTTGAAGGAAGGCTCAGAAACTATGGCGTTCGCCTCATTAATAAAAACTGCAGTAGAAGAGCAAAGACATTAGCGAACATAAATAAATAAATGATACAAGTAAAAATAATGAAAGAAAGGCAGAAATTTGCCTCTAAAGATGAAGGTCTTTCCTTTGCCCACCGTCTTAATAGGTGAAGGAAAAAGCTTCTTGAGGACTGCTAGATCAGGAAATGAGATCCTTTGCTCCTCGACAAATCTCCTAGGCCTCCGCCTCCTCAATGCTAGGAGGCTTCCCAGGCATAATGCTCTTAGACCATCTCAAATGGCTCCCTTTGATGACTCAAAGATCTATAGGAGACGAAGGAAATGGTATAGAAGGAAGGCGAAAGTTACCTACCCCTACTTCGATCTCTAGGACATTGTAGTCCTATACCATCTTTACCAAATGTGCCTCAAACTCAGCATCAAGGACATCCGTTAATGCTTTCTCTAAGTTCACCAATCGCTCTGCCCCTTGAGAAGAATGAGCAATGGCATCAAGGATACTAGGCATCGGAGGTCCCTTCACCTTCAACTTTGGATGAGGAGGTGGAAGTTTTCCTTTCCCTCTATCACTAGTAGGAGGAGGTAGGGGCGAAGGAGGAGGAGGAGGAGCTCTGGCAGTCCCAAAGATCAAGATCGCCCTTTAGGAAGTGGACTTGGTGATGGTAGTGGTTGCAGCTTGAGATGAAGAGGCCGTTCTCTGCAATAGAATGATCAAAAGCTTTAACAAGTCATCTCTAAATGATATGGATTGACTTCACATTTGTAACACCCATTTCAGTCCCTTCTGTTCAAGCAGCAGGACCCTACCCAACAGGAATGCGCTTTGCCAGCTTTTCTTTATGAAACTTTGCTGGCTTTGACTTGGAGTTAGAAGAGGTTTGCGTTCGAAGCCTCCAAGCATGAAGATTAAGAACAGGAAGCTCGGTCCCCTCATCAAAGGGTCTTGGGAGAACCCTTTTTATTTCTTTTAAAATATCTTGTAATGCTCAGGATCTTTGGCCTTCATTACAATCAAAACAACAACCACAATAGAGTTAGCGATCTATCACCCTTCAACAATCAAGCTCTGATGTATAATTAAGGAATTACCTCTCATGTCTCTCAATAAGAGTCTGAGCGTAGGAACACTATGTTCACCATCTACATAGAAGGAGGCCATCATCCTCTTAGAGTTATAGACAAAGCCTTGGAAAACCAAAGTCTTTAGGTCTGCCTTCTTCTTCTTGGATAACCTATTGGGCCAATCAATCAGGCCCTCAGTCGGATGCAAAAAATGGACAGGAAAGTCAAATCCTAGAGATTTGTCACCAAGGCCATCAATGACCTCTATCAGCCTAAATTTGTCTTTCCAGTCCTTCATTTTGTTCTCTTTCCTAAAAAAGAGACTTCGGCGAGGCCTCGCAGAAGTCATATAGACGCTAGGTGATTTCTGCGCACTCTAGATTCTAAAGAAACATTGGAACAGGTGGGTGGTGGGCCGAATATTGTAGGCGAAGCGTAAAACTTTTAAGAGGTGCATGTCCCTTATGGAATTAGGAGTCAACATCGTGGGATTCACTCCGAAGTAGTTAATGCACTCAACTTTGAAGTCGATCGGAGGGAAAAGAAGACTAGCCTCTAGTTGATGGTAAAAGATGATGTAGTGGTGATTATCTTTAAGGAGAGCAGCTTTAAAGTCGCTAGAATAGACCCTTTCATGAGCTTTAGCACGACGAAATAAGAATCGATTGCTGCCCTCTAGATTTTGGCCGAAGGCTAAGAATTCAGAGGTCTTGCTAAAAGGAGCAATCTCTCCCCACTCCTCTTCTAAGATTTTCTAGTATTGAGCAAAACTAACTTGATCCCTTCTGGGATGTTTTCCTTCCTTGGTGCCATTTAGAATGAAAGACATAACAAAGAAGAGTCTTAAGGTTGAAGGAAAGAAAGAAGCAAGGTTTTGATCCCCATTCAATAGGGTACATAGGCACGTTTGGAATCTAAATCCAAACCTCAAATCCAAATCCCAATCAATCATCTTTTCCCTTTTTTTTAAAATTAATTTGTGAATATTTTATTTTCACTATACTGTCATGTTTTGCTATATTCATGCATTTCTCTTTAATATCATCTTATAAATGTCATCCATGAAATCCAATTTTCAAGTCAAATTAAACTTAGGAGCCAAATTTAGATTATTTAAAACTAAAAATCTAGTCCCTGAACTCAACCTGGTTCAAAGGCTAGTGATTTTTGTCCTTGGGCAAATTAATTTAAAAATTAATAAATTGGAGTCAATTGGGTTTTTCTTTAATTTTTCCATTTGAAAATAAATTAGGGTGGCAACTCCCAAAAATCATTTTCAAAATCAACCAAATCTGAACCCAAGGGTTCCATCGTGAGTCTAAACCCAGAATGAGCATCCCGGTTCCCTCTAGCAGACCGGGCCGGTGCTCGGGCGAGGCCTTACAATTCTTGTTAGCCATTCATGCATTAAATGACTTTGTGATCTTTCACTTCTCCACGTGGGTCACCAAAATGAAAGGTGGTCTCAGCCAATCAGGCCCCTTCATCCAGATGAAAGTCACTCTTTAATGAGACTAATCAAATGCTTAAATGATATATATTTAACGAAGGCCTGCAAATCAGTGAAACTCAAACTCCTCATAAAGTTGTTCGTCGAAACCCAAAGAATGAAAGGACACATTTACTGTCCGATGCAAAGATAATCCCTTTGACTTATACTCCTTTGAACAATGCTACTTTTGTAGTTAACTGTTTTACTAAAGACTCAACCCTTCATCCTTATCTTAGTAAAATGGGCGGGGGGGGCGGTGCTTGATGAGGGATAAAAGTGGCTCTCTTACTATATATGGGCTCTGGGGATTAGAGACCCATACTTATTTCAGGCCCCTTAAGATTTTAGAGAAAAGGCTGAAGCCCGCTGATTGAATCCCTATGGCCTCATAGCCCACATATACATCAGACAAAGAAGCTACCAATGAACTTACTTTACTTCACTCGCAAGTAACCTGCTGAGCAAGTTATGTCTAAAGTTTCTGGCACAGATGTCATATCAACTGGTATAAAGACACCTCTTCAGATGGCTTGCCCCATATCCTGACTTAATTCTCACCAAACATTTCTAAGGATAGGATAGGGAACATACGCCCACTACCTCTATACCTACCATGCCAGTTGAAGGGACTGAACGATAGAAAATACTCCTCCTCATGGAAGAAGTGTTAGCTTTATCTTATACGGAGTCATAGAAAAGGAAAGGAAAAACATGAAACTTAGGTAGATGGAACTCTACACTCTCTCATCCCCCTTCTCTTACTAAAAAATACTCTGAAACCCATAAAGAAACATCTCTTTGGTCATCAGTATCACAATCTTATTGACTTGATCATTGGAGGGTCTTTGCCAGGCGAAAGGCCTGGTCCTCTCTTAACCTTTCCTTTTTTTTCTTTGCAAATCTACTTCCTAAGGCCCAATCTGAAAGATCCAGCCCATTACTTCATCTTGATCTCATACCGATCAAATCCAAAGAAGATACTGAACCTTTTAAAGAGGTAAGAAAAATTCATTCCATAATTTTTATTTTTTTTTTGTTTTTGGTGAGGATAATAACAATTTCAATTGGAGAAAAATTCCCATAATTTTATTTGAATCTTTGATTAATGTGAAATGTTTTAAAACATATCTAACATTGTGTCATCTCATGAATCATAAAGCAACATTACAACAATCTCTTTTAACAACTCCTGAATGTTTTGATACAAACAAGAATTAGCAGCGGTATTATATAAACTCTTCTAATTAAAAGTTTTTTGCTATAATAATATGTGCATTTGACAGCACTATTAATATGCTAAAAAATATACTCTGCTTTAGAATTTTTTTTTATTTCAAAATATCTGCCATTTTATGATTTCAAAAAAGATGTTTATTATTTTTTTTTCAACTTTACCTTCTTTTATTCCTCCACTAAATATTTACATTAATTAATTTTTATTTCTCTAGATAAAAATAAAAAAGAATAATTTAATCTTTTTACTTTAAAATTATGATAATTTAAAGCTATGTTGTAAAATCTGGACCAAAAAACCTGGGACCCGGACCTTTGGCTAGTTCGGTTCGAATGGTTTATTTCGGTTTGGCTTTTAGAGTATTTAAAAAAGTAAAATTTTAAATTGTAAGTGTGGGAAATCGAACATAAGACCTCCAAAAAATCTTCTACTACACTACATTCCCCCAAAAGCTAATTGGAAGGTTGGCCTGAGCCATAATTGACCTAACCATATCTAGTAAAGTTCTATTTCTTTGCTCTTCAACATTTTTTTGTTGCAATGTTCTAGGAATAGTTAGCTGCCTATTTATTCCTTTGCCTTCATAAAAGGTTCTGAACGAATCATATAGATACTTGCATCCCCTGTCTGTTCAAAGAGATTTTAAATGTCTTTCCTTTTGATTCTCAACTTCTGTAACAAAGCGTTTGAAGCAATTGAATGCTTCATGTCGATGATATAGGAGGTACACATACCCAAAATGCGAATAATTGTCTATAAAGGTAATAAGGTAAACAACACTATGACGTGCCTTAACATTCATAGGTCTGCAAATGTTAGAGTGAACTAGCTTTAATGGATAAGAGGCACTAAGTACCTTAATAAAAGGCTTTCTTGATGCCTTTCCCATAAAGCAAGGCTCACACGTAGAGAGGCATACTTTACTAAAAGGACTCAATAGGCCTACTTTTGCTAATCTTGTCATTCATTCCTGGCTTATGTGACCAAGTCTAGCATGCCATAATTCACATTCATTATGATTATCAAGGAAAGTAACAAAAGTAAAAGAGGAATTTACTGAATTGTAATCCAAATTAAGCCTAAAGAAATCGTTAACTAATTGTCATTGGAAAAACAAATTATTCTCAAAATAAATATTCACGACGTTTTCCCCAAAATAAAAGAGAATCCTAATGGCAAAAGAGTTAGCATAGAGTATAGATTACATCAAAATCTTGAAGCATATAGTTATCATGAAGAAGTAATGTCTTGCCAATTCATCTTTTGCATATATATATATATATATATATATATATATACACGAAAGCGACTGGATCAAACTTTGATCTACAATCTGCGAATATGGTAGACAATTCATTTTCACATCGATTAGGAACAAACTCGTTAGGAGATAAAGAAGGCTATAAGAGTCACTTTAAAAATCCACACTCTCACTGTCTAGATCATATATGTGGAATATTCTTTAGAAAGCTGTAAATTATAATTTTTTTTAGTCTTCGCTTTTTTTTTGGGAGAGTTTTTTAATTTGAATATATATATCTCTACCTAATAGGAGATTAGAGTTAGAAAACTTATTTATCCTGACGATTTGAAAAAAAAAATATATATATATATATATATATATATATATATATATATATATATATATATATATATATATATATATATATATATATATATATATAATAAAAGATTAGAGTTAGGAAACCTATATATTTAAGGATAAATAGTTTTAATCTCATTTAAACTATATTTATCCTTAAATAAATAAATTAAATAATTAATAAATAATTATTTGTTTATTTTGATAATATGGACGTTATCCCACAATTCTATTACTAATTTGATTTTAAAAATATGGTTTTTCACCTTTTTGACAATTCCACACTTTTTGTTTTCTTTCAGTTTATCAATTTTTTTTTATTATAAATGTTTTTAATGATAAAAAAAGGTAAATTAAAAAATTATAATCTTTTATGCTAATGGTTATACATCCATCTCAAAGTACTACTAATTCAATTCTTCATAATTTCAAATTTTATTAACATTTGAATAGTATTTTTTTATGCAACTTTTGAAATAAATGATGTGTAAAAAATAAATTCAATTAAATTACATTAATAGAATTCATTACAATGATAAAAAAAAAAAATGCATGTTTAAAATAAATTTGAAAGTAATAGAGTTCATTTAAATTCTATTATTTGAAATAATTGACAAGTAAAAAGAATGAAATCATTTTCTCTTTTTGTCCTTGTATAAAAAAGAATTTTAATTTAAATATGGGCATTTTGAGTTTTTAATAGTGGATTTTATTGTCTCGTTTGATATGAGTGATTTCAAATGAAATATTTTATAAAATTCAAGATTTAGGCTAGATGCATCATTTAACAATATAAAAGATAGTCAAAATTTATAAATTTTAAAAAATTCTTTATCCTCCAAAATCTTTCATTTTGAAGGTCTTAATTTCTCATTTCCTAAGTGGGAAAGTCCAAAATCCACCATTTTTTATGAATGAGAGATTATAATAATTTCTTTATGTTCTAAGATTGTCATTAATAAATTTATAATATTTCTAAAATTGTCTCTAATCAATTCATTGATATTATAATCAATTCAAATGATAGAATTTATAAAATTTATAGCTTTCACAATCCATGAATTTTGTTAAATTTATAAATTTAAGAATTTCTCTACCCAAACGAAGTTTAAATGATTTGTTTTTTTACATAATCTTTTCATTTTAACATGATTGCTTTTTTTTTTTTAAGATAACTTTTTTTTTTAAACTCAAAAGAATTAAATTGTGTTAATTGTATTTTTTTTAAAATATGAGAACTGATAAAATAAAATTTAATTTAATTGAATTTCTAATATATATAGTTACTATTTTGTTTTGAACAGACACCTTAACAATAAAGCTTTGAAATTTGTATTAAAAATATTTCAAGTTTGAATTCTAAATTGAATAGGAAGAATTTATATAACATATACAAATGAATGAAGAGGGAAGGACATGTAGATAAATAAAAAGGCCTTACTAATTTTCATATTTTCTAAGTCATATTACTATTATTATTATTACATAAGCAAATCTTATTATAGTAGAATTTATATTCATTTTATAATATCTTTTAAAAAGATTCCCCCATCAAAATTTTATATTATCTATTAAATTTTAAAGGTTGGTTGTATTTTTCATATATCCTTTTCATTTAAATTCAAGTCTAATATATTGTTTTATAATTTAGGTTAATTGTATATCACGCTAATGGAATATATGACTTTAATTTTTTTTTTGATTATTTTAAGTTAAAATTTTTAAATATTGATCATCATTTTGTACAATTATATTATTAAAAAAATTATAATTGTCCAAGAATTGAAATTAAAGTATTCAATTTTTGTGTTTCAATTTTAGTCTTATGCTTTATTTATTTATTTATTTTTTAATTGATCATCACTTAATGAAGAACATTGTGATCTATATATAATTATGCTTTGTATACTTTTTTTGTTATTTATTTAATTTTACATTTAATTTTTTTTTTAAATTAACATTAGACATCTTGCAAAAACGATGTGTTAATTTATAGTTTATGGATATATTTTATCTTAGAAAATTAAATTTTTGTCCTGTAAAAATTTTTGTTTAATATTTATAAAGTGATCATGAAAAGTTTTAATACTTTATTTGGATATCAATTGGTTTACATATTTTAATTTAGTATTTTTTCACATGTTTGATTTCTTTAATTGTGAAATTAAAGGTGAGTTAGTAGCAATTAAGATTGAAAAGAATTGTAGAATTAAAAGTTAATTAACTGAATAAGATTTTGTAATTTATTATTGTTATTATTATATTAAAATTAATTAATTAAACAAAAATAAAAATTCCTTTAGGATAGATTTCTTGATATTTTTGAAGATTTGCATGGAGGACTCAGGCAAACTATAAAATTTATTATTTCTTGTTTGATCTAATATTAAATTGAGCCTATAGTAAGAAGCCCAATCCATTTTCATATGGGAATTGGACTTAGCTCGAGAAAATTAAAAAAATATATATATATTTTTTGGTTTATTGGTAAAGTAACAATTAAAGAGTTACAAATATGATTGTGAGAAATTCAAGGGATCATGGGCAGGCAACTCAATGGCTGAATTCTCTCAACGGGAAAAAAATGATTTAGTGGGTAGTTATCATGGCGAACTATGAAAGGAAAGCAAGAGGACAAACAAATTCCTGCATAGACAATCACCTAAAAATACAACCAACTTAGTTCCTTTCAAGCAATTTAGTCATTTTAGGAATTCCCTTTGTTTAAACACTTTAATTTCCAAGCATTTGTCATTTAATTTCTTTTCATTTCACTGTTAATATTTTCATTTTATGTTGTAAATATTTTCCTTTAATGCAATTTCAATTACTGCAATTCAAGCTCAATTTCATTTTTATTCCATCGCTCACAAGCCCATTTAATTTTCAATGATCATAGTTTTTCAATTTAATTTACTAGCATTTGAGTGCAAGTGAACTGTAACTAAAAAAACTTGGGGATCCGTAATTTTTGTTTTGATTTTAGAAGCCAAAAGAAGTAAGAAATCACGGTTCATGTGCCTCACATATGTGGCATGCTTGCAATAAAAAAATTGCACCAACATAATTTTGGCATACTTAGAAACACCCATTGGACATGCCATCAAAAACTAAAACTAGGAAAGATACAACTATGGTGTCTCAGGATGCCAGTGTTGCTGCTGAAAAAGTAGGACAAGAAGGATTTGTTCCTCACATAGTGAAACAAATTGAAAATAGCTTAACACCTCAGGAGATTCAACATGACAATAAAGAGTCAATTCCAATAGGACCTGTTAACAATGTGAGGATTTAACTCTTTTTACGATTTGGAAAAATATTATGAAAACTATTGCTGAAGAATTTAGGATACAGATCATTCGTATCCTAGAAGAAACTTAGAGACTCTTGAGGGAGAGCCAAAAGAGAGATACTGAAGACAACAACAAAATGCAACAAAAAATGGCATAAGAAAATGCTAAGGGAGAATGCCAAAGTCTTACAGTAGATTGGTGAAGTAAACAATAAAGATATGTGGTAAGTTGGTTCTATGATTGCTAATGTAGTAGAAAAAGTGAATACAAGCTTAAATTAAGGTAGCATAGGAGGCCAAAATGCAACTTTATGGCCTACAAAAAAAATTAATTGGGAGAAATTTGGAGGACAATCTTCTTCCAATTTTTAGGAAGGGTCATAGTATTTCAAATCCAATGGACCTATACTATGACAACAATGAGGCTATAGCACAAGCTAAGGAACCTAGATCACATCAACAATCCAAATACGTACTTAGATGTTTTCATCTCATTCGAGAGATCATTGAGAGAGAAGACATAAATATATGCAAATTACCTACTAATGACAATATTATTGATCCACTGACTAAACCACTTCCACAGCCAAAGCATGAGAGTCATACTAGGTCAATGGGTATTCGATACATGTCTAATTGGGCCTAGTGCAAGTAGGAGATTGTTAAAATATACACTAGGCCAATAGTATGAATGTTGCCATTATTATTATTTTCATTAATAAAGAGGCAATCCATTATCATATGTTATTAATTGCAATTAATGTTCTATGAGTTGATAATAAAATTCCATGAATAGTTTATTCCACCTAAGGTCATCAAATGTGTGACTTGATAGTAAAACTCCAAAGTAAATGGGATACTATGCTGAGTTGTCCTTAGTCAATCATTATTGGTGGAACAATAATGAATTAAGACTAGTATGTAGTTTGATTGATTATCATATTTTATTAGTTATATATATGAGAAATTAAGTAAGCTCATAAGTACATATTAGAGAATGGTGTACTGGACCGACCTATTGTGAGAATACTACACGGTTAATGTCATATGTAATTCTCATTACAGTATTGTTATTCAGTCCTTTGACTTAAAATTATCATAGATTCCTATATGAGAAATTCTATATTTTGACATAGTCCAACATCATTTGTAACAGGATGCTAATACATACTGTTGTTGGATGTAGAGTGAATGATGCAGAGGAATGTGAGTGATTGAGTAGGAATTTATCCCTCTCATTTTGAGAGAGATATCTCTAGGCTCCTAGATAAGTGAGACTAAAAAAATGCATAGTCGTGCTCAAATGAATTGATAAGAGTTATCGATGTCATTTGTTTAGTCAGTCTACTTGAAGATCGAGAAACAATCTAATTGGACAATATGAGGATGACATAATCAATGCCTCACTATAACATTGACTATGAAAGGTTATATCGGATCACTAATTTTTACTTAATTTAGGTAGTCATAATGTCTTGCTAGAGGTGGCTTATGACTTGTAAGCCAGAACTGGAATTTCAAGCCCACTACCAATATTTAGTGAACCTATAGGGTCGCACATTTAGAACTAATTTGAAACAGACTATAGGTTAATATTTGTCTAGGTTCACTGAATCTAGAAATTGTCTAGGTTCATTGAACTCAAAATTGTCCAAGCTCATTGAATTAGATATTGTCTAGATTAATAGAACTAGAAGACAATTAAAAGTTAACCTAATACTAATTTACTCTTATTGACATTTACTTTATTAAGATAAAGTAATTTAATATTTAAAAGTTATATTTATATACAGATAAATATTTTAAATATTAAAAATAATAAAATATATTCTTAACAGTTAAGAATATCTTTTGAGGTCTTTTTGTTATATTAGGAAACAACCTAATTGAGATGATTATTAGGGTTTGGTTTTAATAGCCACATTTTTCTAGTGTGAGGGGGAGATATACACAAAGAAACAAAAAAAAAAAAAACTTGTATTTTTGTACAAACAAAATAAAGGTTTTTTTTTTTTTTGAAAAATGTTTTTAAGGCTAGTGTTAGCACATTACAATCTTCTTTCTCATTTTGTTCTTGTGGATACTTGTAGAAGGTGTTCATTCAAGTAGCAACACCTATGATCCAAATCTAGAAGCTTTCATTTTGAATCTTGTAGCTCAGTTTCGCATCTTCACCAAAAGTTTTTCTACTTACTAAAAGAGGTAAGCTATCTAAACTTAATGTGTTTAACTGAAACGCATGGATCCTGGTGAATTTTGGGAATTAAAATTTTAATTTTTTGCTGCATATGATGTCTATTCTATCCTTAAAATCCAACAAATGGATAATAAGGATATGTTGATCCTTAGTTGCTTTCTATTGAGAGATATCTTCTAACTCATATGAGAGATGAAAATGTTATTCCAAGAGGAACACCATTTAATGGCTGCAACAGTAGTAGCAGACTTAGGATTCCTTAATAGATTTATGCATTAACAAATCCTATTAATCAACCAATGCTCTATGACAACACAAAAAGGCCACAGTTCCAAGGAGGCTTAAGGGTTACAGAGGGCATGACATAAGGAGTTAACAGGAAAAACCAAGCCAATACACTTAGGCAACCATTTTCTGCAGGTTGATAAAGAATCACTAAGGGAAGCAATACAAGAGTTTATGGTCCTAGTCTAAGACAAATAGGCAGAGCATAATTCTACAAGCCCTATCCAGATGTTATTTATGGAGAATCCTTATTCAAGAGGATATAGAATCTATGATTTTACTTTATTCTCAAGAGAAAATGGCTAATCAACCTTGAAACATGTGGTTAGGTTTACTATACAATATGGTGAACTAACCAATTTTAAAAACTTTGTTAACTTTAAACTTAGGCTATTTCTTAAGTCTTTAATAGGTACAACATTCACTTGGTATGCCACCTTACTTAGGAACTCTATTATGAATTGGCAGGAAATGGAGAGACAGTTCCACACTTAATTTTTCAGAGCTAAACCAGAGGTGTGTATAATGGAGCTGTCAAGAGTAACTCAAAGAGCAAGAGAATCTATTGACTAATACATAGTAAGATTCAAGAAAATGAGGAATAGATGCAAAATCTATCTACCTAATACTGAATTTGTCAAAATGGTTCAAAGGGGATTGGATATTGAGCTAAGGAAGAAGTTGCAGGGGATGGAGTTTAGAGATTTATATGAGCTTACAGTGAAAATGGTTGAATATGAGGAACACCTTAATGAAGAAAACCACAGAAGGAGATCAACCATGGGTACTTACTTTAAGAGTTAAATGGAGAGGTGGTAGTATCATACTTATCCATTTCAGGCTTATGCGTTCGTCCTCCCCTAATAAAAAAGGTTACAAATGCATAGAAGAAAACTAATGCCATGAGTGCTACCCCTCAATACACTTTTGAAGTGTCAAAAATAGAAGAAATTTTTGATTTCTTACTTAAAGAAAACTTTATCAAACTGTCTCCAGACCACAAGTTGCCATCTAGGGAGGAATTAAAGGGGAGTGATTGCTGTAAGTTCCATAATTCATTCAATCATAGTTCTAACGGTTATTGGTCTTTTAGGAACTTAGTTTAAGACAAGATTAACAAAGGAATTCTAAAGTTCCCTAAAGAAAGAAGGCCATGTTGATAGATGATGAACCATTTCCCCATGTGGCACCTATTAATGCAACAACTTTTGATTTGAGGAACTTTCTTACTTGGAAAGTAAAAGAAAAGAAAAGAAAGGAGGTAGGGGTCAAGCCAAGGGAAAGTTTATCACAAGGTGTGGATCCCTAAGAAGGCTTTGGTGGAAAGGAAGGAAATGAAGCCTCCAAAGAGAATGCTTGTAAATTTTCCAAAGGTGCAACATGCTCAAAAATATGTGGTACCCTCACCCAAATTCCAAAGGAGTCAACCAAGATTCATTGCCAAGTAATCAATGGCACACAGGTCAGCATAAAAAAATTTCTTAACCATTGACAAGGACTTAGAAAAGGAGGTTACGAAGGCAAAGGATAGCAAAAAGATGGAAGAAAGAAGTAGAGAATTAAGCTAAAAAGAATCCACCAAAATCCAAGGTTTGCATGAAAGCTACTAAGGATACCATGTTTCACTGATGATGAGGATAATCGTTTATCTTTTATAGGTAGTGCTAATGGTATTCATCAAGAGGATTAGGAAGCTAAATCCATAGTGGAAGAAACTTTTATGGTGGGAGGGATTCTTATTGCTTTTGGTTGTGTAACAATTTCTATCACTCTTCCTTTTAGCTTTAAGTCAAAAGAAGCTAAAGAAAAGTATATGATTGAGATTACAAGGGAAAAGAAGGAAGATCAACATTCAATAGCTATGGAGGAAGAGGGAAGACGCAGCATCACCATTCAAGCCATTAGTCCAAACAAACCAAAAAGAGTCATTTTCAACAAATCATATATGGAAATGACCAAACACATTAGGCCATTGTACGTAAGAGCTCATATGCATGGCAGACCAATGGATAGAGTGCTCGTGGATAATGGGTCGGTAGTAAATATACTACCACTCAAGATGTTAGGTGCTTTGGGACAAATAAAAAATGATTTGATAGCAACAGAGGTGTCTGTGTCTATATTCATAGGGGAGGTAACTAAGAAACTTAAAGTCTTGCCTATTGAAATTAATATTGGTAGTAAGACTTCATTATCTGCATTTTTTGTTGTTAATTCATCTGCAAGCTATAATGTTTTACTAGGGAGAGATTGGATACATGCCAACTGGTGTGTACTATCTTCCTTTCATCAATTTTTTACTTTTTTGGAAAGGGATGATGTAGAAGTGGTGTGGGAGTATAGACAATCTTTTTCTGTTTGCAGTGGCTCCATTAAGGCAAAGTATTGTGATATGCATTTTAGCCCAATTAAGTTCATAGGAAGGAATAAGAAAGGAGACATAAAGTCTATCTATGTATCCAAAGAAAAGACTGCACAACAAGCCAAAGCACTCCTCAAATGACAACCATCGTGCCATTTAAGCTGATGTCTCAACCAATCATTGATGAGATCCATAATGTAACTTCTTTGCATGATTTTAAGGAGGTAGATTATTTAACCCAAATAGCCTCCAGAATTAATGTGGACTCTTTTAATAGTAACATAGGAGTGATAGATGGGTTAAAGGATTATTTGGAGTACTCTAGCAGGAAAACTCCATACTGAGTGCATACTCAGAATTTTATATTTTAAAAGAAGTATATAAAAGGGGATTCAATGGCTTTTTGTTGAGATGCCTTGGATTTCCAGAGGAATTAGATGTCATCAAGTTCGTTCATGAAAATGTATGTGGGACTCATCAACCTGGAGCCAAAATGAGGTGGCTTATTAAGATATATGGCTATTTCTAGCCAACTATTCCAAAAGATTGTATTAATTACTTTAAAGGCTGCCAACAATGTCCCACTATATGGAAAATGATTTACAAGAACTAATGAAGAAGATGCAACAGGCCAACCCCACAACCACTAGATTAGGTCCCTAGATCTCTAAAGATTTCTTGTATTTTATGAGCTAATATTATATGTAGGGCCATTCACATAGCCATTTATAATTTTTTTTTTTTACTTTTCTATGTAAGTTGGCTATATAGACACTTGAATTTCAAATAATAAAAGGAGTAAGCCTAATGGCCACTTTCTAAAAATCTGTGCCATACTTCCCTAATTGTTGCTTCTTCTATTATTTTATTAACTCACAATTGACAAATAAAAAATCAATAAAGATATGAATGTGAATGATATATTTGTAAGTGAGTCTGTGTAAATATCTTGTGATGCATGGCTGTATGATACAATGAAATGGTTCTACCAAATCTGTGAAAATGATGAGTAAAGTAGCTATATGAGAATGGAGGTTTAGCCTCTGTATCAAGTCAAAGAAAATGCAAAGTTCACAATCAATGGAAGCTCAGCCTCTGTTAAATACCAAGGTACACATTTCAATCTTAAAAGCCACAGCTTTTGTTAAAACACATTTCACAAGCATAATACATATAGAGGCTCAGCCTCTCTTTATCAATCCATAAGCCACAACACAAAGATCAAAAATATATGAAAGTTCAAATTCTTCATATCATTAAAGCCATGTCATTTACAAAAAATTATTCAAGTATCCAGGAGAGGCTCAACCTTTATAGGTGTAAAATAGCTAAGGGTTCACAAGTTTGAAGGAAAAGTTGCCTAAGAGCTATAATCTAAGCTGACTTGCCAAAGAAAAGCTTATTTCAATTAGAGCACCAGGAAAACAAGCCAAAAGTGATTGAAATAATCAAAGAAAAATAAGTTTTTCTTGAATAATTACCTCAATTACTTGAATAGTGCTAGAAGAAATTGCCTATAGATGGGAAGCTCCAAGTAAATGCAATGAACACTAAGAGCATCAGAAAGAAGCAATAAAAGCAATGGGTTAAAGGAGCAAGCACATAAGGCTGGATGGATGCAGAAAGCTACAAAGAAAAAGAAGATACAATTTACATTTGGTACTAAATATGCTTTAAGATTATTCCGATAAAACTTATTTAGAGTTAAATGCTTGATATTAGTAGGTCATATAAGTCTAGAATTTTTTAACCATAATATACTCACAAATATGTGCTTTGACTTGCCAAAATTTAACAAAATAAGTCATTATACACCAAAAATTCATGAGGGTCCAAGTTCTAAAGATTGAAAAACTAGAAAATTATCTTTCTAAAGGATTTTTAACCTCAAATAAAGTAAATCGAGTCACTCGATAATACAGTTCTATAGTTAAGGCTTTTTAAGCCTATAAATGCAAAAATTCATTCAAGGCCGAAATAACCTTATAATTCAGGCCAAGCCACAAAATAAATCTAGCCATGCTATATTCACAGAAAACCAACAAAAATCACTATATCATCAAAACTTTTCTCAAGAGAATTAAGAGTGCACATAATATGATGGTTTGGCATATTTTACCATACAAATGATGTGCAAGCAATAGAGGTTCATGAAATATGCCAATGATATGATGGTTAAATTTAGAGAAGACAATGGAACACAGCAAAATAATTTTTTCCCAAAAAAAAAAAAACGAATGTCAAATTTTCAAAGTTTGGGGTTTTGGGCTTAATGGGTTAAGAAAATGGCTTTTAACAATGTTACATTAAAGTAAAAGAACAAAGAACCAAAGACATTAACCATTAAGTATAAGGAATGTCTAACGAAGTCTTAGGAAAAATTTAGATCCTAGAATTGTGGTTGAAAATTTTACCAAAGATCAGCCTATAGAATCAAATGTTTTAAAGGGTGCTTAAATTGCTAGTGATTCATTGGCCATTAGGCCAAGGATAATTTATTTTGATAAGCAAATTCATTATTAAGGCTAAAATTACCACATCTTTGACAAAACTAAAGTTCCTAATTTTTCTAATTACTTATTGATGGCCATTGAAAGTCATCTCTTTCTACCATTTCGGTTAAATTGTTTTTTTTCTCATTATTAATTTGGTGGCTTAAATGGTCAATACTTGTTAATATTCATTTTAGTTTCCATTGTCAATTGTTATCCAAACCCAAAAATTTTCTCTTCTTTGTTCCCATTTTCAAGTTATACCCAATTCAAGCTCCATTATACTTGAAAAGCCTACATTGTGTTCAAATTCATTAACATGAGCGAATCTTTCAAAGGCCAATTCATGGCCATTCAATATCAATATTTTTAGAGAAAATTTTCAATTCCTTTTAAGCTTAGATTTATTTATTTAAACCTACTCTCCACCATGTTAAATTGGCTTTTTTTTTTTCAAAAAAGGCCAAAATATGGCCATATATTGAATTCCTAATATCATGATTGTTTCTAATTTAGGCTTAAATTCTCAAAACTTAAAAACATTCTCTATTGAAGGCTTAAAATTATCAAACAAAATTGCTCAATCACAAGCCTAGTTCTCTAATAGTTAGTTGTTCAAACCCATCTTGTGAAGTTTCCAAAGCCCAAACACATGGCTATCCAATCTATAGTTCCATAATCCTCATATGCTAAAAGCTTAAATTGTTGTTATTCATGCCCAATTTTCCAACAATTTAAATTAGCTAACCCATTCTTTTCTAAAGGCCAAACACATGGCCATGTAATGTCATTTTTCTTTGGGCTATGATAGCCAAAGCCTAAAGACTTTATTCCATTGCAAGTTTAAAGTATCAAATTCTTTTTCAAGAGCAAATATATTACTATATTTTGATACTTAAGTGCAATTTTTCTTTATGAATTCACAATGAAAAGGCCAAAACATGGCCATTTAAAGGTTCAAATTCATGACATTTAACAATTTAAGCCTAAATGTTCAAGGAATAAGAACATTGATTGTTGACAAACTCAAAGTCACTAGCATTTGGTTGTCCAAATGCTCAAAACCCTTTTGAAAGCATTCCTAAGGCCAATACATGGCCATATTTCAATTTCACTATTTAGGCTTGATTTTTCAATGCGTCCCAAATCTACCATGGATTGAAATTAGCTAAAAGCAAAATGTGGCCATTTAATTTCATATTTCCTATAAATTAAGCTTAAAAATCTAAAGCTTAGAGATTCTAAATTGCAAATTTAGATTTACCAAATAAAATTTTAAAACACAACCCTAAATTTCTACCTAAGAATTCAAATTTTTCCCACCATTATCATACCAGTGAACTCTCCAAGAACCAATGCATGGTCATCATGCCAAAATATCCATAATTTAGGCTAAGCATAAAGCCTAAATTAATTCCAATCACATTCAATGGCAAAATTCAAAACAAAAGCAAAGAACACCAAGTCCATTTCACTATTATCAAATTTTGTTTTTGTCATACAAAATATCAAAAATGTCATTTTATGTCTTTATTTAGGTTAAAGTAAAGCCTAAATTCATGCCAATATATGGCTCCATTACAAACGATCATTGGCAAATTTGGAAAACAAAACTAAGTTCATTATCAAAGAAAATTTGCCAAGATTCATTGCGGTTAGCCATTATCCATGTAATTTACAAGCCTCAAGAAAAACAAGGGAACCAAGATAATTAAATTTTAGAGTTTAGTCAATATGATAAAAAAAAAAAATTTCTTTTCTCAAGTAGCCAAAGTATGGCTATGTATATTAAGGAATGAGGATAAAATCACAAAACCAGGAGTATAATTGGAACTTCCATTTATCTATAAGTCAAAAAATCCAAAATTTCAAATTTTGGAAGCCAGCTACATTGAGCACCAAGAATGCCCGAAACATTCTTTCCACCTCAATATTCTTTCCACCTCCAAACGATAACACAACAAGCCATCCAATCCAAATTTTTTAAGCAAGATCAAACTCACTCTCCAAATTTCATCCAATTTACAACCAAGATCAAGCTCATTGTTTTCCAATAATTACCAAAAAAAAAAAAAAACTTGGAGAGATCAAAGTTTACCTTTCTTGAATTTTTTTTTTCTTTGATAAACTTGAGAAATTTGGTGGAGCTTTTCAATTGATGGAGGAGGGTTTCTTGGTGGGGTTCTTTGTGATGATGAAGAGGAGTTAGATAAATCTCCTAATACCAAGGCCTTGAATAATGTGAAATTAAAGGATGTAATTAATGAGTAAAATCATGGAGAAACAAAGGAAAATTATTAAAAAGTAAGTAGCTTATTGTATGGGTTTGGTGATGGTGGAGTAGTAGCTTGGCTTGAAGGAACCACTGGTGCTACTCAATTTCTCGCTAGTGACATGATGACCAGTAAGTGGGAGAAAGTGACAAGCTTGGGTTTGCCAGTAGTAGGCTTTACTTGGGGAAAGATATGGTGGAGTTGGTTTCTTGAGCTGGGTTGCCAAATGTGAAGAAAGGTCGACTTAGTGAGGCTGCTAGTGAAGATGCAATTTGAATAAGTGACGACAATGACAAGGAGAAGGATGAGCAACTAGCGGGTGAGCTTGGTCTTCACCGAAAAATCGTACCTCGCTAGAAAATGGTGAGTAGAAAAGGAAGAGAGGGAGTCGAGCATTGAAGGAAGAAAAGGGAAGGCTTTGTTTGGGTTTTGGGAAAATTTTAAAAAATGATTTGGATTTTGAGAGACTAAAGGAGATTTAGAAGAAGAAAATTCAAAATTTGAAGTGTGAGTGGTTGGGTTTAGTGAGGACTACAAAGGAAAAGATTGGATTTGAAGATTTAGATTAGAAATTTTAAATGAGTTTAAATCAACGAATGGAGAAAAAGGATTTTGAATGGGTGAAGGAAGGTGGAAAGATGGAGTTTTTAAAAATTATTGTTCACTTAAAAAAACAAATGGAAGAGGTTGGATTTAAGAGGGAATTTGAAAATTTTGGAGTTTTTTGAGACTTTGATTCTCTTGCTTTAAATTCATCCTCCTAATACCATTTGCCATATTTTGTAAAAAGAACTTTGGGCCTAAAGCTCTTGGCCATGGTGACCTATGAAGAAAAAGGAGGCTTATTGTTTGATCTGAAATTAAATTGGGCTTATAATATGAAGCCCAACTCATCTTCATATGGGAAATGGACTCGACTCAGGAAAATAAAAAGAAAATATTTTTTTGGTTTGTTGGTAAAATGTCAATTAAAAAGCTACAAATATGACAGTGAGAAATTGAAAGGATCATAGTTAGGCAACTCAATGGTTGAATTCTGTCAATGGGAAGAAAAAGCTTCAGTGGGTAGTTACCATGGAGAACTATAAAAAGAAAACAAGAGGACATACAAATTTGCACAGAGAAAATCGCCTAAAACTATACCAAACTTGATTTCTTTCAAACAATCCGGTCATTTTAGCAATTTTTTTTGTTCAAATACTTTAATTTCGAAGCATTTGACATTAATTTCTTTTAATTTCACTGTTAATATTTCCATTTCATGCTGTGAATGTCTTTCTTTAATGCAATTCCAATTATTGCAATTCAAGCTCAATTTCATTTTATTCCATTGCTCATAAGCTCATTTAATTTCCAATTCTCATAGTTTTTCAATTTAATTAATTTACTGATATTTATTGAGTCTAAGTGAACCATGGCTAAGAAAGTTTAGAGATCCATAATTTTTTCTGATTTTAGAAGTCAAAAGGTACAAAAAATCACGATTTGCATATTTTACACGTGTGGCACGCTCGCAATAAAAAATTTCTACCAACATGTCTAACCTTTTTTATTTGATTTAGATCATTAAGAGAAAAATTATGTGCTAATTTGATTATTGTTTACTATGATTAATCTCCTATGTGAAAGTTGAGTGAAATAAAGAAAAATGAACGTAACTTTGCTAAAGTTGAGTGAAATAAAGAAAAATGAAAGTAACTTTTCTTTAATATAGTTTTATGATGAAAAACAAAATACGAATTTCGAATAAAATGAACAAATATACTTACAGTTACATATTTGAAGGGTTTTATAAATACTGAATTGATTTACAAGGCAATTTTTTATTTTCTCTAATTAATTAAGGAATTCATATTAAAAATCTCAATATTACATTTTATATTTTTATATATGTTTTGTTTATTATATGAGTACTAACAGTAGATATAATTAATCTTAAAATTTTATAATTAAAATATTTAGTTTGATACTAAAAATTTTCTTAACCCTGTATATTAATGGTAAAGCACCACAGCATAATAATAATGAAAAAAATAAATATAAAAAATTGAATTGACTAGTTTGAGTTGTTTTTTTTATTATTGTTTATAGTTTTGGATCATTTTTATTTATTTTTATTATATTGTGAATCTCATAATATTTATAAATATTATAAGATTTTTTTGTCATGATATATAATCTAATTTAGTAAATCATATATTACACTTTAATTTTTTCTTTTATAAAAAAGAAAAATAATAAAACTTATTTTATAAGAATTTAGATAATTTTTCGATCAATTCAATAATTTAAAATTGTTTGAAATTCTATTTAAATATACAAAACTTACATGAAAAATTTCTGAATTTTTACACCAGATATGCATGTTATTATAATATCTTCATGTTTATTTTTAATTTACTTATATAGGTTAACCTTGTGATTTTAGTTTTTGATACTGTGATAGTTGATAAAATACCATGGATATATTTTTGAACTTTAAAATTATTCTTTTATAGTTTTGTCTACTTAAAAAAATAGTAACAAATATAATTTAATTGCACCTTTTTATTTGATTTTTGTAATTTGCTTTTAATAATAAGTTTTCCTTGGTAAAATATACATATTTTTAACAATTTAATATCAATAGGCTAATAATCTATAGCCTTATATAATATATTATGAAATATATCTTTAAATTTTAATATTTTTCTTTTTCGTTTTAGCTGACTTTAAAAAATAATACCAAATAATTTCATTGCATTTTTTCGATTTAGCTGACTTTAATTTTCTTTTGATAATGAGTTTTCCTTAGAAAAAATATATATATTTTTTATATTTTTTTGTCAATTGGCTAAGATTTATAATATTATTGAATATATAAATACTTTTCAAGTTATTTATTAATAACATATATAATTTATTATATTATAAAATATCTATAAATTAGACAAAATTAAATGCGAGGCATGTGTTTCAAGAAGTAAAAGTATATAAACAATAACAATTAATCTCATTGTATAATTGATTAATATAATTCGGAAAAAAACATAAATTCATGGAGTTAGGATTTATTATTATTTTTTAAACAAGATATATATACACATGGATTATAGATAATATATACTTTTTCGTAATAGCATGGCGATTGTGTAATAGAGTTTGGGATTTACTAACAACCCCAAATTGTTCATAATTAAGATATTAAAAAGGTAGAAAGAAGATAAGGAATGATGGCAGCACAAAAATCTTCTTCTATATATCATCAATTCTAATCATGGATTAGGTTGAAAATACAAGCCCCATTGCGTAAGGTCAGCAATTAGGTGCAGACACGTTTGTACAAATAAAATAAAAACAGATTGATGACATTCAAATTATAGAAATGAAAAGGTACCAAAAAATTTATCACCACTAATAAATCCTTTATACTTTGTTGGGGAAGAGGAAAAAAGCTAAGGAATGAAAGGGAGTAAAATAAAAGTTGTAATTTTCTTATTTGAGAAGCTAGAAAAAATAAAAGGAAAAGGCTCTTAATAGTGAAATTTTCTCCTGAGCCCATAGAATTCTCCTAAAAATTTAGAGGAATGGAAAGAGGAAATATTTTTTAAATATATTTAAAATAAAATTATATTTTATAAAAAAAAGATAATATAATAATAATTTTATTTTTTTTATCTTTTCATTGTTTCACTTTTCACCACTTTCCAAACCAGACAAAGAAAAAAATTTTCCCAACTCTTTCTTTTTTTTTTCACTCCATTTGTTTCCTCGCTCAACTTTTTTTCTAAATATATTGTTAATATTTTTGTGATTTATTTAAATCTATAAACTATTAAAAATGGCTAGATGAAGCTCATAAATCAATTGCTGTTATTTTTTCTATTAGTTTTACGGGCTCTACGAATAAATTATTATTAAATATATACAAAATAAAAATAAAAATGCTAAAAAAATACAAACATAAAACTAAAAAATAATTTTTTTTTTTAGATACAAAGAAAGGGAGACACCCACAAAATCTCAAAATAAAACACTAAATAAGTTTGATTCTTCTATTCCATCCAACTCCAATCCTATCATGTGACACAATAAAAAGAATACCATATAGAGAATGATCCCAAAAAATAACACCTCGATTATGAGTAAAAGCTAAATTAGCTATAAAATCTGTCGCTTGGTTTCCTTCACACACACAAACACTATATATATATATATATATATATATATATATATATATATATATATATATATAATAAAATTATATTTTTGAAAATGGATTATGAAACTGTTAATATTTTTTATTTTTCAAAAATATGATTTTATTTTTTGAGTCTTATGGTTTTTTAGCATTTTTTTATCTACACCTAATAATATTTTATTCGTATAATTTGTAAGATAGAAAAGTAACTAGAGTTAGTTTATAAGTGTCATAGAGCTTTTTTTTTTTTAAGTAGTTTATGAGTTTTAATCAATTACCTAAAATATAAAAAATTTATTAATACTTTTTGCGAAAGATGGTCAGTTGAAATTTTCTGTTCGGATTAAAATCAAATAACAAAATAAAAAAAAAAGAATATACTTGTACGGGACATCGTAGAGGCATTTCTGGTCATTGTCTGTAGGCGAAAAGAATTGGCACTATAACAAGAAGGTTTTAGTGTTGCTTTCCATGATTAGGCTTTTATAATTATTATTAATGGGACCAAAACAATAAACCTTTTTTTTTTTTTTTGGGTAATAATCATTGTTTCTGACCAATTTGGGCGGCCAAAAGAAACCAAGGAAAAATCTTTCCAAGAAGTTCATCATTATCCACATCAATTGAAGTAAAATCTAAATTCAAGAAATTCAAATATGAGTTCCTTTAATTCTTGTTGAAAGATACATATACGTGAAATAATACTAGTTATTACAATTTTTAAATATCAATTGATTTAAATAATTAAGAATAATCAACAAGTTTAGGAGTGAAACACATCTAATAAGATAATTAAATTTTACATTTCCATGATTAGTTGAATTTAATTAGATATACATATTATCATATTATATTAAGAGTATATTTGCTAGACCGTAATAAGATATAATTTAATATAATTAAATAAATTTTTAATATAAATTTATATTAAAAAATCATAAATTTATATTAAAAATTTATTTTATTATATTATATTATATTTTATTACGGCCTATCAAATGCAATATAAATATTTAAAAACAACTTTTTTTTTCTTTATTTATTTTTGAGAAAAAAAAAAGAGTGAATAGTAATAATTAATAATACAATTTAAGTTCAAAATCCATGATGAACTTAGATTCAATAAAAACATCACACTTACAAGCATATATTTATATAAATGAAAATATAACATTCAAACCAAAGATTGATTAAATAATTAATTAAACATCAAAATAATCCTCCACAAACTTGTTCTTGATCCACTTGAAGCTATTTCTCAATGATGATTTGAGCTTACCTTCCATGGTGTAAAAATTATATTGAGCAACTCTCTTTCTCCTCTTAAGTTCTGGATTGCTTGAGTTTGCTAGATCATCTAGATTTCCGGTCGCCGGACCATTAAAACTATACGATTTCGACCGCTCCTCAAACCCTATCCGAATTTCTGAGTAGCCAGAGTAGCCTGAAAATGATTTGCTCTTCTCCATTATTAATTACTATTATAGAATTAAAGAGTATAAACACCAGGAGAAAATTAGGACTTGAATTCTATTATATAGTGCAAGAAAAAGCTGATTATTACATGCAATTTAATTTTTGCACGTTAGTGGGTTGTGCATGGGCAATGACGTGTGCTTTATTTATTTTTATTTTGCACTGGCTTGATTTTTTTCTTTTTATTTGACAATTAATTAGTGAATTCTAAATTTTTTTTATTTTTTTTGTTTTTAAATTATGAAGATTTTTTCTGTGGTGATATGCATTTAATTTGATTTGATGGGAAAAAAAATTGTTTGTGTTGTGGTGGGAGACAATAGTCTATGGAGGGCCATATACATTATTTAAGCTCCAGATTTTGAAATTCAAAAGCAATTAATACTCTACCAATTGAACCATGGTATTTTTTTATTTGTTTAATAATAATAATAATTTATGTGAGTTGAATAAGTCTCGATCTCACATTGGAAAATGACTGAACTGATTGAATATATAAAGTAAGAAAATGAATATCTAGACGATTTCTTTAGGCGAATACTCCAATACTTAAGTTAATATATGTTCTTGATGGTGAAAAATACATCTTTATGTCTTTTCAGAAAACGTATCTCTTCCTCTTTAAAGTCGGAGGATATTTATAATAACAAACTTAAGGAGCAAGTCACTGAAATTCAGGACCATTAAGTTACTAGAGAGTTGGATGTTAGGCACAGCGGATATAATCAACAAAATAAATGCAAAATAATAGTAATTAACAAAAATGATACTGGCAAGTTAATGTAGTTCACTCTTAATTTAGGCTACGTTCAGAGGATAAACTCCGAATAAAATTCTACCACTATTACAAATAGTAAGTACAAGAGAGTCTTCTTTAGACAGATATTCTAGAGATACAACACAATTTACAAAAAGATCTCACAAAAATAGTAACACTCAAAATATTTTTTCAAAAATATTCCAAAGTATTTTTGAAACTATTTTATCAATCCCATTTTAGGAATTATTTCCCAAATTTCTCAAAAACTCTTTCTTTCTATTTCTTCTCTTGCCAATTTATGCAAGTTTGTTGTGCATTTGTTATGAACCTTGCATGCCCTTTTATAGGCATGCAAGGTATAGCTTTCTCTTCAATTAGGGCACCGAATTTTGATAATTTGGTGCTCCCTCCCTTTTTATTATTATTTTTTTCAAATATGTGGGTCCATCTATGTGAGAGGGACACCACAACAAATCTTCTCCTCTCAATCACATGGAGGGCTCCACTATCTCTGCAACCTGCCAACAATACTCAAAGTATGACCTTGATAGAATCTTTGTTAACATGTTAGACCCATTTTCCTCTATACGGATCTTTTCAAGCTGTAATAGCTTCTTCTCCATTACATCCCTAATCCAATGATATCTCACATCGATGTGTTTTGGTCTGGAATGGAAGGAAGCATTCTTTCCAAGGTTGATAGCACTCTAACTATCATAAAATAATTGGGTCTTACTGAAACTCAAGTTCTTTCAAGAACTTCTTCATCTATAGCAATTCTTTACAAGCTTCAGTTGTTGCAATAAATTCCGCTTCAGGAGTGGACAGTGCAACACACTTTTGTAATTTTGACTGTTATGCCACAGCTCTCCTTGCAAAGATAATCAGGTAACCTGAAGTGGATTTTCTGGAATCAACATCGCCAGCTATATCTACATCTGTGTATCCAACTAACACAAGTCTGTCATTTCCAAAACATAGGCATATTTTGGAAGTACCTTGAAGATACCTAAAAATCCATTTCACTGTAGCCCATTGTGAGGCCTCCCTCGAGCACCGGCCCTGTTCGCTAGAGGGAACTGGGATGCTCATTCGGGTTTAGACTCACGATGGAACCCTCAGGTTTGGATTTGGTTATTTTAAAAAAAATGATTTTTGAGAGTCGCCACCCTAATTTATTTTTAAATGGGAAAATTAAAGAAAAACCCGTTTGACTCCAATTCATTAATTTTTAATTAATTTGTCCATGGATAAAATCACTAGCCTCGAACCAAGTTAAACTCGGGGACTAGGTTTTTGGTGTTAAATAATTAAAATTTTGCTCTTAAGTTTAATTTGACTTGAAAATTGGATTTCATGAATGACAGTTATAATATGATATTAAAGAAAATGCATGAATGAATGCATGGTGAAAATAAAACATTCACAAATTAATTAAAAAAAAGGGAAAAAGAGATTGATTGGGATTTGGATTTGAGATTTGGATTTAGATTTCAAACGTGCCTACGTACCCCATTGAATGGGGATCAAAACTCACGTAGTTCGTTCCACTGTTAAGTGGAGGTGTTTAAGAGTTTATCAGATTGATTTTGGTTTGGCTGTGTTGAAAGTGAGAAAAAAAGGCTGATACCTTGACTTTTGGTTGGCGAAAGATTTTACTGGACCGAAGTTCCGTTTTATCGGGATCGGGTGATTGGATGGATTAGAAGATTAATTAATTAATTAAAATGATTAATTAATTAATATGATGAAAAGGATGGATGGATTAATTAATTAAAAAGATTAATTAATTAATTTGGATGAAAAAGTGGATTAAGAAAAAGGATTAATTTGATTTTGGAAAAAAGTGATTAATTAATTAAAAGGATTAATTAATTAATTTGGATGAAAGGTGGATTAAGAAAAATGATTAATTTGATTTTTAAAAAAAGGAATGATTTTTGAAAAAAGAGTGATTAATTAAAAAAGAATTAGTTAATTAAAAAGATTAATTAACTTGGTTAGGGTGAAGTAATTAATTAATTAAAAAGATTAATTAATTAATTAGAGAGTGATTGGAGTGAGAAAAAGAGAGGAACTTGAGGATAGTCATCTACCCAAATTCAAGGATGTGTTAAAAATGAGGGAATGGGAGCCTATTTATAGGCAAATGGGTGGAGGGTAGTTTAGGTAATGGAAATATGAAAAGACCATGGGGATAGGGTCAGAAAATGGCTAATAACTGGACAAAGAGGGGTAAAAAGGTCATTTTACGCATGTGGGGCCCACTGGAGCAGAATGGAGGCGTGCCCTAGCGCGGCGCCGCGTCAGGCCTTTGCGGCATGCCGCAAAGGGGCGATGCGGTACCGTGCAGACCTGACGTGGCCGTGCGGCACACCACGTGGCATGGCACGCTTCCCGAGGTTTTTTTTTTTTTTTTAGAGATTGGTTGTTGGTATGGAGTTTGAGAAATTTGGATGCCTGGTGGCAATATAAATGAAGTCTAAAAAATTTTCTTTCGGGGGCATTGCCCCCAAACCCCTGCCCGCTAACCGGTTAGCGGGAGCACCGTAATAGCTCCGCACAATGAGTTAAATTCAACAAGTGCTAAGACTGCGGTTGGATGCTAAGGGTGTAAAATTGAGGGTTCACACCCATTGTTCTTTTCTAGGATTTGAAAGGAATTTACTCACAACTCCAACTGTGTGAGCAATATCTGGCCATGTGCAAACCATGACATACATCAGACTTCTAACTGCTGAAGCATATGGAACCTTTTCCATTTCTTCATTCTCTTTGTTTATAGAAGGACTTTGCTTAGAACTTAGCTTAAAGTGATTAGCAAGAGGACAATTAATCGCTTTAGCCTTGTCCATATTAAATCTCTGAAATACTTTCTCAATATACTTCTCCTTTGACAGCCACAATCTCTTAGCGCTTTTATCTCTGATAATACTCATGCCAAGAATCTGCTTTGCTAGCCCCAAGTCTTTCATGGCAAAAGACTTACTCAACTGCTTTTTCATGTTGTTGATTCTAGAAATATTTCGGCCAACAATCAACATATCATCCACCTAGAACAAAAGAATAATGAAATCATCATCAGAGAATTTTTGCACAAAAATACAATGGTTTGAAGTAGTCTTTTTGTATCCTTGTGCCCCTATAACATATTCAAACTTCTTGTACCATTGTCTTGATGCCTGTTTTAAGCCATAAACGCTTTTCTTCAATCTATAAACATAATCCTCTTTCTCCTTTTGTTTGAAACCCTTTGGTTGCTCCATGTATATCTCTTCTTCTAAATCACCATCTAGAAAGGTAGTTTTAATATTCATTTACTCAACTTCCAAGTCAAGACTTGCTGCTAACCCCAGCATTGTATGGATGGATGTTATTTTCACAACTGGAGAGAAAATCTCATCAAAGTCAACTCTTTTTCTTTGGCTGAATCCATTGACAACCAGTTTGGCTTTGTATTATAGACTAGAACTGTGTTCTTTATGCTTGACCCTTAACACCCATTTATTTTTCAAGGCTCTTTTGCCTTTAGGCAGCTTCATCAGTTCAAAAGTCTTATTCTTATGTAAGGACTTCATCTCATCTTACGTGGCTTCAATCCATTTTTGCTTGGATTCATCATGGCTTCTTCATAACTCTCAGGTTCTCCCCCATCAGTAAAAGTCACAAATTCATCTGGAGGATATTTGGTGGAGGGATGTCTTAGTCCATCACTTTTTCTTAGAGAAGCCACAAGTGCTAGTGCTGGTTGATGGACATCATCTTCTTCATTCCTAGAACCAACTTCTATGGAAGCATCATCTTCATCATGTAGATAAAATCTGGTCTTCATCTCCAACTTGTTTTCGCACTGATGGTGGAGAAGTTAATTCCAAATCTGATGAGTCACCATTGGAATTAGGAACATCCTTCTTCATTTTGACAACATCTTCAATACACAGCATCATAACTTTTGACAAGTCTCTTTGTAATAGGATTATAAAATCTATAGTCAAATTGATCTTGACCATAGCCAACAAAAATACACTGTTTTGTCTTAGCATCAAGTTTGGATCTTTCATCCTTGGGATATGCACAAATTCTTTACAACCAAACACTCGCAGATGATTGTAGGAAACATCCTTTCCTTACCATACTCTATCTGGAACCTTCATCTTAAGAGGGGTACAGGGTGAAAGATTCAACACATGTGCAACTATGAGTACAGCTTTACCCTAAAAAGTCTTAGGCAACCTGAGAGTAGGCTTCTGACACTCTCCATCAAAGTTCTGTTCATCCTTTCAGCTAAGCCATTCAACTACGGTGTCTTTGGAGGTGTCATCTGATGCCGAATACCATGCTCTTTACAGTAAGTATGAAATGGTCCAGTGTACTCTCCACCATTGTTTGTCCGAATGCACTTTAACTTTTTCCTAGTCTGTCTCTCAATTGAGGCATGAAATTCTTTGAAGATATTTAGCACCTAATCTTTTGTTTTTAGAAGATATACCTGTGTCTTCCTTGAATGATCATTAATGAAAGTCATAAAATACTAAGCACCACCAAGTGACTTTGGCATCAGTCCACACAAATCTAAATGAATAAGATCTAACAAATTATTCATTCTTGAACAAGAATGACTCTTGAAAGCAACTCTGTTTTACTTTCCTACTAAAAAATCAGCACATTTCTCCAAATGTACTTCATCTATTTAGAGTAGTATCTTCTTCTTGTATAGACTTGTCATTCCTTTTTCACCCATGTGGCTAAGTCTTCTGTGCCATAACTCAGCTGCACTGTCTTTCTTTATGGCATTTATTGTGTCGGTGGAGCCTTGCTTGCATTACATATAGAGTTGTATGCTTCTCACCTCTAGCGACTATTAAGGAGCCTTTTGTAAGTTTCCATTTATCATAAATGAAGGAGCAATAATATCCTTCATTTGCAAGTTTGCGTACAAAGATTAAATTTAAGCGCATATCTGGAATATGCCTGACATCCTTCAGAAATAGTTTGGTTCCATTCTTTGTTTCCAAGCAAACATCTCCTCTACTAATAACATTTGACAGGCCTTCATTTCCCATCCTAACAACACCAAAGTCTCTAGGTGTGTATGATAAGAAAAATTCTCTACACGATGTAGTGTTAATGGTAGCACCACTATCAGTCACCCAGTTAGTCTCGTGGGATGCAAGATTGACAATATCTTTATCATAGACGACATTGAACTCATCTATGATATTTGTCTGCTCATCATCACTATTGTCATCTTTCTTCACTGCATTGCCTTTGTTCATTTCTTATTTCTTCTTGAACACCCGGCAAAATTTCTTGATGTGACCATTCCTTTTACAGTGATGGCATTCAACATTAGCATATTTGTTTGATTTGCCTCTACTCTTGCCTCTAGGTGTATGTTCTCTGTACTGTCTCCTTCATCTGGACTCTGTGAGAAAGGCTTGTGCTTCTGAATTTCTTTTCTTATTTTGTTTTTCATATGACAATAAGGCTTCTACAACAACTTCAAACTCCATCTTCTCTTTTGCATAGTCAAGGTTGCTGTGAGATAATTATATGATAAAGGAAGTGCCACCAAGAGCATCACCGCTTTCTCTTCATCACCAAAATTCACGTTGAATCTTGATAAGTGAAAAAGCTTACTGTTGAAATTGCTGACATACTGCATCATGCTCACATTTTCTTGCTTCCTCATATGATATAACTCCTTCCACAAATAAAACTTATTAGCAAGGTTCTTTGACATGTACACGTTTTCTAGAGTCTCCCAGGTTTCTTTTGCAGTCTTGCAATTTTTTGATTCAATATTTTGCAAGACATTGTCTGAGAGATTTAGACAGATTGTACTAGCTGGAATCTCATTTATCCCCTCCTACTGTTCTTCGGTGACAGTTGCTGCCTTCTTTTCCTTTCCCAGCAATGCCTTATGGACCTTCTGTTGAATGAGAATATCCTTCATCCTCCTTTGCCATAAAGAGAAATTGTTTTTGCCATTACTTTCTCAATATTTATCTTTTGGCCTGCCATTTCTTTTATCACATGAACAATACCGTAAACTGGAATAGTGACCGTAGTCAGTAAACAACACACCAGGTAAATTCCTAGGAAAGAGAGGTAGATCATAATGAACACATTTAAATACTAAGTCTTTCCTTAGCTAGAAATTTTCCTAGATAAGTGTTTTCACACTACCATTCTTATTTCTACTTAAACTCTGATGTGTGTGAAAAATATCATTATCCATAAATAGTGGCAAACTGTACAGTACCTTAGAGTACTAATCATAGTAATAATTTTCCAAGAAAATTTTTTTTAATATAAAAGGTCAGTCAAAACTGCAACCACAGAGCATACTCTTATTTTTCATAAAAAAAAATTAAAACTAATAGCTCTGATACCACTTGTTGGGCACAGCGGATATGATCAACAAAATAAATGCAAAATAATAGTAATTAACAAAAATGACACTGATAATTTAACGTAGTTCACTCTTAATTTAGGCTACGTCCACAGGACAAATTCCGAATAAAATTCTTCCATTATAACAAATAGTAGGTACAAAAGAGTCTTCTCTAGACAGAAATTCTAGAGGTACAACATAATTTAAAATGATATCTCACCAAAATAGTAACACCCAAAGTGTTTTCCCAAAAATACCCCAAAATATTTTCTCACTATTTTGTCACTCCCCTTTTATGAATTATTTCCTAAAACTCTCAAAAACTCTCTTTCTATTTCGTCTCTTGCCAATTTATGCAAGTTTGTTGTGTATTTGTTATGAACTTTGCATGCCCTTTTATAAGCATGCAAGTTATAGCTTTATCTTCAATTGAAGCACCGAATTTGATAATTTGGTGCTCCCTCCCTTTTTATTATTTTTTTTTTCAAATATGTGGGTTCCTCCATGTGAGAGGGACACCACAACATTGGAGATGTGATTTCAAAAATCTCGAGAGTGGAGGTCATGGTGATGAGTGAAGGTTATCCAGATATTAATGTTAGCCAGTGGAGATTGGAGTTTTATAGGTAATCCTTGATGCTGGAGTAGTGAGTTTAGGCATAAAAGAAGGGGGCAAGCTATAGCTTACCTTGGAGTGACTAAATCATCCTGATCTGTATCAATAATAATAAATTTTAATTTTTGAAGTGAACACTTCTTAAATATATAGATTGAAAGTGAAAATATGCCACTTAAAAAAGTAATTTTGATAGATACACAAATTGATTTAAAAATATTCTGAACAAATAAAAAAAAAAAGAAAATGAAACAATTTGCCTGTTGAAGAGAAGATGATGACTTTGCATCACTCAAGTTTCGATTAAGAAACAACCTAACACAGCTTCAGCCTCTGCCTCAACCCCGATGATGTAGGTACTAGGTAAGTATTAGTAAGAATTAGTGCAAGCACGATGCAGGAAAACTCAGAGATTTGAAAATTTTTAGAACAGAGCCGAACTTCATTAAAATGGGATCTTTGGAACTGAACCGTGGAAAAAAATCACCACACCAAACCGTCTCGATTATTTGAGACGGAAATTCTAGATGGGTCTAATGGAACAATTTGGTATGGAATGGGACAAAACAAAAATTTAGAAATTTTCTATTTTTAAATAATTAAAAATATATATTTATCAACTTAAATTTAAAATTAAATCAATATATACAACAAAAACAAAAATTAAATTATATAGTGCATAATTAAAAAAATTTATTAATAATTCACTAAGTTAAAATAAAAATCAAACTACAAAGTGCTTAATTAATTACTTATACATTATTGAATTTTCTTAAATCTCTCTCTCTCTCTCTCTCTCTCTATATATATATATATATAATTAGAATCCTTTAAATCAGTTCTAAGTTTGATTCTTCAATTTTGGACTATTCAATACGATTCTCGATTGGAGAATTATTAATTTTCAAAATAGTATCAAAAAAAAAAAAAGACGATTCGGTTAGAAAAAATTAAATGGTCAACCGATATTTTTTAGTTATGAAGGTTATTGATTCGAATTTTCGGTATGGTTTAGTATATCTGAGTTCTGTATTCAACCCTACTAAGAATAATTATTTTTACATATATAAATATATATTATTTCCAATTTTAATTTGTTATCAAAGTAAATAAATTAAATATATAGTAATTATTTCATAGTTATCATTTTTAAATAATCATGAAGAAAAATATCACAGAAAAACTAATTTGAGAAAAAATAATTTTATTAATAATTTTTCTTTTGTTAAAGATAAAATATATATATAACAGTTATTTATAGTTGTTGGTGACTGTCTTCACACTATAGAGAGTTAAAAAAAAATTATCAATTAACTTTAAATAGGCAAACCAAACACCCATTAATTGTATGCTTTATATTGCTATTACTGTATAAGCTTTTGATTAAAAATTAAAAAAAAAAAGTTTTCCTTTTCAAGTTAATTGAGAGTAACGTTTTGCAATTTAATTTTCAGAACTTTTTATAGAAAAATATTTGAAATTTTTTCCATCACTGTAAATTGTAAACAATTACTGTCCATTAATCTAAAAGGATTCTGTCTAAATTTCGACCAAAAAACTTTTATTCAAAACAACCATGCCAAACTATCTCTAAAATAGGGATTGATACGAGCCAGGTTGAACCGAATTTTGGAATACTCAAATTCAATCCTAAAAATTCGAATGTGAGCTTAAGCAAGTTAAGTATAGAGTCGATATAATGCCAAACACGAGCTCAATTAGATTCCATTAGGCTCGAATTGGCTCATTTAAATTCAATTAATAATTTATAAAGAATATATGATAAATATATAAAAATTCGATAAGATTAATTTAGCTTAGACTCAATTTGTAACATATAACAAGTAAAATGATAAATATATAAAAACTTGATTAAATTCGCAAGTTTGTTGAAGAGAATAATATAAAATTCAAGCCTAGCTCATCTAACTATTTGACTAGTTCAAACTCAAACTCGACTCAACTTATATTGAATCGATTTCGAATAATTTTTAAGTGAATACCAAATAGCTAGCGAATCAGCTCGACTCACACCCTTTAAAGAGAGAAAATACAACAAAAGCTAACCAAAGAGGCTGTCACTCCAGTCTCCAATGTTGGAACGAGGAGCATTCTGACCCTGGAAGCAGGGTTACCAATCAAGTTATATGTCAAAACTAATCCTTCAATCATATCATCGGCAACTGCTATCTCTATATTTTATTATTATTATTATTAAAATTTGGCCCCAATTGAGGGTTCAAATTCGAGAATTCACCGTCTCGGAGATGACTACAGGTCCATTAAACCACAAGCTCGTTGCTATCTGACATTAGCCAAAATAACACCTCAAATACAATTGAATCATCTCCGCACCACCGAAAGGGCGATAGAACTGATAAAATAGTCTTTCTACAGTGAAGCTTCAAGACAATGACGAGACGTCACAAACCACAATTGTTGAAATTTAGGAATGACAGCAATTAGATGATGGAGACGCAAGACTAGTTTTGCAAAGCTAGTCAAACACCACTAGCTCATTTCCATATGCATGCCTCTGCCACTACAAGCACCCAAGGAATTATCTTCTTGTTTGCATAAATATAGCAAGGATCATTTCATTTTAGTGGCCACATCCTTTGCTTGAATTTGAAGATCACTCAATATAAGGGGAAAAAATCTTGATTTGCCCTGTTATACTGGTATTGATTTGATTCACATCAGTTTAACATACCTATTGATCATGACGCTTAAGGAATGAGGACACAGGTCAATTCTAATGCCACTTGAGCAGAGTGAATTCCAGCAAGAACTTTAACAATATTGTGCTATCCTAAAGTGCAGGGAAACCAGTTGTCTTTGCAAAGTAAGCATGGCAGAAAATTGTTAGTAAAGACAAAGTTGATATATACAATCATCGGCTCTTGATCACCAAGAATTACATTGCAAAGTTATTCAGGATGATTGATGCCTAAAAAAATCAGCACCATCCTCAACATCATCAGTTTTTATGCTTCCACTTTGTGCCATAAGTATTCTGTAGACTCGCTTCGAACAAATCCGACCTACTCTTCTTTCCCCACCAAGTAAACCTTCTGTGGTCAGGTCCTCAAGTAGGAATTCCTTTTCATGCACCTACCATTTGATGGGAGAGACAATACATAACGATGTTACCTTATCATAGAGAAAAATCAAGAAAGTATAAATATGGTGACTGTAATCTTCATGCTGAGAATATGGCCTCACTGCAAAAAGGACAAGGGGGATGGCTACCTACAATCCTTACACGACTCTTGCAAAGTGGGGAGCTTTATACAATGGGGATGACCTTTTTTATTCATCATATTGAGAACAAAAATCAGATTTAAGAAAATTTCTTTTCCATATAGAATCAGAGAAATATTCATTTCTTTCCTTCTCATAACATTTTGTCATGAAATGCAATCTGCTGTCATCCAAGTCTAAGTTATACTGTAATTGATATTTGAGCTTATTCAATTATCATGATACAGAAAAGCTACAACTTCAAGAAACATTAAACGAACATATTCTTGTTTAAAAAAATCAACTTGCCGAACTACATAGGACAGTATGTATGATACTAATTGTCGACAATTTCCCCCATTTTTTTGCAATTTTATGATTCCTCTTTTCTAAAGCATCAAAATTATTGACAACTTCAGACGTCCAATGTTAACTGAAATGCTCGATTTTGCTTTTTGTAGGACATTTTCTAGATAGCCGTTATATATGAGAAAATGACAGAATGAACACGGCTGAAGGTGGAAGAGTTCATTGCACGAAATCCCAAAATTAAATTGATCCATTGTGACCAATTAGTTTTCTTGCAATATTCCCTCAATCCAGACGACTTGGATCCTAGAGTTCTGCAAGACTTCCAACAAAGCCATTTAGGTTCCTTGGATGGTAAGATGCACCTCTATGGAGAAGTATAACAGGTGAAAAAGTTGTAACATAAAGGCCATTAAAAATTGGGTGACAGTGTCGGCAAAGGCACATCTTATGTGTCTGCATCAGTTAGAAAATATATGAGGCATATTTTGCACATCCTTACCGATTTACTAGGGTCCATATATAGACGCAACAGAGATTTCATGGTAGGATACTTTTTCCAAACAGCAACGGCAAATCGTGGCTGGACCTTTGGAATAGCTACCAAAGCTTTTAACCTGAATTGAGAAAGCAAAGTCAAAAACACAAATTAGCAGTGGCTGTTTCGAAAATAAAATGAAGGTAAATAAAAATATTTAGTCCTGATGATATCACATTACTGAGATAGAGTTGTAGAACTAGATACTATAATTGCTGGGATTCACAGAAGGAGACTCAATATCCATGTGTAACTAGATAAAGGTCATATAAGGTAATGTCCATTTCAGACTGTTAGTTATTCCCACAATGGTGGTAATGTCTATTTCAGACTGTTAGTTATTCCCACAATGGTTATGAGTACACTGTACAGTTTTCTGTGGTCTATATAATGCAAAGGCTTTAGCACAAATAAAAAGAATGTTGTGTAACCAACTAAAGAAAGATGAAAGAACTTCTCCAAAGATTTTCTCCACTCCCCTATTTAGGTTTTCAATCTCCTATCCATTTTATCTTTTGTTTCCATACTGTGCTAGAGATCTCATTATGCAAGGCTGAGTAATCTTTTGGCGTTTTTAACAAAATACTAGCCCCACTTTTTTGTTGTTTTCTCCATTCTGTTTTGGTAAAATTTACAAAACGGTTCTCAAATGAGTAATTAGTTTTTCAGTAAGCATCAACAAGATAGAACACATGAGCAATATGCACATTATGTCAAGATTTATAATACAATTTTCCTATGTAGAACTAGAAAAGCAATTCAAACACAGAAAAAAAACTTAATAATTACCATAAGCAGTTTTTTGTAGATTAAAGGTCAATACATCTATGAATAATCTACAGAAATATAATTAGGACTATTGCTCATCATGGAATAATCTACAGAAATATAATTAGGACTATTGCTCACCATGGACTCTTTTTTATTAAATTCCTGTCAATAGAGTCCTTGGGGATAAGTGACCCATTAGCATTTACAGATAGCCGTGTCAACTTCTTTCTGCAAATTAAAAGAAAAACATAAGATAGATCAGGTAATTGGTTGACTAAAGTGGAAAAGAACATGTGGGTGACATTTATGGAGCATAAAATGCAAGTCATCTTTTAAGATATTTGAGCTGGTGATATGACCAAATATTCAGAACCTGAATTGGCAAGATGCAAGGCTGCATGTTAAACCAACAATATGTTCAGCAAGTTCAGCTTCATCTATACAATGCCTATAATGTACCCTGAAAAAATGAGTGGTCAATTTCGCCATGACCTGTAGGGAAAAGTTCAGATGCAAAACATCACAATCAATTCTCCAAAAAAATCCGCAAATTGACATACAGAAATTTCTTTAGGAATTTTAAGTCAGAAGTTTGACCTCTTCAATAGGTGGACGTCTCCAACAAATATCATTTTCTGGGTTCTTGTACTGTTCCTTTTCCCTAAACATTGCCAATGTCCAATGCTTCAATTTAATGCAACAGCACATTTTAAGTATAAACAAAAGATAGCAAAAGACACCAATAAAGAGTGAAACCTCCCTGTAATTATAAATTATCAGGTTCCAACAGATAGTCATATGCATCAACTGAACAGACATGCATGAAATTTGAAAAGATAGAAACTAGTTCACAAAACATTAAATTTTGACAATTCCGCCATTTGTTGGAAGGTGCCCATAGATAATGGAGAATCTTCTCCAAGCAGGCATCTGCAAAAACTAAGGTAGACATGTACTGTAACTAGTATGAACAATTTACTACGTGCAGGCAAACTGTATACCAGATATACATACAAATGCACAACCAGACACACACATATAGATAGGCCATAAAATTGCATTTTTAACCATAAATTTGACCAAGTTGGTAGGATGGTGGCCAAGTTGGTAGGATGGTGTAGACATATCAGAATTTTATATATTATATTACCTAACTAACTCATTTATGATGAGAATTTGTTACAAGCTAGTGGCAGGGCTATCGTTTAAACCTTGGTTTTATGGGACATCAAAGGAGATTTCGCATGATGGGTTGAGGATAGGGCCCACCAAGAGGAGAGCCTCACCAACCCTAGGAATTGGTTAATGGATAATATGCAGCCTGACCCACATTGAAAATCAAAGCAAGCCCGAATTTTTCCCATATCAAGACAGACACACTAAACCCCTCAAGATCATACCATGTGACATAAGACCAGCTGTACTCAAACCACATGATTCACTTTTAAATACCTCAATCATTTTCTTTTTCAAGGGTATCAACCCTGAAACTTTCACCGCACTTTCTCTTATTAGCCCATAGATTCTCTCTCAAGCTTCATTAAATTTACCAAACATTCCAAAGTTATATCACATCATAATATTCCCCTCAGTTACATATATCCCTCTCAATGACATCACTTATCAACTAGTCCATCCTTTGATTATTACTACCTACTTCTTGAAAGGGGGCATTACCTTCCTATTCCCACATGACAACTACCTGCCATGCACACAAGTTCACTAATCTTGCCTAAACTTCCAATCAAGCCTCTTCCTAGCTTGCCTCTCTCTTATTGTGCAGAGAATTGTTGAGGTGACACTAACCGTCTCCACTATACTATTGTATTACCCTCACATCAACAGATCGTACTACAAATAAACCCCTAGAAACTTAATTACATTCATGCATTAGTACTCTAGTTTTAACTCTCAACAATCCAAAGGATTCAAAAGCAACAATTTTAAGGCTTTTCTTTTTCTGTAATAAAAAACAATTAGCAAGGCAGGTATTAACTTCAAATAACTCCATAAACACATCAAACAACTTGCTCCCATACTTGATAGTTATTTCCTAGAACAAATTTATCTGCATCTTGGTAATCCTCAAATCTCATTTATTTTACTTTTTTCCAATGAACTCTTTCCGTATCAAATCAACAATCAAATTTCACCTCATTGTTATAACCAAATAATGCAAATCATGATTGAATATCAGACAGCAAAAACTTAATTGTATCGGAAACCACACAACATAAAGTCATAAGATAGACAACTATGGAACACAAAAAGGCCAAAAAAAAGGTAAAATTCATAGAATAACTTAGCAATTCCTCACCTTTTATTGATATAGGCCATTAGCCTATTTGTGAGATAGCAAACTGTATAAGATGGATAACAACTTTGAACCTTAGAAACATGATCCTGAAGTGAATCATTGATAACAAGATTGCAGAATTCCTCAGCCTCATATACAAGTAATACATATCGTACATCAGTTCCTTCAGGAGAAAGCTGCAATATGTATAAAAGAATTATATATGTTAAACATGATAATAGGAAATAGGTACCCTTAAAATGCTATTTAATAGTAACAATGTGAAATTACCTTTCAACTTCAAAGAAAACTGAGAATATACCACAATTTTCTACAACCTTATGAATTACTGTGTATTTACAAAATTGACTAGGAATTAATTACCTGCAAAATATTTTCTGGAACACTCATGGTCCACACAATAGATTTTTCCATTGGATTTGATGTTATTCGATATGTAAGGCCTTTATCAGCAAACCTGGTAAGCAAATGCCCTGTACTAATAAGGTAGAAATAGGCAAAAAGCAGATATTAGAATGAGAACCTACAGAAAAAGAAAAGGAAAATTATTAAGGAGAAAAAAAAATCATCACCTCCAAGTGAGCCCTGTTCTACCACTTTAATGTCAAATTCAGCAACAATAGATTTTAGGGCAAACTTCCCTTTCTCCCATTTTTGCTTTTCCTTCTCCAATTTTTTCAACTCTGCATCTTGAGCCTTCAGAGCTGCTTTTTCCAACTTCTCTTGCTGTAAATAGAATCTAGTCAGTTAATGTTATGCATAAAGTGACATACCACTAAAAGTTCAGTACCATCTCTAAAGTACTCACTACTTTCTTTAGCTTTTTTTCTTCCATTAAACGGACTCTTTCCTCTTTTGACATCTTTTTCTTCCCCATTGCTTTGCCTGCTCTACTTTTCTTGTCAGAATTGACATTAGTTCTTTTCTGGTTTGCATTGCTACTCATCTGTTCCATGCTAAAATTTTCTTCTTCAGGATCATTTGCCTGATCCAGTGTTATTAAATCATTGAACAAAAGAAAGTTAACCAAGAAGTGGATTCAATAATCACTTTAAAGGTCTAAGTCAAGGATAATAGCAACATTTCTAAGAAGCAAAGTTCTTAAGTCTCAGAAAGAAATGACAACATGCTTTAAATAAGAACAGATATTGTGCCACCAATATGGTTTTACCAATGAGTAAGGCTATTGCCATAATCAAAATAATCGTGGCCATAGCCTAATAAATGATAGGTGATTGCTTGGCCAAATTTGCCCTCACAAATTATCTATGGAAACTTGAAAATTACTGGAATTATGAAATTCTTTCAAGGCCCACCTGTGAGATTGAATAACTAAAATCCAGCTCACAACCTCTTATTGGGAAACTAAAACAAAAGCTTGCAACCTCTCTCTCTCTCTCTCTCTTGCTCTTTGAAACCCTTTGTCCTTTAAGTTGTTCTCCTCAACAGCAAGATTAAAGTCATTAATTGCAAGGTAAAAAATTCGCAAGGCAATTTGATCAATGATCCTAAGGTAAAGTTACTATTCAAATAGATCTTCCTTAATAATTCAACATGAATGAACAATGATCCTATAATCATCAAAACTTTATCATCCTTGATTGTTTTGATTTGGTAGCACATGAATAATGGACAACAATTTCGACAAAAGGAATTTATGTTCAATAGAAAGAGAGAGAGTTAAAGTGTGAATCCCAATTTTTCAACTCTTTTTTGTCAGTCCGATCTCATAAGCCCAAACTCTGATTGTTAACTTTTTCTAAATTTATAGCTGGGACATGAATTAATGCTTAGAAATTAGAAGTACAACATTTCTCAAATTTCCATAACCATAACTATATACAAGTAATTTTGGTCAAACATTTATCTATCATTATTAGGCTGTGGCCATGGCTAAAAATAGCTTTGCTTTTTTTTTATTTATTTGTTTTGTAAAGACATTGTAAAATCATCATGAAAAGCTTGAAATTTTTACTCTAATTATCTTAGTAAAATAAAACATAATTAACGAACAAGGTAACTTCAGTGCACATTTGTAAATCTTATTTAAGTTTCAAAATTCACTAGCATGCAACTTTGCAGATATTCAGTGAAATTTAAATAAAAAATTGAAAATTAATGAATTTTTATGGAAATATGTTCATGGATGTAAAAATAGGATATTGAGGAATTAGATGAATTAAAATCTGATATGAATTCTACATGAAGTGGTTGGAAAAAATCAAAAAAAGGCAGAATGTTATAAATTTTTCATGATTAGAATTCCTGAGCTTTCACAATGAATGTCTTGTTAGCATTATATCTGCACCAGATAATAAGAAAGGAATCTAGAGTTTCTGAGATTTTTTAAAATTTATTCATCATTCTCCAAATAAAGCTCTATAAACACATGATATAAATTCCAGAGATCCAATGAAAAATTTTCCTAGTTGCAAGCAGGATTCAAAAACTTGGCTGAATATGCTGAACCCACAAACTCATTTAATGCCTCATATTTTTGTCATGTAGTTTCTCTCTAATAAAACAAGATAGGAGGCAAAATAAAAAATCAATGAAGGAAGGTATGCAAATCCAAAATTATTCTTCTTTTTCTTTCTTTATCATAATCCCAGTTTCTATTTTCTTCAGGTATCATCCTGTCCAGTTTCTTTTCTATGATATATTACTCCTATAACAAAGTAACATAATCATTCTTCAAGTTCAACCTTCAACAAATTTAAAGTGAAAAATTTAATGTTGGTAGTTATCCTCATGAAGAATTACCTGGTCAATATCATCTTGTGAGAAAACTGGTTTCAAAGAATTGTCCCCTGACTTCTGGGTTAGATAACCATCCCCTGATAACCATATTTTCCATAACATCAGTTGATGTAGAAGAAAATGATTCCAATGCTTGGGATCACTTTCTTCTGAATTTAGTCAATTTACAAAAAATCACAGCTGAGAGTTTTGGACATCAAACAACAAAAAACAATAACTTTGTTTAGAGTCATCACTAACATACCAAGTGAATCCATGGAGTCAAAGAATCTAGAGCTCCATCCCATCTTATCCATCTCGTCATCACTATTACTCATTGTTTTCTTCTTCTTCCAGATTTCCATTACAGAGTCACTCTTTGATTCATCATTTTCAGATTCCAAACATATAAACCCACTGTTTCCTTCTGAAAAAGAAAAAAAGACTGTCGATTCAGAGAAATAATGATCCAACAGTTATACCTAGTTCCATTAAGCATAAAATCATCAAAACCCAATAAACAGTCAAGGTAATATGCCAAAAACACGTAGCATTAACTGCAAACAGGTCAATTTAGCATTTCAATTAAAGCAAAATTTTTGAGGCAACTATATTAAATTGACTATCAATGTCAACAAGAACTCAAAACAAACAAAATAGAATCTGATTCATCCACAAGGTAAATCATACATGATACAACCATCAGTGCTGCTGGTGCAAAAACATATAATGAGATACAACTGCTGTAAGGAACTGTGTAAATTATGGAGGACATTGGACTATAACAATAGGTGCTGAAATCTACAGACATAAATACTTGGTACCTGAGGATTCCAAGAATGACAAGAGAACTAACATTAATTCATGCCAATAAGTAGTACATTAGCTAGCATTACCATCCAATATATTTATATATAAAAATCATGATTTAAAATGTTTAGAAGCCACTTAGTGTCTTTTTGGCATTGTGGTTTGACAGCTTTTGGCAAACTGTGGTTGGAGAATATTTAGAAATTAGGAAATCATAGTTTTGAAAAGCTATATTTTTTAGCTTTTTTCAAACCATGATTTACTAAATGCCATAGTTGTCAAGGCGCACCGGGCGCATCCCCTTGCGCCTCAATCTACCAAAGGCAGGCGATGTCACAAAGGCGTGCACCTTGGTCCACCTTGGGCCTCAGGCAAGGCACCTCATAGCCGCGACTTTGTGACAAAATTCTTATTTTATGTATATTTGGATTTTTTTAAAAAAAATAAAGTGTGGAATAATCAAAACAATTGATTTAAGCTTGAAAATAACTTATGATAGGTCTAACCACACTCAATTTTTTCAATAAAAGGAAAAAGGAAAGAAAAAGGAATTAGGGCAAGAAGAAATTGATCCAGCAAACAAAAAGGGAAAGAAAAAGAGAATAGTTGGCTCAAAATCACGGTCGATCTTTCCATTCCTAGCATTCATTCACCCCAAACATCTCTCCTCTTACCTTGATGGGTCATATCTCTTGCCTTAATTTGGGTTATCTTTCACATATTTTGTTTCCAGTCATTGATCCTCTTTACCATTTACTTTTCTAAGTTTAACTTTCTAAAAAACACAACAGTATTGGATAAATATTTATTCTGATTTCTTGAGGTTCTAAAATCTGTCTATATAAGTTATTATGTTAGATTGATATGGACAAGCTTAAATACAAGTCTAAAAAATGTTTAAATAATGAATCATTTTTTAAATAATGAATTAAATTGTTTATAAAAATACATGATCTTCTTGTGTGTGTGTGTGTGTGTGTGTGTGTGTTTTTCTTTGTTGGTTGTTGCTGATTAGATTCTAAACTTTAAATTAACTTTGGATATTATTAACTTGCGTCTACTCAATTTAACAATCACATATTACTAATATGTTGAGTTTATTATGAATTAGGCATTCATATTGAAATTTAATTAAAATTCCATCTTTTTGCACCTCAGGTCGCTCAAGCATGCACCTGCGCCATGCGCTTAGGCCCTAGGACCCCTTAGAGCCTTAGTGCGCCTTAGGCCTTTGATAACTATGCTAAATGCAATAAAAAAATTTAAAAATAAACAGAAAATCAAAACGTAATTTTGAAATGCAGGTTTAAACTCAATGCCAAATAGGCCTTTAGTCAGTCTTTCAATTCAAGGCCCGCTAAAGAAGGATAACTACAAGCATAAGCTGAAAATATAACTTTATTGACAACAATTGAAACACACAAATCATCAAGAACTACCTCTGGATACACAGCCTTTCACTTTCCTTCGTAAAATACTTTGATTGCATCTCATTTTCAATAGCTTGATTGAAATCTTATAATAAGCAATCAAAAAAAATACATAATAACTCACAATTACTACACCAACAGCATAAAACCATTTAAAATAACAATAACTTTAATAGTGAACTTGTTTGCAGAATTTTATTCCAAATTTTCAGATCAATCAAACTCTTCGTAATAAATTAAAAAAAAAAAAAAAAAAAAGAAGAAGAAGCAACAAGCAAACTCTTTCTCACAGCTTGAAAACCCTAATTTTGGAACCACTAAACATCATTTACAGTCATTTCATCAAGCTCCCAAATTAATACTTTAATCAAATGAGAACCAAGCAACCAACAAGCATAAACAAATGAGAATCACGACTAAAACAATGCATAATCAAATTAATCATCTGCATAGTTCAACAAGGATACCCAACTAACCTGAGAGCTTCTGATCACAGTCGGAAACCCTAGTTCGGCGATTTGTAGGGGCCATTGTACATTTAACGATTGAGAGATCGGACATTGGAGTCTCGGCAACGAAAGAGGGAGTGGAGGCAGGCGTTGGCTTGTGAGGGGTCAGGTCATCGTCGAGAACGAGGATGGTGGGAAATGGGTCGGATCCGGTTCTGGGCTTTTTGGGCAGAGATGGTAGCGGAGTCTTTGGGTTGTCTTCTTCGTCGTCGGAGAGGATTATTGGATTAGACATTGAAGCAAACGTGAAAGAGTGACTGGACACTGAAGAGCTCAAATGCTTTTAAGCTTTTGAGTTTTGATTTGTTTCGTCTTCGAATAAGCGCGGGATTGTTGAAGATGAGATGTGTTTGGCTACGAGGTTTGACGCTTTCGGGTCCTGTTTAGAATTAGCCATGCTACGTTACACAATTCACAATCACATCTTCAAATGTTTACCTAAATGATAAAATTATTATTCGGTCTCGCAAATTTGACATAAATTATAATTTATCATAACTTTTTTTTTACACCATGTCAAAAAATTAATGTGCAAAAATTCAATTCAATTAATGATATAATTTATAAATTTGGAATAAATTTTAAAATGGTAATAAAAAGTTATTAATGTATTGGTTTATATATATTTTGTGATCTAATATCTCCATATATATATTTTTGTTCTACATATGAAACGATGAGCTATTATATTATGGATTCGAGTCCATGTTGCATTATGAATCAAAGTCCAAAATAAATTAATTATTATATATATATACTAAAAAAATTCAAAAAAAAAATAATTGGTATAGATAGTTAATACATTTGTATCATTCCCATAGAGTCATGGGTTTGAATCCTAGGATGAATTTTTTTTTTTCTTTTTAAGTTATTCTTTGTTTTTTTTTATTTGTTTGTGTTATTTACAATTAAAATTTTATTTATTTTATTTTATTTTTCTAAGAAAAAACTATATTAATGGTTGAATTTTTTTTCTTTCTTTTCTTTTTTCTTTTTTATTAAATTTATTTTTCATTGAAAACACGCACTTTTCTTTTTTTTTAATTTTTTAATTTTATATGTTAACTTTATTTTAACTTTATATTTTTAGTATATTTTATACTTCTTTTTTATTACATTAAATTTATTTTTTAATCATATGCTAGCATAATAACATATATTAAAATTAAAAAGATTTTAATCAATGTAATTAAAAGTAAACATATGGGAAAATAATTTTACATTTTTAAAAATTAAAATTAAAAACAAAAAAAATTAATTTTAATTTTAATTTCAAAAACAATTTTAATTTTAATTTTAATTTTTCTTCCTCTCTTAAATTTTAATTATTTTTTTTTCACTACGTAATAATACTTTAATTTCTTAAAATTTAATAATAATAATAATAATAATGAAATATTAAAATTAATGATTTCATATTCATAATTATAAATTACACAACACAATTATATGTTATGAACACAAATTTATTAGTAAAAATTATAAATATCAATCATAAAACTACAGGTTTGTAAGTTAAAAATAACAGGTTTATAAATTATAGACTATAGGTTCATTATACGTTTATTTGAGGTTCACATATTATAGTCTCAAAATTCATAAAATAACTATAGGTTCATAGTTTAAAAATAATAAGTTCATAAATTATAATTTAAAGGTTTCTCACAAATATACCTGAGATTCATAAATCGTAGTTCATAAATTCATAAACTAAAAAAACAGATTCATGTGTTAACTGATGAATTTATAATTCACAAATAATAAATTTACACCTTATATTTAATTAATCTATAAACAATACTTAATGATCATATTGCTTATAATTACATATTCATAGTTTAAAAACTAATAATTCATAAATTATAAGTTCAACGTTCATCACAAATATATTTGAGGTTTATAGTTCATAAATTCATAAATAAAAAATATATGCATGTGTTAACTGATTAATTTACATTTCACAAATGATTAACTTACACATTATATTTGATAAACCTATAAGTAATACTTAATTATCATATTGCTTATAACTACATGTTCATAATTTAAAAACAAAAAGTTCATAAATTATAAGATTCATAAATTATAGTTCATAAGTTCATAAACTAAAAAATATGTTCATGTGTTAACTGACAAATTTACAATTCACAGATGGTAAACTTGCACAATATATTTAATGAACTTATAAGCAATACTTAATGATCATGTTGCTTATAACTATATTTGATAGTGAATTTCTAATGAACTTACATTGTACTACCAATGAATTTACATTTTCTATTTAATAAATGTATCACTTATCATATATGAATATGCATGACAATGAAAATTTATTGTCATATAAAAGATAAATATGATACTTTATAAAAATATAAATTATCCTTAAAAACCATTTAAAAAAATACCCATAAAATTTTAAAATTTATAAATAAAGATTGTATTGAAAATTTTATGCAAAATAATAATTTAATTCTTTATTTTATTGATATTCATGATATTAAAATTAATAAATAAAAAAATTCAACCATTAGTATAACTTTTTTCTTATAGAAATTAATATAAATTTAATTAGAATAATTAAATAAATAAAAAACTCAACCATTAATGTAATTTTTTCTTAGAGAAATAAAATAAAATAGATATAATTTTAATTACAAATATTACAAACAAATGGAAAAAGGAAAAAAAAAAGAATAAATAAAATAGAAAAAAAAACCAAGAATAACTTTAAAATAAAATAAAATAAAAAAACCAAATGATGTTGTTGAGAATTGAACTTGAGAGTTAAGGTATCAAAGTAATAGCTAAAGTGTTAACCAATTGTACCAACCATTTTTTTTTTTTTTTTTTGGGATGCTTTTCCTATATGTATAATAATTAACATATATTTTGGGATTATAATGCATTTTAGTTATAGGTCTAGGATATAATTTGCCATGGGACGATTGTCTCATCCGATCATGTGAAGAGTGTTGGTGGGTCATTAGAAGCCTGTTAGACCCTGTTTAGTTATAGAAAACTATTGGAAATTTGTTCAAATAAAAATTGTAGTTTTTTTTTTAATCAAAGGTTGTGTCCTTTTGAAATGTTGTATCTTTTCCAAATATTGTATCCTTTTTAAACATTGTGTCTTTTAAAAAAAGTTATATATTTTCAAAAAGTTATGTTTTTTCCAAAAGATATGTTTTTTGTAAAAATACCTAGAAATGGGTATCTAAAATTAAATTAAAAAGAATATTTTCAATTTTATTCTCGCCATTAATTCTCCAAGTGATAGAATTAAATATTCTCTAATTCCTATTAGAAATTTTTTATTGTTTACTCACTACAGAATTTCTAAAGGCTTGTCATATTCACTAAAACTATTTATATTAAACCCATAGTAATCTTGTTGAGAAGAGAGTGCAAATATTGTTTTTAGGAAAGCGAATTTACGTGTTTCAAGCCTAAATAAATTTTTATATTTTTTATTTTGTGCTAGTTATTTATAGTTGATTTCCATAGTGTATTTAATCCTCTTCATTGTTATATTTTTCTAACAATCTAAAAATGATATTTGTAGGTTTGTACAAATTTACCCTAGAAGCCACAAATACCATCAAGTTGTTGTATCAAGATTTCATTCATACGGATCATTTTGATTAGATGAATTTTAGTGTTGGCAAGACAAAATAAAGTTCATGTTGACTTTTTTCAAAACATATGATGACTATATGGTGATAGTTTATCTTTATATCGATGATATGCTAATAGTGAACAACAACATGACATGTGTTGTAGAAACAGAGAGATTTATATCTTTGACATGAAAGGCGTTGTAGAAACAAAGAGGTTTCTATCTTCAACATTAAAATTAAAGATTTTGGACAAGTTTATACCATACTACGTATAAAGATAAAAAGAAATAGTGGAGGATATGTTCTGAGTCAATCTCATTACATAGAGAAAGTACTAAAAAAATTCAGTTACTTAAAGATCAAAGTGTGTAAAGTGAAGTATACAATGGAAAGTCAAGACATATAAGTTTTAGACATGATTATGTGAGGAAATTAATCAAGAGTGAGATTATTCCATTCACATTTGTAAAAATAAGTAGAATTTGGTTGATTCATTCACCAAACCTTTTACAAAAGAAGTTGTAAGATCAATGTCGAGATGGATGGGGCTGAAGCTCCTTGAATAAAGATTTGCCAATGGCAGCAACCCTACTCAATATTTTGAAATAAGTAATGTAGAGTTTAAAGGGTAAAAATAAGTCATTGACATGTGGAGTGGTTCAGTACTTTAGAATATTTTACTAGTCCCATCTAAAGATATTAAAAGTACTAGTTGTCACCGAATGAGGGTTGAGTTACTTATACTCTTAATGAATTAGGATAAGTATCTCAAAGAGTGACAAAGATACTGGAAGAACTTCACCTATATGAACTTAGAAGTGGTGCCATTTTGATTTGGAGTTAGAGTTTCTCTCATAAAAGTTCATGAATATTATATCAACTCATGGCCTTATAAAGAGCTGAGTGCGTGATTGTGTGAAATATGATAATACTTTGTATTTATGTGTGTAGTATCACTGGTGTTGTCATTAGAAATAACAAATTCAAAACTTTTATGCTATTTGGGATTTTGACTTCATTTTGTGATGCTTATACTAAGGTAATATTCAAATTGAAAGATATATTACTTTATTCATAAATACTATTTAATCACTTGGAGAAATTTATTTTTATTTGATCAAGTAGGGGATTGTTGAAAATTTGTTCAAATAAAAATGGTAGTTTTTTTTATCAAAAATTGTGTCCTTTTAAATATTGTGTCTTTTCCAAAAATCGTATCCTTTTTAAATGTTGTATCTTTTAAAAATATTATATCTTTTCAAAAAGTTACAAAAGATATATCTTTTGTAAACATACATATAAATAGGTATCTGAAATTAAATTAAAAAAGAAGATTTTCAATTTTATTCTTGTCATTAATTTTCTAAGTGATAGAATTAAATATTCTCTAATTCCTATTAGAAATTTTTTATTGTTTGCTTAATACAGAATTTCTAAAGGCTTGTTATATCTTATATTTGCATGAAACCCATATCAATCTTGTTGAAAAGAGGGTGCAAATATCATTTTTAAGAAAGCAAATTTATGTGTTTCAAGCCTAAATAAATTTTTATATTTTGATTTTGTGCTGGTTATTTATAGTCGGTTTCTATATTGTATTTAATCCTCTTTATTATTATATTTTTCTAACAAAAACTAGATCTATTTTTCAGAAAATAATTTCTAGAGAGCTTGAAAATAAGTCATTATTTAGTTATAAAAATTTTCCAAATAAAAATTCAGAGATAAATTGCCCAAATTTTATAATTTAAAACTACAATATGAAAAAACTACTTTAGATAGTTTTCTATCTTTCACTTTAATAACTTGGTTTGGAAAACCAAATAAAAAACACAAAGATTCAACTACAACGCCATAGTATTGGGTTTCAAGATGAATTCTTGCAATTTTTTCTTTGAATTCTTGTTCCCACTTTTGTTATTATTATGTCCTATTACTACTATATTTCAAAATTTTTCTTCACAATAATTATCCTTTCATATATAATTTTTTTCATAATTTTGAAATATTCTAAATATTTTTAAAATAATATTTTAGATTTTATATTTAAAATTTATCTTTAAATTAAAAAAAAAAAGTGATCATATTATAAGATTATCAATATATTCACATCTAATAATTAATATTTTTAGTAAAATAAAAGCTATTTAATAAAAAAATAAAATAAAATATATTGCAACGAAAAGCAGAAAATAGAATTGCAATGAACATATTTATTAGTTTTCAAAGTTTCAATTTGGAAAACGAAAACTTAGAAAATTGGAAAATGGAAAAGAAAACTAGAAAATAAAAATAGAAAATGTTTTCTGTATCTAAACAAGGCCTTGAGCTTTCTAATAGGAGCCATTAACAGTCCTTTTGATGACCTCGTTTTGCTTGTAGAGGTATCTACTATTCAAATTCAAATAATAAGATCTTGCTTGAATGAATTTTGCAAGGCTTCTTGTAAGAAGATTAGCTTAGTAAAGCCAAGTATTCATTTCTCCAAAAATATTCCTCTCATACTCTTGGTGCTATATGTAATAAGGTTGATATTCATCACATTGAGAATTTCAGTTTATATTTTGAGATTTCAATAATTCGAGGTGTTTACACTAGTACATAAAATGTAAGGCTCAAGTTAAGCCCATTAGCATTAAATGAGAATCCAAGCCCAAAGATAAACTCATAAAACCAATTGTCTACAGTTGGCATTGGTTAGGGTTTTTAGAGATTCTTTAATCCTTATAAATACAAAAATTCATCTATTGTTGGTGGGACATTTTAAGCCTTATATATGTCAAATCTAGATTTTTGTTCTTGTAGTTTATACAAATGTAGAAAATACCCAAACGAGTAGTTTTTCAATCACTTCTTTTTTTAAAAAAAGTGCTTGTATTTTTCTTTGACCTTAGAAAAAGTACATAAAAGTTGTTATTTTATTCGATCAATTCCAGAAATAGTACAAAAATTGCCATATCAAATAATGTAACTTTTCAAGTTCTGTTAATACTAAAATAGCAATCCAAAAATAATCAAAAGATATTTATTGTATCATTCAAGTTAATTTTTGCAAAAAACATCATTTTAGCATGCCTTTGGGACCATTTTATTTAGGAATATGTTTAAGTCTAGAAAGAATGCAGCTTTGGAAAACAATTTGGCTCTAGCACTGATGCTACCAATTAGAACTAGACCAATCTAGTGGTGGAAAATATTGTTGGTCCAGTGATATATGCCTGAAGGGGTACCATGCTAGGGGCAGCAAGGATGGCGTAGCCGAGATCCATCCCCAATTGGTGAAATTGCTCGCTAGTTCAAGATCCCGAGTATAACAGATTGGCTATCCCACCGAGGCCTATGGTTTTGAGTCATGCCTATCAATTGGCTATAGTCGATAGCGTGTTTAGGGCTAACAATGAGATGTACATGGGGATAATGGAATGAATTGCTATAGTGATGAGGCCACTAGTGGATGAAAATCGAATTGTGTGACGCACCATTGATTGGTTTTTAGACACTTCATAATGGCCTTAACCATTTCGCCAAACTCATGGAAGGATGGAATGAGAATATGGCTGGGAGAAGGAACTTTAGAGAACAGTTACAAAGGAATGCTATTGAGAATAAGAGAGTTGAGCCTCAAGATGAGCCTAGATATGGCGAGGTTAATTTACTAAGAAGGCTCGAAAGGATTGGTCAGGATGGGCCAACTGAATGGTACCCAAGCCGATTTAATTAGGGGAATAACCCTCCTTATGAGCATTGACATTACAATGAGCACATATATGATAAGGAAAGGTTTGAACCAGAATATCGGCACTGTAGTGATAGGTAACTAAATCCCTGTTATAGCAATATAGAAGTGAACAAGGAGAATTGGGATGAAGACTATCATCCTAATTAGCCAATAAACAATGACTTGATGAGAGGCCTAAAAAGAATGGGAGTGGACTTCAAAGATAATGTTCGGCCAATCTATAGGAAGCCTTATCCCAATTGGATTGATCGAGTATACCTTTTCTTTAGGGGGTTCAAGATTCCAGAGTTTATTCTCTTTTTTGGTAAAGATAATTCAAGCATTGTGGAACATATCTCTAAGTTTACCATTTAGTGTGGGGAAGACTAGGCCAAAGATTCCCTAAAGCTTCAGCTATTTGGGAATTCTCTTATTAAGAATGCTTTCACTTGGTACACTAACCTAAAGGTAGACTCTATTACTACCTAGAGGTAGATGGAGGAAAAGTTCCATACTGAGTTCTACCATACCCCACCAGCTATAACCTTGGCCAATTTGGTTAGAGCTTATTAGATGCTTGGGAAATTAGCCGAAAAGTAAGTTGCTTGGTTCAGGAAGATGAAGGTGTACTGCAATGCTAATATCTCTAAATAGGAGTTAGTTAGCCTAGATTTCCAATGTATGAACATAACAACTAGAGAACATTTTAAAGGTCATAAGTTTGAGACTTGTATGACTTACTGAATTAGATAAATGGGTATGATAGACTTCTGAAAGAGAAAGATTAAAGGAAAATGTTGTCCAAAGGGACTTTCTATAAGGAGCAAATTGAAGTTTCAAATATGCAGGCAAAAGAAGAACTGGACTTAAATGATGAGGTTTGCTTGGCTGAGGTAGCTGATGGTGCTTATGAATGCTTAGCCTTTAACAAACCTTTAACATTCAAAAAGAAAGTTACTAAGCCTAACAAGATTGCCAATGAGTATTCATTTGATCACATAAAGGCTAATGAGATTTTTGATTATTTGTTTAAAGATAATTAAATCAATTTATCTGTTAGGCATATCATTCCTCCTTGTGAAGAACAGGTTAAGAAAGGTTATTGCAAATGGCATAACTCTTTCAAGCACAGTATTAACAATTGCATTATTTTCAGGAATATTATCTAGAAGGCAATCAGTGAAGGCTGACTATCATTTCTTGGTAAGGGCAAAACACAAGTGGAGAACAATCCATTTCTAAAGGGAACAACAACAACTCATATAACAGAGGTAAACATGGCTGATCTTCAAATCCTTGGATATGGACACCAATAGAAGAATCCAATGGATTGGCCAATGAAGAAGGTAGACATTCAGGGGAAAGCTAAAGGAAAAAGGCCAATTACTGGGTCATTAGCTACTGAACGTTGTCTCTTGAAACAATTCTAAAGGGTGAAATAGCTACCAAACCAATGTCTCTTATAGCAGCTCAACCACATCAAGGATCAGACACAAGGGTAAAGGCTTGTGTCATTTATCCATCTTGCAATTCTGAGTTGCAAGTAGTGCCCAAGAGGAAAAAAAAATTGAGCCAGTTCAACAGAGTCTTCCTAGAGTACAATGGGCTATAGTTAAGAGAAAGGAACTTGAGCCAGCTTGAATAGCATAGTTTATGGTACTTCCTGATAGGCACCAAGAACGGAGACATGTGGTAATTCAAAGTCAGCAAAAACCACAAGATTGGCCTTAGGTAGTTGAAAAGTTAATCTCTCTACCCATGTGTTCTTCCAACATTTACCCATCAAAGGTTCCACCTATTGAGACTTCTTCCGGGTATGGAACTAAGAAAGGTCTCCAAATACCTTTAAACTAAGACCTCAGCATGTCAATAGATAGGAAAAGCACTTTCCTCCCAAATAACATTAGAGCATTTTTAGCAGGCTTAACTAAAAGACATAGAGAAGGTTGATGCTAACTAAGACACAGAAGAGAAGACTGCAGAGATAAAGGCAAGCTAAACGTGCTGAGTTAGCCACTCAGAAGGGCAAAGTAGTAATGTCATATGATGAGAAGGATCAAGTACAATAAGAGAAAAATTCGATCATCAAATAAGCGGGCCAAAGGTTATAAGCTCAGATTGAGAAGAAATCTCTAGAAGCTAAAGTCAAGCTATAAAAGGATAATGAGAAGAGGCTAATGCTCATGGTTGAGTTGTATTAAACAACATCAAAGCCTAAGCCACATCTGGTATAGGAAGCTAACATAGCAGACAAGAAGGGGAAGGTATGGATACTTAAGAAATATTGGCCTAAAGAAAAGCAACAAGAAGTACTAATCATAATAGAAGCTTTGGATGAAGAGGATTTGGCATTCGCTGAATTTATTAAAGAATAAATGGCAGAGTTGGAAGCAACTGAAAAGGATAATGGTGCCGTACTAATGGAAAATATAGCCTTAGGCTCAAACTCTCTTTATTCTAAAGGTAACATCAATATGGTTACCTTCTTACCAAATGTTTCCTACCAAAGTCTGGCCAGCAATCTACTTTGGATGGGGACATCTTGGACACTGAACCTTCTGAGGAAGGTGAAGAGGTTCAATAATCAATCATTTTGGAAGGACTAGCTTTGTCTTTAACACATCACATTCAGCCCATATACATAAAGGTCAAAGTGAATAGGATACCTATTAATTGAGTTTTGGTGGATAATGAAATTGGAGTCAATATCATGCCACTCAGGCTCTTAAAGAAGCTCGGCCTAAGTAAGGATGATATGGAAAAAATTGATGTTTCCATAACTGACTTCATTAGGGGGAGACTACGGTTAATGGATTCTTGACAATGCAATTGAAGGTCAATCATGAAACTCGACCTGATGGAATGTTTGTGGTGGATGTCAGCTACAACATTCTATTAGGCCTGTGGTTAGATCCACTCTAACAAGTGCATTCCTTCTTCAATACATCAAAATTTAATATTATTCAGGAAAGCTTATGTGTGGATGATGATGTTAATCCATTCAAAGAGAAAGTACACATGGCAGATTCATAATTCTATGAGCCTTAGGTTCAGGTCACTGAGATTGTGTCCCAAGTTGGTAAAAGTATAAAGCAGCAGCTTGAACTTACAGTCTTGGACCAATGCAAAATTTTGGCAGATGAAGTGTCAAAGCCTTCTTCAGTTTGGCTAAGTAGCCGAGCATCATCTTCACTGGGTTAAATGGATATGTCTAGATTATAGAAAAAGGTTTTGAAGAAGATAAGGGGTTATTTAGAGAATGGAAAGTAATAATGGCTGAGTGTATTTATAAAGATGAGGATCAAGACCAAATAGGCCAGTTATAGTTAAAAGATATGAAGTTAGCCTCCCAAATGCTGTAAGATCAACCAATAGAAATCCAAGATCTTTGAAAAAAGTCAACCTTAAGACTAAGGCCAACCCATGGCCAACATTCATTAGTGCCAAGTTGAGTGTTGAATTTGAGGCAAAACTTATTGCATTATTAAGAGAATACAAGGATTGCTTTGCCTGGAACTATGATGAGATATTTAGTTTGGACCCAATAAAACCCGGATATAATTATTCAAGTAGCTTATGAAATGAATGTTCAAGGAAGTAGAGGAGCTAGTGTGCAAAGAAATCAAAAGGCTTTTGGAGGCAGGTTTATAAGGACAGCTGCATATGTGGAATGGCTCTTTAACATTGTCCTAATAATCAAGAAAAATGGGAAACTGAGAATTTATGTAGATTTCAAAAACCTTAACATAGCAATTCCCAAAGATGAGCACCTAATGCTAATCTCAGACATGCTGATAGATTTAGCTGCATACAATATGATACTTAGCTTCATGGATGGGCACTCAAGCTATAACTAGATTAAGGTTATTGAAGATGATGTGGGCAAGACTGCCTTTAGATGCTCGGGGTCGATTGGTGCATATGAATTGGTAGTTATGCCATTCGGCTTAAGAATCTTGGGGCTATTTATTAGCATGTTATAAACTTTATATTCCATGACATGATTGGGAATTTTATAGAAGTATATATTGATGATGTAGTCATTCGATCTCAGCAGGAAGAATAACATTTCGGCAATCTTTATAAAGGCATTTGAGTGTATGAGGGAGCACAAGTTGAAAATAAACCCTCTTAAGTGTGAATTTGAAGTGTCGGTTGGGAACTTTCCTAGGCTTTTGGTACATCAATGGGGGATACAAGTGGATAAAAATAAAGCCTAGGCAATTATTGAGTTACCACCTCCTAGAACTAAGAAAGAGTTATAAAGGCTTATCAGACAAATAAACTTTTTAAAAAGATTTATTGCAAACACCAATGGGTAAACTTCGGTCTTAGAGAGGATTGTTGAAGATAAAAAATGACAGTGAATTTATTTGGACTGAGCAGCACCAAACCATGTTCAATGAAATCAAGGCCTATTTAAGAAAAACTCCAATCATGACTCTTCCAAGGCTAAACTAGCCATTAATCTTGTATATTTTAGCCTTAGAAAATCCTATTAGAAGCATTCAGCTCAAGAGTAAGGGGGTTTTGAGTGGTCAGTTTATTACCCTAACCAATGTTTCACAGCAATCGAGATTAAGTATACATCAATTGAAAAGTTATGATTGGCCTTGTACTTCTCATGCACTAAAGTAAAATACTAAATGCTTCCTATGGTTATCCTTGTCTTTAGCAAGACCGATGTTATCAAGTACATATTATCTCAACCATTTTTAAGGAATAAGATAGGCAAATGGGTCGTAGCTCTATCTAAGTTTGCTTTGTAGTATATGCCACAAAAGGCCATTTAGGGGCAAGCATTAGCCGATTTCTTAGCTCATTACCCCACTAATGAGGAAATAATGGAGGAAGTCAACTCTTTATCTGACTATAATTGGCAAATATGGTTTAATGGGTCAAGAACAATTAGTTTGGCTGGTGCAGGAGTCATTCTCACTTTACCAGAAGGAATTTCCACTAAGTTGGGTTTTGTACTTGGTTTTTCACTTTACTTGGCTAGGGTTTTTAAGGATTATCTAATCCCTATAAATACTCTCATAAATGTCAAATCGCATCATCACTAATTTCAAGACAAATACAAAAATTCTCATTGATTTTTAGTGATCACTATTGTTGACGGTAGGAGCTCAACCTATATATACATTCCTTTTGCTTAATAATTTTTGAGGACCTATATACCAAATCCTTGAAACGTGACGTTTGATGATTCTCGTAGACCTATATATTTCCTTTTTTAGGATACTTTTATTAGTACAAAACTTTATATATGTTGTTGACAGGATGTTTTAAGCCCTATATACATCAAATCTAGATTTTTGTTCTTATTGTTTATACAAGTATAAAAAAATCAAAAGTAGTAGTTTTCCAATCACCTTTTTTTTAAGAAAAAAGTGCTTATATTTTTCTTTGATCTTACAAAAAGTACCTAAAAGTTGTTATTTTATTCATCAGTTTCAGAAATAGTATAAAAATTGTCATATCAAATAGTGCAACTTTTTTAGATTTTGCCAGTACTAAAATAAGAACCCATATAAAAATAATCAAGAGATATTTATTATATCATCCAAGTAAATTTTTGTAGCAAACATATGGCCAATTAAGTAAGGATAAATTTCAATACTTTATTCTTACGAGGGTTAACTAGAGACTTATTGGTTGGAAATCTTGTTAGTTATCCTTATAGTTGGGAGTATCACCTTATTCAAGTCAGTTATTTCTTTGATGTCATCCTATGTTATGCATACCATAGCTTTGCCAATGTCTATTTTTGATTCTCTTGATATAATGGCTTTAAATTTTATTTGGGATGATGAGGAAGGCAAGAAAAGAGTTCAGGCAAGAAAAGAGTTCATCTTGTGAATTGAAAGGATGTGATAAAACTCAAATTTGTTGTTGGTTTAGGGTATTCAGTGCATGAGAGAGTTTAGTCTAGCTTTCCTTGCTAAACTTACATGCATTTAACCTAAGAGTTAAGGAAGTTATGGGCTCAGGCTAGGGTTTCCCAATGGATTTGTGCTTTTTTTTTTTTAGCTAGTTTGTTGGTAGTTATAAAATCCTATCAAATGTTGAAAGATATAAGAGAGGTTTCACTTGGGATATTTATTGCAACTATTTGTTTATACAGAGTAGAGGATGCCATTCATATTTTAAGGGATCGCCAGTTAACAAAAATATAAAGCATGTGTAGCTTACTTATACATGGGTCAAATCTCAAGCTCTATTCCTTATAAGCAAAGCATAGTTGAACTTGATTGTGTAAGTGGGCTGCACATGCTTTACATTTTTATTAATTTTTTATTTTTGTTTGTTTATATGATATGGAATTACTTTTAAATTAAGATTTTATTTTGGTTGAGATTTGAATTTCTAACCTCTTAAATTAGTGATACACATACACACACATATGCATATACATTTATATATGCACACACACACACACACACACACACACACACACATATATATACATACATACATACATATACATGTATGTGTGTGTATATGTGTGTGTGTATATATATATATATATATATATATATGTATGTGTGTGTGTGTGTATGCGTGTCTATACACACACACACACACACACACACACACACACAGAGACATACATACATACATACATACATACATACATACATACATACATATATATATATATATATATATATATATATATATATATATATATATATATATATATATATATATATATATATACGTGTATATGTATGTGTATGTGTATATATATGTATATGTATATGTATGCATATATATATGTATACACAAATGTATGTGTGTGTGTGCATATATATATGTATATGCATGTGTGTGTGTGTGTGTGTGTACACACACACACACACAGACACACACACATATATATGCGTGTGTGTGTGTGTGTGTGTGTGTACACATTAAGTTTATATGACATATAAGAGTTAAGTACTTTGTTCAGTACTGAAGGACACGATTAGTGCTAGTGTAGAGAAAGATTGTTCGAAACTACCTGTTAATGTCTCAATGGAAACGACTAAGTTCTTTTTAAAAATTTGAGGATGACTTCTTTTTTAAGGAGGGTAGAATGTAATACCCAGGGTTCCTTAAGCTTACAAGAGTTAGAGATGATATTGAAGAATATGATTTTTAATTGGTAAAATAGTAATGAAGTTGGAAAAGTTACTTGAATTATTTGCCAAGTTTACAACTTTAAATTAGTTGCATGTGTTTTTAGTAAATTAAATAGAGTTAATATGACAATGTATAGAGTTCATAATGAAGTTAAAGAATAGAAATTAGAATGCTAAAGTGAAAGGAAAGAAAGAATGTTACAAGAAAAAGTGAAAAACACTAAGTATGAAATATGCATATATGGGTTTGCTAATGGGCTTTTGGACTCTAAAGTCTAAAACCTTGAATAGCCAGCCCATCAAGGTAAAAAAGTTAAAATTACCATGAGTTAAAAATAATTACCTAGGATTAACTATGGTAAATGGGTGAAAAAGCCACAAAATTAGACTTAAGCCACCATAATTGACTTAAAGCACACCAAAATTGACTAAGTGATCTCACCATATCTACACCAAATTTGCAAAGTCAAAATATGCAACTTACTCACCTTTGTGAACTCTCATTTCAACACTTTTAAAATTTCACCAATACTAATTGAGATTTTTTTGACATAATCAGACGCCTTTTCCTATTCTGACTGGACTTTTTGCACTAGACAGTATTTTTCCGAAACTAACCGGATTCTCTCCCAAACTGACTGCCTAAATAATTTAAAATTAATTATGAACCAATCGACATTGACCAATTAATTTTTCAAACTTTAGAACTCCTAAAAACTGATCTAGAAGTCCAAAAATCTGGCTGAACAAAAGATCAGAATTTCAGTCGGCGCGCCTATCGAGGCACCGGCGACACCGGCTCCAGCTGGGCTGCGCGCCGCCCAACTGGCCAATGGTGCCGCCTATATGGGCACCAGCGCTGCTGGTGCTCCGGCGGCATGGGTCCCATAGTACCTGCCTACATTTTCCAAAATACCCCCCAGCCTGTTTTTTTAGCTCTTTCTAGCTCTACCCCTCATGGTCTTTTCACATTTTTACTATCTAAACTATCCTCACCCCCATTTACCTATAAATAGGCCCTCCCACTTCTCATTCACACACACCCAAGATTGATATTGATAGCTATCTATCAACCTTCTTTCTTCTTCTCCCTCCATTCACTTTCCAATTAATTAATTAATCATTTTAATTAATTAATTTTCTCACCCAAAACCAAGTTAATTAATCTTTTTAATTAACTAAAAATCTTTTTTTTAATCACTTACAAGTTAATTAATTAATTAATCTTTTTAATTAATTAATTACCTTTTTTTTATTAAGTCAAAAATCTTTTTTTAAACCGATCCCCTATTTTAATTAATTAATTAATCTTTTTTAATTAATTAATTACCTTCTTTTAAAAATAAAATAAAAAATCCCTTTTTCAACTCATCCACTATTTTAATTAATTAATTAATCATTTTAATTAATTAATTTACTCATCCATCATTTTCTTTAATCATTAATCAATTCATTTGTCTGGTCCAATAAAACGGAACTTCGGTTCGGTAAAACACTTTTTCCATCTCATCTATCAAAATCCAAGGTATTTCCATCAAACTTGTTCTCTAAACCAAAAATCATTTTAATCAATTTGTAAACCCCTTCACTTAATAGTGGAATGAACTACGTGGGTTTTGATCCCTATTCAAACGGGGTATGTAGGCATGTTTGGAATTTAAGTCTAAATCTCAAATCCAATTTTGTTTCAAATTAAACTTGTTTTCTTTATTTTTCTTGAATTGATTGTCTTTTTACAATATTTGTAAGGGAATATGTAGTCATTCTAGAATCCCATAAGGGCTAGAGAAGGCATCCCATTTTCTATCAATGTGATTATCTTAATTAAGGAGTGATCATGTGATTCTCTAAATCTTTAAAGATTAGAGGAAACACTCTCCTTTATTTGTGAATGTTTATTGCTCCATTAATCTCCATGCATCCATCTTATGCCATATTCATGCATTTTATTTGCAATTATTAATGTCATTCATGAAATCAATTTTTCAAAGTCAAATTAAACTTAAGAGCCAAATTTTGATTATTTAAAACCAAAAACCTAGTCCCCGAGCTCAATCTGGTTCGAGGCTAGTGATTTTATCCATGGGGAAATTAAAGTGAAAATTAATAAATTGAAGTCAACTTGGGCTTTTTCCTTAATGTTTTCCCAATTAAATAAAATTAAGGTGGCAACTCCCAAAATTATTTTCAAAATCAACCAAATCCGAACCCGAGGGTTCCATCTTGAGACTAAATCCAAATGAGCATCTCGGTTCCCTCTAGCGGACCGGGCCGGTGCTCGGGCGAGATCTCACAACCTTATTCAGCTTACACTTAGATAAAATCATGACCATCCATTTTGATAAAATCCTAGCCATTGATTGGTGAGATGAGATCACAACCATCCAACTCATATATATAAGTGGAAATTTATGTAAATCTCAACATTTTGCAAACACTACCACAAAAAACATCACTCCTAAGAGAAATTGCTCTCCCATATTTTCCCAACATCTCAAAAACTCCAAACCAAGGCATTTCAAGGTGAGAATTCATGCTTAATCATTCCTTTCTTGTTATTTGGTGTGTGTTTAGTGTTGTAATTGTAGCTCTTCTTCTTGTTCTTCACTTATATGAATTGATCAATTGGGGGTAAATTAAGAGAATGTGTATTTTGTATGTTTTTAATTAAATATGGAAATTGGGCTTGAAAACTTAAGGTTCATCAAGTGAAAATAAGTAAAGGAAGCAAAGAGCACATGTAAAGCACCTTAGGGCTATGCTTCGGTCTCTCTTAGTTTAAGCATAGGAAATTATTTTAAAATTTATATTTGGGATGGAGAATAATGGTTTGGAAGTATCAAATTGAATTATAGAAGTTTTATCCAAAACTTGAAATTTTGGAAGTATAAACCAAGTTAAAAGGAAAGTTTATGTTCTAATGATTGTTTTTGATGTTTGATTGATGTTATAGCCTTTCTAATATGCTAATTTCATAATTCAAAAGTCAATTTGAGGATTGGTTAAGAAATTATAGGCTTTTCCCGAAGTACTCCAATATGGCAAAATTAGGGACTAATGAACTTAAGTGATTTAATTTTAATTGATTGGTGAGAATTGAATGTTTAAGAATTAATTTGATAAATCCATGATCAATTTGGAGTTTGAATGAGGAATTGATGGTTTCCCTCAAATTCTAGGGTTTATGAGATAAATTTGAGATTTTGGTATCTAAGCTTGAAATTATACAATTGATTGATAAATTAAGTTTAAAAATAATATATTTTAATGTTTATGAGATCAATTTTTAAATTTGATTGACAGAAATAATTTTCCCAAACTTAGTAAATTATGTCAAGTTAGGGACTTAGAATTCGAAGATGAGATTAAGTTCAATAAAGACTGGAAAACTATTAGACTTGGTTATAATTGAAAAATATGAAAATAAAGTGTGGAATGATAAAAATATGGATAGCTATGAGACTACAGAAAAGAAGAGTGTAGAACATAAATTTATACCTATATATATATATATATATATATATATATATATATATATATATATATATATATATATATATATATATATATATATATATATATATATATATATATATATATAATTTCAAATCATTTGGTGCTCATTTGATACATCAAACTGAATGAAAAGTTTGGAATTAATGAGCTACAGTAATTGGATTAATTCAGGGGGGAAATGGATTTGGTTTTGCATGAACTTTGGCTTGAAGATTAATATATATGTTAATTAGGTTTCCTAAAAATTTTAGGTTAAAAGGATAAAGTTTTGTATAATAAATGATTTGTTTAGTATGGACAGCTTAGGCTGTCCAGAAGAATGGCAATATGAGATTATCAATTTATTTTGAGGACCTTAGAGACTAAATTAAATAAAGTGTAAAACATAAGAAATGTTTATTTATGTATTATCTAGCTAATTATAAATAAGTTTTACAATTGGATAAACATATTTTAAGATAGAACTAAGAATGTGGAATATATTCAATTTGTCCTTATATAGAGGTAGATTAAAATTCAAAAATTCACTATAAATTTTGTGGTATAAGAATTAAGCCTAGTTTTGGATATGTTATAGTTTGATATGTCTAATTTAATATGCAAAAAGAATCAACTCATTTGGAGTAGTATAACATAAAAATAGGAGAAATAATAATGTAGGGTCAAACTCAGTTAATGAATGATATATGAAAGTGTATTTTTTTAGTGTCATTTTATGTAATCAAAAAAAATTCTTTAAGTATAGAATGAAAGATAAATATATTGACTCTTGATGCCTTAATATAACATGAACTATTATAAAAGTGCATATGTATTGAATCTAAAATCTTGTTGAAGATTAAAATATAGCTCTGAATTTCGTATAGAGCATCCATTCTCTTTTTATCAATGGCATTCAACTGGTCCTAATGCCCTATGATCTACATTGCTTTCATTCTCTGCACCTTTTGCTAGATAAGCTTCTAGTGTATATAGGTTAGGATCTTGTAAACTCTAATGCTTGGATCTATTCCTACCATGTGCTTGGGTTCTCATGCAGAATAGTGTAAGAGCTTATGAGCCATTTCAATTAATGATATACAGAAGCAATGTATGTATTTTTTTTCACTTTTCCCCTGTGCCATAATTAATTGATTCTTTTACCTTTTTCATTATTTATTTTTTAGTTTTTTCTTTTCTCTTTTTAGATGTCTTATTTAAAGATCAATCAGAAGAAATAAAGTGAAGCAGAAAGTTCAAAAATATTTTATTGTTATAACAATCCCATCATCATGGGTTATGTTCGTACTAAAAGATAAGCCTGGAAGATGGGCTACAGACTCAAAAGGATAAGACTCGACAAACTCGAATTCCAAAATGACTTAACAGAAACAGACTCAATTGACTCAGCTGACTAAGATCCAAACTCAGATGAGTCAGACATAGATTTGGAGGACTTAGATATAAACTCAAAAGACTCGAATAAGGGCACAATAAGGCTGACACTCTTCTCAAAATATTAGTTATTGCATGAGGTTTGAGATTGCTGGGTGAGCTCAGCGGTTCAGAAAAGGATTGCTGGCAATATTAGCCTTTAAGCTTAGGAGCAACAATGTCTTTACTGTCAATAAGGTCTTAAATCTTGTGCTTCAGGGCTTTGCATGAATTAGTTTTATGCCCCGGCCTTTAATGATAGTGGCAATGCTTGTTAACATTGTAGCCCTTGGGCAACCAATTGGGAGGTGCTCTTGGCTTTAGAGGATTAACAAGATAGGCTTCTAAGGCCTTCCTATAGACAGTACTTAGAGGCATGCCCAACTTAGAGATAGCTCTTCTTTCTAACCTTATTGGCTAGTGATAGAAGACATCATTTACCTCCCCTTCTATTTTAGTGGTGGAGTTAGTGGTGTAATTGTTGTTGTTGGTAGTGTAATTATTGTTCTTATGATACCTCAAGTTAGAAGATTCATCTTTGATTTGCCTATATTAGATCAAACCCTCAATCTTAGAGATAGTGGCAATGAGAGATTTAAAGCTAAAGAGGTATTGTATTTATAGATGAGTCTAGTACTAGGGGAGAAAATTTTTGACAATGGTGTCAATTTGTCTATTTCGGATGGAGGATTCACTGTTTAGGCTACTTTTGCCCTCCACCTTGTAAGGAACGCGGTGAACGACTCTCGTTGACCTTGTTTAGTTGTCTCTAGTTCTCGACGAGTGAAATCCACTTCAATATTATAATGGTATTATTTCACAAATGTATTACATATGTCATCCTATGTCTTCTTATAATTTTGGTCAAGATCTAATAGCCACTTGATAGCAGCTCTAGTCAAAGATTATTGGAATAATTGAGTAAGGAGCTCATCATCCACTCTGAAGAGTCTCACTCATATACATCTTGAAGTGAGTTTTGGGGCATGTGGTGCTATCAAACTTGTCTATGACTGAAATTTTGAATTTTGGTGGAACCTTTGCATTAGGGAAGAGAGTTAGAGATTCAACATCTATCATGTCTTTATGCTTCTTTATGTTCTTAATAGTCCTCTCCATGGCCTCAAATTTCTCCATCAGTTTCTTGGCTTGGGGGAAGCTGGAGAAATCTCTACTTTGAAAAGGATTAGTAATGGGAAAGGGGCGATGGCATTTAGATCTAAAGCAGGAGAGGTAAGGATCTCGGGTGCCTTCTCTTTATTGGTGAGATCGATAATGGGAGGAGTGAAAGTAAAGGCATGGTTAATTCCAGCTTGAGTGGAAGCAAGCTCAACACGAGCAAAGGGAGGAGTAATGGCAGCATTGGTCATTTCCTTAACCTCATTAATGATGGACTGACATCAAAAGTTAAGAGCATTAGTGAAGTTAGTGGATTGACCATTAAGGGCATTGGTGAAAGAGTCAGCTTGGGTTTTCAAAGCATTAGTGAGTGCAGTTTGACAACTTTCTTCTTGTTTCTTAATAAGGTTGGTAAAGAAGGCACCTATTGTGTCTTGATCGAAGGGGTTGGAGATATTAGCCATTAGTTTAAAAAGGAAAGGAAAAAAGAAAGGGTAAGAATTATATTTTGAAAGGTACAAAGAGGTGTATGCAATGGTGTGTTGGGAAAAGGATTCCCTTTATGCTTAGTTGGTCACCAGATTGGGAGATTTAGTGGGTATATGGTTACGTGTCTAAGGTGATAGACCACCGATTTTGGTGTTTAAGGGAGAAAGGAACAAAGTGGATAGCAATCAACACAAATTTAAGGGGTGAAGAGAAAATGAAGAAATTAAAGGCTATTTATAAGCAAATAAGAGGAGGGGCATTTTGGAAATATCCAAAATGAAAAGAAACTAAGGATAGGCTTGAAAAGGGGCAGAAAATCGGATAAACTAGGAGCAAACATAGAATTTCAGAGCAGAAAAAGGAGGACTAACCACTGGTCGGTAGTGTAGTGCCACACATGCCACTTGCGGCTCATCTCAAGTAGCACCTATGGTGCTGCGTAAGGTAGGTAGCAGCACCACGGTGGTTCTTGCAGCTGCCATATGATGCTGGACCCATTTCGTGCTTTAAGGTTTTAGATCAATTTTCAGGTTAGTTTTTGAGGTTTTTGGAGTTTAGAAAATTTACTAGTTAGTGTTGGTGAGTCCAAAATTAATTTTAGGATGATTTGGCAGTCAATCCGAGGAGAAATCTAGTTAGTTTTGAAAAAAGGCTATCTAGTATAGGAAGTCTGGTCAAAGTAGGAAAAGTGAAATTGGTGTTGAAAATATTCTAATTAGTTTTGGTAGATTCAAAATTGAGTTTGGAGGAGCTAAAATGAGGGTTCACAATTATCTAAAAAATTGTCAATGATAGATGACTTTTCCACTCTAATCGCATTAATCTGTTACAACATAAAACATCTAACTCTGATTTCTATCCATATACAAATCCATCAGTTAGCCTTGTAAGCATACACCTAGGTACTAAAGCTATATCATATCCTTGGCTTCTCCTTATTCTACTCATTTTAAACTTACTGATTTCCCTTTGTAATTCTATGGATATCCTCACATTTGTTTGTGTTGAACTCTCATGCTCTAGCTGAACTGAACCCATATGCCCTATCATAAGCATCTAAGCTTTCACTTATCTTTTCTTGCACTTGATTCGTCTATCTATCTAATTCCATATATCAATTAGCTCGTACATATTCCTCTCTTTATGTCATGTCTCTTACCATTTCTATCATCCTTATTACAACATCACGTCACCTTTCTTCATAATACCTTGCCTTGTTTCTAGGATATAGCCTCATCTCTATGACTCATTCTTACTCAATTTTACTTTTGTCACCAACCTTATTCCTCTTTACCATAACTTTTAATCTACCTTGTGATTGGACTTTATCCTAGTTTCATTTCCCAAAACTTACATTAAGAATCTCCTAGCTATCTCTTTATCCTAACTCTCAAAACTACTCCATTTCTTTCACCCTTAATAGTTCTCTATAGTGATAATAATCGGGGTATTACATTTTGTCACCCATTTTGGACAAGCATTATTGAATTCTAAGAATTTCATACAGCGAGCAAAATAATGTTCATTACTTATTGTGGATGCCATTATGATTATCATATACATCTTGTAAGTTATGAAAGTTCAAAAGTTAAAATGTAAAGATTTTTGCTGAGTTGACATGATATGCGAGTTCATAAGGACAAAGATGAGCTTAATATAAGAGAAGCAAGAGGCTTCTATGATGCTTATAAAGATGAGTTCGATATTAAAATATTGAGTTGAGGAGCCCAATATGATAAAGATAAAGACAAGTTGAGGAGCTTGGTATGATGAAGACGAAGATGAGCTGAAGAGCTCAACGTGGCTTGGAGAAAGATGAACTAAGAGCTCAATAATGGGGCTATTGAATGCTGTATAGATATGTGAACTGAGTGGCTTTATGAAGAGCAACATTGTGCAGTGTATAGATAAGTTATTGTTACGAGTTTAAGTTATTGTTTATGAGTGGTATAAGATGTGTGGCTAAGGTTGTAAGCTACTTATCCATGAACAATATTGAATGAAAATAGATGGTTAAGAATGCAAGTTAAATACCAATGAACAATGTCGGCCACTAAGATTATTTTATTCTTTTTCTCTCTATATAAAGATATCTAAACGATATGATAATCCACCAAACACTTGTACTTTCTTCTTAAACTTAAGTCTTTCATTTTCTTTTAAGATCTCTAGATCTAACTTAAATTTCTTTAAAGAAACCTTAAGATATGAAAAGTAACCTAAGATCCAAATGGTAGATCTTTCTTTTAGCCTTTTCTTAGAAGAGTTCTTACTAGAGTTAAAGTAGATTAGTAAGCCTGATGAGTTAAGGAATATTTTTTGAGCTGCATGCAAAGTCAAAGGTGATTTGAGCTTAATTTCACAAAGGTATCAAAATATTCAACCTTACGAGCATATAAAAGAATCGTAGGATATTTAGAATAGTCATCAACAATCATAAATGCATAATGCATGTCTCCTAAACTAGCTACTTTAAATGGACCAAACAAATCCATATGCAATAATTTAGAGGGTCTAGAAGTGAACACCTTTTTCTTCAATTTAAATAAACTTTTGACTTACTTATCCATTTGACAAGCTTCACAAACTTTGCCTTTTTAAAATTTAATTAACGACCATTAACAAGCTCATCTTTGTTCAAGTTTGACCAAAGTTCCATGCTTGTATGTCCAAGCATTCTCTATGAAGTCCAAGAATCATCACTAAGAGAAACAAAACACTTGATTTCTTTGTTAGAATAGTAATTTAAATCAACCATGTACAATTTTCAATTCTTTCACTAATAAAAAGTAATTTTTCATCAGTCATTCTACTAATATAGTATGCTTTAGGTTAAACATATGACTCCTAAACCTTTATTACACAATTGACTAATGCTCAATAAATCATACTTTAAGCTATCAACGGTGTAATTACCTAGAATAAGAGAGTCATCATTATTAACCTTACCAATGCTAACAATTTTACCTTTGGCATTGTCTTTAAATGTCACATGCCCATCATAATTCTTTTCAAGGTAAGTGAAGTGACTAGAGACACCGATCATATGCTTTGAGTATCCACTATCTAAATAACATTTGCTTTTATGTTTTGTGGACTTCAAGCATACCTACAAAAAGCAATTCACTTCACTTTAGGTACCCAAATGTACTTGGTTCTTGAGGGGTTAGTCTTTCTATTCTTAGTCAAAGCCTCATTGGTCTATCCTAGATGGCTTTTCCTAATAGCATAAAGATAATTAGCATGCCCAAATTTTCCATAATAATGACAATGACCATGAAAAATCCTTTTTCTTTTAGCTTTGTATCTAGATGCATGAACATGTGATTATTTAAAACTTGATGCTTTAGTATGAGATGTTTTAACACTAAAATGCTTTAGGGATAGAAGACTAGTGTACACCTTAACAAATATGGTCTATGAGTATGTGGATTGTGATGCATGAGTTAAAGCCAAAACCATATTTGATGCTTGGATACCTTTGGCAGTTTAGAATTTCACCAAGTTTTTCTTTTCCTTTTAAGAATTTTTGATGTGAAGTTTTAAGGCTAAGAACCCAAGTTTCAAAATTTCAATCTCTTTAACAAAAGTTTCAAACTCTTGAAATTTTGATGAAAATCATTGTTTTCTTTTTGCAAAATATTAATGACATTATCCAATAACTCATAAAGTGCGATTTTGGTCAAGTCATTTGCATCTTTGAGTGAATGGACCTTAGGATGCCATATTTTAGATAGACTTCTAAGAATATTCTTCACCAATTTGACATTTATAAATTTCTTCTCAAAAGGCTTAAGACCACCAACTATCTTAATAAATCTATCATACATTTGGGTGATAATCTCTTATGACTTCATCTTCAAGAGCTTATATTGATGCATTTATATAATCTTGTTCTCATTCAGTTGGCTTGTTCCCTCAAGAGTGACTTGAAATGTATTCCAAATTTTTTGAGCAATAGAGAATATATAAACCTTGTTGTACTTGCTTCTACATAAAGCACAAAATAGGACATAAATTTCTTTGTCATTTAAGGCAAAGAGCTTCTTTTCTTGTTCACTCCATTTTTCTTATAGATTATCTTGTTAAATACCATCTATGATCTTCTTAGGAATGAAAGGGCCTCTTTTTATTGATCCTCTACAAATCTACACCTTTTCCTTTTAAGAAATAGTACATCTAGGATTTCCGATATGGATAATTGATTGCATCAAAGAAAAGGGGCCCAACAACTTATTGACCTTTTGAACTTGTGAACCTTAAGGTTGCTATTAAATCTTTACTTTTAGGTGATTAAACTTTCAAATAAAAAAGATTAGCTCTGATACCTCTTATTAAACTGAGTGACAACCAATAAGGGAGATCTGAATTGGGCTCTTTAAAAAAATTTTAACTAATTCTTTCGAATTCTCCCACACTCAAATAATGAATGAAAAAGTAGGGAAAAGAAAACATGAGACACAATAATTTATAGTTTGACTTCTACCCAAGCGTACATCCCCTTATCAAAAGACCTCCTTAGGAGTTTCTTCCATTATCTAGCCTTCTTTAAGAAGTAAAGACCAAACTCTTATAACAAAACAAAAATTGAATTGCAAACCCCTACAATTTTACAAACCCAAATAAAACAGTCACTATTACAACCTCACATAAGCCCTATTATAAATTAACTCCCTCTTTCACAAGAAATTACAACTCTAATACTCTTTATCTATAAAGAGATTGGCAATTTATTGGCTCAAATTAATTTTAGAAAGAGTAAGTAGGTGGGTAAACAATAATTCTTAATGATGAACTTAACAATGATTATTATAACCTCATAAATGTTGTCTAATGCTCAAACATATGGTCTCTATTTCTAATGATTGAATGATAGTTTGGGTATATTTAATACAAAGGATGAGATACGGTCCACAGTACCACACTAATACTCAATATGGGGAGCCAATCCCCCTATCCTGACTCTCTGAATCCAATAATCTATCTCTTATGTCCAATGGGCCCGGCCGTCATTAGTTTGTACCAAGCAGCCCTGACTTGACTAATAGCGGCCCTGGCGATGAGCAGGCCTGGCCAGCATACACCAGTCATTGTTCATCTTCTCAATCGATCATAATCTCAATCATAACCGTAATCATAACCATACCCATGATCCTAGGTGGTACTATATCCTCCCGACCTCTATCCGTCAACCACAATCACAATATAGCATAGAATATCGATTCATCATTCATAATCAAATGTTACATGCATCTATGCAATAATAGTGCATAATATACATATATATATATATACATACAGTAAATGCATATGCATATGGAAACAGAATAACATATTAGGGAGTATCACTCATTTAACTGACGACGCGTTTGACTAGCTTCCCTCGGAAGTGTAGCCTTTGGAACTAGGAAGACGCCAGAACACCGACACTTTACAACAAAGGATATTATCAGAAAAGAATAACTCACATAACCAGACACAACTTAAAGACTATTAAGACTCTTATCAAGATCTGGACAGAACCACACTAAACTCTGATACCACCCAAAACAACAGAAAATATAATACTTCTAAAACAACCTTAACAGATAACACAATCTCAGCGACCCCTCCTGGGTCCTCCTAACTCAAACTCAACAACTACAAACTAGAATCCGTTAAACATAATATAACTCAATTAACTAAAATAAAGGAGTTTCGAGTTTACATTCATAAATTCTGATCATACGGACATCAAGAGTCGTGCAGGAATGATGAAATGGAGCTACTGGACAGCCCCATGCGCCGCCACTGCTAGTGGCGGATCTGAGCAATCTTCACACCAGCAAGTTCACCTCTATGCCAAGATCACGAAAATCAACTCCACTTACCGTCACTCACCCGCAAGTCGCTGGAAAACACCTCAGAAGCTTTGGTTTTGCATTTTTTGATCTCTCCCTCCGGTAGCCGATTGGAGGCATGGTTGGTACCAAATCAAAGTTCTCATCCTCAGGAATCGAACGGAACCAACCTCATCGAATTCTGCCACTGGAATCGGCCGAAAAATCGACTTGAAGTTTTAGAGGCTGGAATTCTTCTTTGCGCGAGTACTCTGCCGTCCATCGGCCGATCAATGGTCTGCTGCCTCCCTTGAGGTCGTCGGATGGTGGGCTAGCCACTGGAAGTGGCGGTGCAACTCACTATCGGCTGGACGGTGGTCCTCCGGCTTCCAACACGCCTGCTCTCTCTCTCTCTCTCTCCTCCTTTTCTCTTTCTCATTTCTATTTCTTCCAAATCCGGTCCCGTTTTCCCCTTCAACAGCCAATCACAAGCTCCATTTCTTCTCCTTCTCTTAATTTACTTAAAACATACTTATATATTAAAACAATAATAATAATAACAACAACAACAATAATTTACAACATAAACTCATATATACATATATAACAATAATAATATTAACGACAATAATAATAATAATAGTAACAAACCATAATTACATAATAATAGTTTAATTAATAAAACTTATTCATAATAATAGTAATTATAACGGAAATCCAAACTTCCGGTAATTATATAATTAACAATATAATTTAGATTAATCAAATATAATATTAATATTCAATATCAAAATACAATTTCTCCACATACCCACAATAATATCTCATAATAATATACATATATAATATTGAAATAGTATGAATATATATAATTTAATAAAATATAACTTCAATTCTTACTTAAATAAGAAAAATACTAAAATAATATATTTCCGTACAAAAAGGGAATTTTTGAAAAATAATTGAAAATTCAGGATATTTCAATCTTTCCCCCTTAAGAAAATTCGTCCTCAAATTTTCAAACCCAACAAGTTCAAGCACTTTGCACTTCAATTAAACTTCTCCACCACGCTTCCACTGCACACTCTGACATACTATCTTATCAACAAATAGCGTATCAAATTCAATAAGACACAAAATGATATAAATAAATCTCCAATATTAATATCTAGTCTAACTAAACCTTAAACAATTTCTTAATAATTCCTTATCCCTAAATCTTGATTTAATCTTAGATAAAATTAGTATAACCCTTGATTTCACAGTCAATCAATGCTACTCTTAAATTTATCTTTTCCTTAAATCCTTATCCATATTAATGCTAATATGAATTCCTAAATTATCCCTTCCATTGATTACTTATTGTATTTGGTCATATGAGAATCCAACAGATAATTCTAAGTTAATAACTCTCTTTGATATTCCATAATTCTTTTCCATACTAAATTGTTACTTAATCTATTATAACCTCAACAAATATTTTCAGGTTTAATATCTCACAAAAATTATAATCTCTATTATATGTGACCATGAACAATAACTCCAATTATAATTTCCTTATTCATTTCATGCATCAATGAAAACATATCAAAACTTAATAATTCATTTCCCACTCTTACTTGCTCTAGCTAATTTCCTCAACATATATAAACTTTTATCTCATTAATTTGAAATCACCACATACACACTAATTGATATATCAAACCAGTAATTCTACAATTCATTTCAACATCCCTTATATTAACAAAGTCATTAAGAATTTCTGTTAACTATAAACATATCTCACCTTTTGACAATTATTTTATACTTACTCTCTTTTTATAAAATACTTTGACATCATGGCTTAAACAGCTATTGTCTCGCAATCATATTTATTTAACCCATAACATTATTTTATTTCTAAAGTTACATTAACATCTTATTATATTTCATATTTCCAATCTATCCACATAAAACTATGAATTCACTAATATCACTGAGATCCAATAAAATCTCCATGCAACTTTTATGTTTTTTCTTAATCTATGCCATTCTAATTTATCTCAATTTAAACATATATACTTCATAAGTATGCCCAAATAATAACTCCACTTTATTACATAATAAAATTTTTTTCCTTAATAAAAATTAATACCTAATCTTTAATCATTCCCACAACATATTATTGAAGCTAATACTGCAAAATATTATCTCATCCCGAGAACTTAAATCCATTTCAGGAACATCCAAAATTGTTTAAATTTGCAAAACTATTTAGAATCATTTGTAATAATCAAAACATTTTTATTTTTATTTTAAAACTCAAGGTACTGTGTCCAGGGATGCTACACATGCAACCTTAATGCAATGCTTAATGAGGGACATGATGTATGAATAATGACTCATGATTTCACAATGCTTGACTCGACGCATGTAGACAGACACGCTGGACACAAGTACAGAGTCCCAAAATAATAAACTCTTAAAACTATCTTTAAAATCATACTTTAAAATCAGTTATCACCTCTAAACTTATTTAAAACATTCCATTTCCAAATCATTTAAAATTTTGAATAAAATCATTTTATATCCTTTTGGATTAAGTTCCCGAGGCATCCTCAAATTCACAATTCTTAAATCTTAACATCTTATCACTTTATAAGAGAAAATTCAAATCATTGCATTCTAGTCATATTCTACTCACCCACAGAGCTTTCACTACTTATAGAATTCCTTCTAACACCACATGTACATAGATCTTTTTTTCATAATCACAAGTCTAAGAAAATCATGAAATTCATCATATCATACAACAAACACAATCACATAATTAATATAAATACTCATTATAACACCACGTTAACATTGAATTGGAAGCAAGAGAAACTCAAGAAGACGATTAGGAATTCTATACTCCGTATGTTACAGAAACAAGGACCCACAACACTGAATATACTAGAGGTCACAAGATCTCTGCTCTGATACCATCTTTGTAACGCCACGAACCTGAAGGCACGTGATCGGAACTAGGACATGGAAAATGCACGTGGCTACCAGTGTCCGTAGTAAGTCTGATAGAAAACTTGACAATGAAAACCAAAACTGTAAAGGGCTATGGGCCCACGTGTTAAGCAGATCTAACCCAACATCAAATTTAAATTAAAGGCCACAATGGGCTAATAACTCAATTGTCTCAATTATCTCATAAATATAATATTATTATCATACAATTGGATTCTACTTAACAAACAGGTTCCAACTTACAATATATACAGTAACTGGTAAGTACATAAAATACAGTAGTAAAGGTAACTATGCGGAGTTCTAGACTTATGATACAATTATACATATTATATACATAATTCAGTATTATACATATTATATACATAATTCAGTACTTATATACAACATACTGCTGAAGGGCAATTGGCAGTTCTACTCGACTACAATCCTTTCCCAAGCTCATTCCTTGACCTGAAAAATAACAAGTTGAACAGGAATGAGCATCTGACTCAGTGAATGATACTAACTAATATATTAAACTGGTATCCTAAAGACAGAACTCTAATCTTCGTGCTATGCACCATTTCACAGAGACAGACAAATCAAATCATTAAGCAAGGATGAGATACGGTCCATAGTACTACACTAATACTCAACATGGGGAGCCAATCCCCCTATCCTGGCTCTCTAAATCCAATAATCTGTCTTGTATATCCAATGGGCTCAGCCGTCATTGGTCTGTACCAAATAGCCCTGACCCGACTGATAGCGGCCTTGGCGATGAGCAGGCCCAGCCAACATATACTAGTCATAGCTCATCTTCTCAATCCATCATAAGCTCACTCATAACTGTATTCATAACTATACCTATGATCCTATGTGGTACTATATCCTCCCAACTTCCATCTGTCAACTATAATCACAGTATAGCATAGAATATTGATTCATCATTCACAATCAAATGTTACATGCATCTATACAATAATAGTGCATAATATACATATATATATATATATATATATATATATATATATATATATATATATATATATATATATATATATATATATATATATATATATATATATATATATATATATATATATATATATATATATATATATATATATATATATATATATACATACAGTAAATGTAGATGCATATGGAGACAGAATAACATATTAGGGAGTATCACTCACCTAACTGATGACGCGTCTGACTGACTTCCCTCGGAAGTGCAGCCTTTGGAACTAGAAAGACGCTAGAACACTGACACTTTACAACAAAGGATATTATCATAAAAGAACGACTCACATAACTAGATACAAATTAAAGACTATTGAGACTCTTATTGAGATCTCGACAGAACCATACTAAACTCAGATACCACCCAAAACAACAGAAAATATAATACTTCTAAAATAATCTTAACAGACAACACAATCTCAGCGACCCCTCCTGGGTCTTCCCAACTCAAACTCAACAACTACAAACTAGAATTCACTAAACATAATATAACTCAATTAACTAAAACAAAGGAGTTTCGGGTTTATACTCACAAATTTTGATCATACGGACGTCGATAGTCACACCAAAATGATGAAATGGAGTTGCTGGACTGCCCCACGCGCCGCTGCCATGGCATCGCTGGCTAGCCATGCGCTGTAGCTGCCGGTGGCAAATCTGAGCGATCTTCACACTTGCAGGTTCACCTCGATGCCAGGATCACAAAAATCACCTCCACTCGCCATCACTCACCCGCAAGTCGCCGAAAAATGCCTCAAAAGCTTCGGTTTTGCATTTTTTGATCTCTTCCTCTGGTAGCTTATCAGAGGCATGGTTGGTACCAAATCAAAGTTCTCATCCTCAGGAATCGAACAGAACCAAACTCATCGAATTTCACCACCGAAATCAGCCGAAAAGTTGACTTGAAGCTTCGGCTGTCGGAATTCTTCTTCGCGTGAGTACTCTGCCGTCTGTCAGCCGATCAACAGTCTGCTACCTCTCTTGAGGTCACCGAACGGTAGGCTAGCCACTAGAGATGGCGGTGCAACCCACCGTCGGCTGGACGGTGGTCCTCTAGGTTCTAGCACGCCCACTCTCTCTCTCTCTCTCTCCTCCTTTTCTCTTTCTCATTTTTGTTTCTTCCAAATCATCACAAGATCCATTTCTTCTCCTTCTTTTAATTTACTTAAAACATACTTATATATTAAAACAATAATAATAATAATAATAATAATAATAATAATGATAATAATAATAATAATAATAATAATAATAATAATAATAATAACAATAATTTACAACATAAACTCATATATACATATATAACAATAATAATATTAATGATAATAATAATAATAATAATAACAAACCATAATTACATAATAATAGTTTAATTAATAAAATTTATTTATAATAATAGTAATTATAACAGAAATCCAAACTTCTGGTAATTATATAATTTACATTAATCAAATATAATATTAATATTTAATATCAAAATACAATTTCTCCAAATACCCACAATAATATCTCATAATAATATACATATATAATATTGAATAGTATGAATATATATAATTTAATAAAATATAACTTCAATTCTTGCTTAAATAAGAAAAATACTAAAATAATATATTTCCATACAAAAATAGGATTTTTGAAAAATAATTGAAAATTTAGGATATTTCACAAACTTTGGCCATGAGGCATATTTTGCCAATCCCAAGTAATTAAAGAAGTTACAAGTACTTAAAAATAAAAATTACAAATGACGAATCTAAAAGCTTTTGAACTTGAGAGGTCCATTACAAGATTTTTCTCCAATTTAAGCTTCATTATTGAGTTCCAAACTACTACAAAATACTTCAAACTTTGAAGCACTCAAATTAGAGAATTCTTATAATTTTAGGAACTTATACAAAGAGTTAAAAGGCTATTAGTAATGCCACTATTTATTTATATCATTAAAATCATTGGATTAGAACCTTAACGTTCAAAAATTATATATAATTATTGATGCATTTTGGAATATCTAGATTGGCCCAAACAAGACAATAGCTCGTTCGATAGAACATGTCTACCAAGTAGAGCATTCTTTAAGCTCGCTTGGTAGAACCTGTCTGCCAAGTAGAGCATTCTCTAAGGCAAAAACCACCAAATGACCTCTAACTGAACTCGAAAGATCTGTAGATCATCCATAACGATTGTTGACACTCTATGGTTTTTGCCCATGTTCTCCACCTCCAAAATTATAGGAAACACTCTCTCTACCAACTAGACACTTAAGTGGCCCTATATTCCAAGGACTCATTGTCACAATCTGATAATTTTGAGCCACAATGGTCTTAGGGCATAGGAAGATATAAAGTCATCTAAACCCTAGAACCCTTTTAACTTATTATCATATTACTTTTACCATTAATATGACATATCCCAAAATTAGAATCTTTATTATCTTATAATATAATCATTTCAGTAATACTTATTCACATTATTCATTTATCAATAATATATAATTTCATACTTAGTTACATTTTGAGGTTACATTTTCATTTTTTTTTTTTGATCACCATCATCCATATAATAAATATTCAAGTATTAAAAAATACAATATTATCATAATATTATTATAGTCCACCATAAATAAGCAATTATTAATATGACAATACTAAATTCCTTTATAACCATGGAACTTTAAAACATAAACCTTTGAATTACATAGTCCAACTCCATAATATGAAAACATAGTAGAGCAATTCTCAAGCAGAAGAATAGAGCTTGAGATTTCCTTACTAACTCGACAACTTGGCCTAAAAAATTTAAACAGCTAAAGGAATAAGACAAAGCTTAGTGAGTACATGATAACATAATAAAATACATAATAACATAATACATCGTAAATATATTGGAGTATAAATAATGGTGGCTTTGATAGCAATAATGCAATGTTAATCAAAATTGTTAATATGGAATATCAATTTTTCTTCTGAGATAGGAGCAATATCTTTAGTAGAAATTAATCAATTTTTAGAAGCATGTGCCTCCACATATAAATCAGTAAATTAGGCAAGTGGTGGCTATTGTTTTGCTCACTTGAACATATGACATTGTACAAGACTGATCAGGTCTTATGGCTAAGTGTTCCCCTAGTAGAGATTGGGTGCTCTCATCCTACCTGTAGGCTTATATAATATGCACAAGGTCGAATATATTATCCCACATTAGAAGGGAATTTTTGCTTTACTATAATATTAGTAGAAAGAGCTGAGTATATCCATGAAGGAATTAAGTGGAACAAATAACAATGTACAAGTGGATTCCTATTGATGGTCACATTATAAATTCAATATAAAGTAGGCTTATTTGGCCAAATGCCATAAGAAAATAAAATATTCAATGGCTCAATGATCAATAGGATAATTTAGCTCAATATAAAAATGTTATACGATTCAATGGAAAAGTGAGTAGAATAATGATTGATCAGAATTATAGCATAAGTCATATTGTGATATTAAGTACTTACTTTGAACTCCTTAGCTCCTAATTAGTGCTTAACATAAGTTCAAGTGAGACTCCTTGATATTTTGAATGATATCCTTGCCTTTGTCCATAGATTCTACAATCACATAATTTAAATGCACATTGATCAATATCTAATGCTATTACTCAGTTGAAATATACCATATTCCCATTAGCACCCTTACTACTCTTAATTACTTTTCAAGAATATTTTCTAATTTCATACATACATTTTATTCATATGTATTATATAATTTATAATACTTTCGATATTCACTTTCATTAGCGGGTTGAATGGGCTCATAAAGGAATTTGATTTCTTTCCTTTTCAATTTTCATAGTTTAACTTCATATTATTCAATTTAAGATTAAATCAAATAATTTTCAATCTTCAATATTATTTCAAATTCAATATACAAACAATTTTCTAATAATTTATGTTATATTAAGCATTAAGATTCAATATGTTCATCCTTCATCCTATACTTAAGGACTTGTTTTGATTACATAAAGTGACACTAAAATTATACACTTTTACATATTATTCATTAATCGAGTTTGACCTTACATCACTGTTTCTCCTATTTTTTCATGTTATATTAATCCAAATGATTTGATTATTTTTGCATATTAAATTAGATATATCAAGGTAATTGGGCTTAGTTCTTGAACCATAAAATTTATAGTGAATTTTTAAATTTTGTCCTACCTCTGTACAAGGACAAACTAAATATATTTCACATTCTTTGTTCTATATTAAAATATATTTATCCAATTGAAAAACTAATTTACAATGAGATATATAATACATAAATCAACATTTCTTATGTTTTACACTTTATTTAATTCAGCCTCTAAGGTTCTCAAAATAATTTGACAATCACGACTGCCATTCTTTTGGAGAGCCTGGCAATCCACATAAAACCAATCATTTATCATATCAAACTTTATCCTTTGAACTTGAAATTTTTAGGAGACCTAACTAAAAAAATGTGGATCTTTAAACCAAATGTCATCCACAACTAAGTTCATTTTCCCCCTTAATTAATCCAATCATAGTAGCTTGTTAATTCTATTCTAGCAAATACCCTTCCCTGGCAACTTGAACATTTCAGTCAATTTGATATAATATTTGAACTCCAAATGATTTGAAATTTGAAAGGTGTATATATAACACATACATCTACAACCTTATGTTTTGCACTTCTTCTAATTTTTTCTCTATAATTTTAGAATAATAGGTACAAATTTTTGTTTCATACACTTCTTTTCTTCAATCTCATAACTATCCATATTTTTTTTTTATCTTTCCACACTTTATCTTCATATTGTTCAATTAAAATCGAGTCAAACAATTTCCAATCTTTAATGAACTTAGTTTCATCTTTAAATATCCAAGTTCCTAACTTGACATAATTCATTAAGTTTAGAAAAATTACTTCTATCATTAAGTTTAGAAAGATTACTTCTATCAATCAAATTTCAAAATTAATCTCATAAACATTAAGACATACTATTTCTAAACTCAATTTATCAATCAATTGTATAATTTCAAGTTTGGATTTCAAAATCTCAAATTTGTCTCGTAAACCCTATAACTTGGGAAAATCTATCAATTCCTTATTCAAACTCCAAATTGATCATAGATTCATCAAATTAACACTTAAACATTCATTTCTCATCAAGCAATTGAAATTATATCACTTTGGTGCTTGAAACCCTAACTTTGCCATATGAAGTAATTTGGGGAAAATCTATAATTTCTTATTCAATCTTCAAATTAATCTTTGAAATATGAAATTAACATATTAGAAAAGCTATAACATCAATCAAACATTAAAAATAATTACTAGGACATGAACTTCCCCTTTAACTTGGCTTATGACTCCAAAATTTCAAATTTTGCATGAAGCCTCCAAAATTTAATTTGATACTTCTAAACCACTTTTATACACCCCAAATAACCTTAGATATCACGAAATAAATTTTAGAAAATTTTCTTCTCAAATTCCTTGGATAGGCTAAATACCCTCTTTTTGAATCTTTAGGTGTGTTTCATGCTTTCTTTACTTGTCATACCCAAATTTCATATTCTATTATGAAAACATGCCAAATTCATCTTCCTTTAATTCACCATAAGTTGACTAAATTAAATAAGTGAATGGAGAAAATGATTTATGCAACTAATACACCAAAAGCCTTTGTTTGAGTTCCAAAATGAGGAGTCGAATTTTAAGAGAGTATTTTCACCTTAAGACTTGTGTTTTGTGTTGGTGTTTGCAAAATGGTGAGAATGAACATAAAATTGCATATATATATATATATATATATATATATATATATATATATATATATATATATATATATATATATATATATATATATATATATATATATATATATATTTACTTGTCATACCCAAATTTCATATTCTATTATGAAAACATGCCAAATTCATCTTCCTTTATTCACCCTAAGTTGACTAAATTAAATAAGTGAATGGAGAGAATGATTTATGCAACTAATACACCAAAAGCCTTTGTTTGAGTTCCAAAATGAGGAGTCGAATTTTAAGAGAGTATTTTCTCCTTAAGACTTGTGTTTTGTGTTGGTGTTTGCAAAATGGTGAGAATGAACATAAAATTGCATATATATATATATATATATATATATATATATATATATATATATATATATATATATATATATATATATATATATATATATATATATATATATATATATATATATATAATTCACCCTAAATTGACTAAATTAAATAAGTGAACGGAAATGGATAGTGAGTAGCATATGTGATGATGGTGTGAAAAGAATGAAAATGAATTTAGACTTGATGTAGGAAAAATGAAGACTTTAATTTGACTGAGGAATTGACTTAGTAAAAAATGGTGGCTTCCAAGTCAAATTTGATGATTATGATTTAATCACATTGAATGGCTAGGATTACATCTAAATGGATGGTGATCATGGAGTGTAAGAAGTAAAATTGAATTGGTAATTTAGTGTAAAAAAAAAAAGATAGAATTCAATTTGAATAAGTAATTTGAGTTAGCAAAAAATAGTGGCTATCTAGTAAAAAACCTTGACCATTCCTCCCATCTACCATAGTTTAACTTAGGAAACTATTTTAAACCCTTGGTTAAGTCTAATTTCACTCCAAATTGGACCTTAATGGGCCAACCATACATGGGCTCAGGCTTGGGCTTTGAGGCCCAAAGGCCTATTAACAAATCCATATATGCATATTTACATACTTAGTGTTTTCTTCTAACTTTCTTTTTTTTTCTTTCACTTTGGCATACTGATTTCTTCTTTCTAATATCACTACATATCCTATACATTATTATAGTAGCTCTATTCAATTCACTAATGCACACATAGACACTTTAAAGTTACATATTAAGTAAATAAGTCACTTAACATCAATAAAGTTCTTTTGGGTATGATTTAAAATTCATTATCATAATACCCATTAGAATCAAGTTCTATGGTATCATTATTAAACCTAATGAGCTAGAAAAACCTAGGGTATTACATTCTACTACCTTTTAAAGAAATTCATCTTCAAATTTTTAATAGAACTTATCTGTTTCCATTGGGACACTTACGGGTACTTTCAAACCATCTCGCTTTTGCTCTAATAGCACTTAACAAAGTACTTAACTCCTACATTTCATATAATCTTAGTATATTTACTAATATGAAATTTGGGTATTACATTCTTCCCCTCTTATTAAAAATTCGACCTCGAATTTTTCCTCATACAGTATATAGCAGTAGCTTGTCTATTTATTTTCAATAACCATATAACCTATAAATTCTGTCACTTTAACCTCAAATAGTTAATGTCTTTTTTGATATGTCACTCTTAATTAACTAACCTTATCCTTAAGTTATTTTAATCTTTGTTAATAACATCAAATAATGCTTTCACGTATAAATTCTCGTGATATCCTCATATGTGTTCATGATATAATCATTTACATATGCCCATACACATATATTACTAACATATTTAATTCTATATCGATTGCAATACTCATCTCCAATTATTCCTTATTGTTTCTATTGCATATACTATATATATTTCTTCACTAATGACTTATTAATTCATACTATTTTCACTTCTCATAAATACACATATATGCAAGTAATCATATACTATCACATAATATTTCCATTCCTAAATAATAATCCTTTAATAATAAAACTTCAATATAATCTCTTCAACTTCTAATTTCACCATCAATTAACTATATTATAAACATATCTTGCTCAGATAGTCATAAGCATTGACATTAAAGGTTAATAATTGAATCATAACTCTCATCTCATCAATCATCCATGAATACTTTTGTATAATTAGTAATTTCTTAATCCTTAATAATCCTTAATTGAATAATTCCATGATTACAGTATCTATACAATCATATCTTACGCCATTCCTATCTCATACATTAAACATCAATTCACTAGTAACCATATACACATTGTTATTCCATGATTCATATTCAATTGATATTTCAAACCAATAGTCATATTATTAACTTTATTATCTTACCATCATTCTAATAACTCCAAAATATAATTTTAAACTATCTCAAAATAATAAAATATCTTTTTATCATGAATATATCAATATTATAAAAATTTTAATTGCTAGAATTTATTAATACATCAACATAATCGATCTCTTTGCTCTTGAAATAATACACATCGGTATTCCACAATTCCTATTCCTCTTAAATATTACATCATCCATTTTCATTTAACTTCTTTCTAATCATATTCATATATATATGTATCCACATACTTTTACACTTATAAATTCAATTACACACATTCACCTTTATTAATTCATATCGATAATACATATAGTTATTACTTAGAACACATTTTAGATTTTTGACACACATATTTATTTATGATTATATATTTTTGATAATTAAAATACATATGACATCCCCAATGTTATTCAATGTTTCAATCTTAGTATATAACTAGTAACCATCTTGATGACATCCTACATTAGTCCTTTTCATATTTCTCTTACCACAAAGTGTTCTTTCATGTATGAACTTATCACTATTCACATATTCATAACTATTACTCTAATACTATCTTATAATACTACATTACAATATTTCATGAAAATTTCAATCATAACACAACCAAGTAAACAAATAAACAATTACATAAGAGGAATCAATATATAAGCAACACAGAACTAACTTAATGATATACTGCAATGACAAGAAGATTTCCTATACTCCATGGTATTACTTATGCCATATCCTTATATATCATATAATACTAGTCTAGACGTTTGCTTTGATACCAACTCTGTCACGACCTAATAATTTTGAGCCGTAACGGTCTAGGGTATAGGAAGACGTAAGGTCACCTAAATCCATAAAACCCATTTAACTTATTATCACATTACTTTTACCATTAATGTGACATATCATAAGATTAGAACCTGCGTTATCTTATAATGTAATCATTTTTTCCATTCTTTTGCCATTTAAATACTTATTCACATTATTCATTTATTAATAATATATCATTTCGTCCTTAGTTACACTTTAAGGTTACATTTTTTATTTTTTTTTTGCATACCATCATCCGCGTAACAAATACTCAAGTATTAATAATACAATATTATCATAATATAATTATAATCCACTATAAATAAGCAATTATTAATATGACAATACTAAATTCCTTGATAACCATGGAGCTTTAGAATATAAGCCTTTGAATTACATAGTCGTACTCCATAATACCAAAAACACAGTAGAGCAATTCTCAAGTAGAAGAACAGAGCTTGAGATTTCTTTACTAACTCACCTAGCTTGAAAAATTTAAACAACTAATAGAATGAGACAAAGCTCAGTGAGTACATAAGAACATAATACATCGTGAATATATTGAAGTATAAATAAAGGTGGCTCTTATAGCAATAATGCAATGTTAATCAAAATTGTCAATATAGAATATCAATTTTTCTTTTGAGATAGGAGCAATATCTTTAGTAGAAATTATTTGGAAGTGGTGCGCCTCCCATATATAAATTAGTAAATCAGGCTAGAGTGGCAGCTAGTGCCTTGCTCATTCAAACATATTATATTACATAAGACTGATCATGTTTTATGTCTAGGCTTTCTCCCTAGTAGAGGTTAGGTACTCTCACTCGACCCACAGGCTTATACCAAATGTCTAATATATTACCCCACATCAGAAGAGAATTTCTGCTTCATTACAGTGTTAGTAGAAAGAGCCAAGTATAATCCATCAAAGAATTCAGTGGAGCAAATAACAATGCACAAGTGGATTCCTATCGACGGTCAAATGTTCAATTAAGTATGAAGTGGGATCACTTAGCCGAATGCCATAAGAAAGAATAGATTCAATGGCTCAATTATCAATAGGATAATTCATGCTCAATATAGAAATATGATACGATTCAATGGAAAGTGAGTAGAACAATGATTGATTAGAATTATGGCACAAGTCATATTATGATATTAAGTACTCACCTTGAACTCTTTAGATCCTAATTAGCGCTTAATGTAAGTTAAAGCGAGACTTCTTAATATTTTGAATAATATCCTTGCTTTTATCCTTAGATTCTACAATCACATAATTTAAATGCACATTGATTAATAATAATGTCATTACTCAGTTGAAATATACCAAACGTCCATTAGCACCCTTACTACTTTTAATCTAAATTACTTTTCAAGAATATTTTCTAATTTTATACATATGTTTTGTTCATACATATTACACAATTTATAATACTTTGAACATTTACTTTCACCATTTGGCTAAATGGGCCCATAAAGGAATTTGATTTCTTTCTTTTTCAATTTTCATAATTCAAATTCATATTGTTCAATTTAGGATTAAATCAAACAATTTCAATCTTCAATATGATTTCAAATTCAATATACATACACTTTTCTAATAATTTATATTATGTTAGGCATTAAGATTCAATATATTCATCCTTCATCCTATACTTAAGGAATTCTTTTCATTACATAAAGTGACACTAAAATAATACACTTTCACATATTATTCATTAATCGAGTTTGACCTTATATCACTACTTCTACTATTTTTTCATGTTATATTATCAAAATGATTTCATTATTTTTGCATATTAAATTAGATATATCAAGGTATAACATATTCAAAATTAGACTTAGTTCTTGGATCATAAAATTTATAGTGAATTTTCAAATTTTGTCCTTTCTCTGTACAAGGACAAACTGAATATATTCCAGATTCTTGGTTCTATCTTAAAATATATTTATCCAATTGAAAAACTGATTTACAATGAGATAGATAATACATAAAATCAACATTTCTTTTTTTTTACACTTTATTTAATTTAGCCTCTAAGGTTCTAAAAATAATTTGACAATATCATACTGCCATTCTTCTAGATAGCCTGGCAGTCCACACATAACTAATTATTTATCATACCAAACTTTATCCTTTAACCTAAAAATTTTAGGAGATATAACTAAAAAATATTGGATCATTAAACCAAATGTCATGCAAAACCAAGTTTATTTTCCCCCTAAATTAATTCGATCACAGTAGCTCATTAATTATGTTCTAGCAGATACCTTTCCCTGGTAGTCTAAAAGTTTCACTTAGTTTGATGTAATATTGAACTCCAAATGATTTGAAATGTCAGAGGTGTATATATAACACATACATCTACAACTTTCATATTTTCTATAATTTTAAATTTATATGTACAAATTTCTATTCCATACACTTCTTTTCTTCAATCTTCTAACTATCCATATATATTTTTTTAATATTTCCACACTTTATCTTCATATTGTTCAATTAAAACCAAGTTTAACAATTTCCAATCTTTAAAAAACTTAATTCATCTTTAAATATCCAAGTTTTTAACTTGATAAATCAAATTTCAAAATTAATCTCATAAACATTAGAATATACTATTTCTAAACTCAATTTATCAATCAATTGCATAATTTCAAGTTTGGATTTCAAAATCCCAAATTTATCTTGTAAACCCTAGAATTTGGAAAAAAAAAAAAAAACCATCATTTCCTTATTCAAACTTCAAAATGATCATAGATTCATCAAATTAACACTTAAACATTCATTTCTCATCAAGCAATTGAAATTATATCACTTTAGTTCTTGAAACCCTAGCTTTGCCATATTGAAGTAATTTGAGGAAAATCTATATTTCTTATTCAATCTTCAAATTTTTCTTACACTTTAAATGCTTAATTTTTAATACTAAAATATCTTGATTTGACTATACGTATAAGGTATAAAATAATTTGATTTTATTATTCAAATGTTAGCTATTCTTTTGGATTAAACTAATGGAGTATGAGACATAATAGCTAAAAGTCATCTTTTTATTAAAAAAAAGATGACTTTTTTCCAATATGTATGAAAAAAAAATCATCTTTTTTAATAAAAAAAATGACTTTCTTTTGAATTCTTAAAATTCACTCACATCTTTAATACTTATTTTTTTTATACTCAAATATCTTAATTTGATTATGCATATAAGGGTATATATTTATCAAAATGACTTGTAACATTGTAAATAGAAGTGGAGCAATACCTTCATTATTATTCTTTTGCAGAATGGAATATGCAAGCTATAGAATAACTATTCATAAATAGTATAATAGCCTAACAATAGAATAATTATTTGCAATTCTATAATTTGGTCCATAGCATATAATAACAATATGCATTCTATATAAATGACCATAATACTCTTATTTATTTATTTCACTACTAGTTTTAAAATTAAATAAAATTTTATTAATTTTTATTTAAAGCTTAATACATAAATTTATTTTTTAAATGCATAATATTTGAATTTATTTTTTATTATTAATTTATCACAATTATATATTTTTTTGATACATTTTTTTAAATGGTACAAATAGAAATATTCTATTATGTATTTTAAATAATACTAGTTCTTATTTAAACTAATTCTTTGGTTTATGAAATGTGAACCGAACCATGATCAGCATAACAATTAAGAAAATAAAAAATTTGAATTAAATTTTTTAAATATATTGAATTAATTAATAAATATAAAAATAACTTCAATAGTCAATCTATATTTTATATTGACCTCATTCAACAAGTACATTGAAACACCCTGAATTTTCAATTATTTTATAAAATTCTATTTTTGTACGGAAATGTATTATTTTATTAATCTTCCTTATTAAAGTAAGAATTGGAATTATATTTTATTAAATTATAAATATTCATATTATTTGAATACGTATTATTAATGGCAATTTTTATACAATATTACAATATTATATTATTATAATAATGTTAATGTAGATTTTTGGAGAATTGTATTTCGGATTATATTTTGATATTTGAGTATTAATAAGGGTATTAATTATATTATAAGTTGATTATAGTATTTTATTGGATATTTGGATTTTCGTATAATTACTATAATTATCGTAAATAATGTTATTGATATATATATTCATGAGTATATGTTGTAAATTATTATTAACATGTAAATTATGAATTATTGTTAATTATTATTATTACTATCATTTGCATTATTATGATCATTGGTGGTATTATTATTATTATTATTATTATTATTATTATTATTATTATTATTATTATTATTATTATTATTATTATTATTATTGGTATTATTATTACTATTATTATTATTATTATTGATACTATTATTATTATTGTTATTGTTATTATTTTGTATATATATAGGATATATATAGTATTATATGTATTATACGGTTTGGAGTATATATATATATATATAAGCATAATCTGTTTGAAGTTAAAAGAAGAAGAAATGGAAGGCTGTGATTGGTTGGAAGGAGTGAAACGATGCGTTTTGGAGAAGACAAAGTCGGGCAGAACAGAAGCAGGAGAGAGGAGAGAGAAAGGGAGAAGCCGAGAGAGAGAGAGAGAGTGTTGACCGTGTTCCGGCGGGTGGTGGCAAGCACCGCCACCACCGCTGGGTAGAAGGAGGACCGGCAATCTCGAGGGAGGCGGCAGCTCGGTGATCGGCGGCGGCACGGCGGCGTACGCGAGAAGAGAAGGACCGCCGGCCACCGTAACTTCAACTCCATTTTTCGGCCGATTCCGGCAGCGAAATCCGGTGATCTTGGTGCCGTTTTACTCTTGGAGATGAGAGCTTCACTTTGGTACCTGCCTTGCCCCTTGAGGACCACCAGAGGAGGAGATCGAAAAATACCAAACCGTGACTTTGGAGGCATTTTCCAGTGGCTGGAGGGCGAGTGGTGACTGTTTTTGGGCTCCTGGGGTTGAGGTGAATCTGCTGGTGTGGAGTTTCTCCAGATCCGCCACCGGCGGCGGCAGCGCGTGGTGCCGGCGCGTGGAGAGGTCCAGTAATTCTGTTTTGACATTCTAGCATGATCCTCGACGTCTGTATGTTCAAAATTTGTGAAGGTTAACCCGAAACCCTTGTATTTCAGTTGTTATATGAGAAATCTATGTTTAATGGTTCTTAGAGTATTTGTTAGGTTATCGAGTCTGTTTTGGGGTTGAGTGTAATCCTTATTGTGTTCATGTTCTCTGTTGCGAGGTGTCGGTGTCTGGTGTCTTCCTGGTTCCAAGGCTACTCTTCTAAGGGAAGCCGGTCGAAAGCGTCGACAGTTAGGTAAGTGATACTCACTGATATATTATTCTATTTCCATTTCATATGCATTGTTGTGTGTATATATATATGTATATTATGCATTACTATTGCATCTATAAGCATGTGACATTTGACTGTGAGTGATGAATTGATATTTTATATTTTTGCCATACTATGTTGTGATTGACGGATGGAGGTCGGGAGGATACAGTACCACTTAGAATTATGGATTTGTTATGGTTATGATTTGGATTATGATGAGATTCAGAAGATGAGCTATGACTGATGGATGTCGGCCGGGCTTGCTCATCGCCAGGGCTGCTGTCAGTCGGGTCAGGGCTGCGTGGTACAGATTAGTGACGGCCGGGCCCCTTGGATATAAGAGACAGATTATTTGGATTCAGAGAGCTAGGGTAGGGGGATCAGCTCCCCATATTAAGTATTGAGTATCATAATGGTACTGTGGACCATACCCCATCCTTGCTTGATTGGATGCCTTGTTTGTCTCTATGACATACTGCATTTTTTGTGAATTACAGTCTTTGTGGAGGATCTGGTATCATTCACTAAGTCGAACGCTCATTCCTGTTCATCTCGTTGCTTTCAGGTCAGGGAATGAGCTGGGAAGAAATTGTAATTGAGTAGACTGCCAATTTCCCTTCGGCAGTGAATTGTATTAATGAGATATTCAGAAATGTATATAATAGAAGTACATTTGTAATTGTAACTCTAGAACTCCGCAATGTTACATTTTGTAATTGAGCTTTTTGTATTATTTTCAGTTATGTAGTCTTTGGGGTTAAGTAGAACCTTTCTGTAATTTATGATTTTTTGGCAATTATAGAATAAATGATGTTGGGCCAATTTGATATTGAGTTATGTTGTGATTTCATTTGGTTCTGCTTACTTTGTTTGGGCTCATAGCCCTTCCCAGTTGGGCTTTTTAGTTGTGTGATGTGGGCTTTTTGTCTTGTGATTTGGGTTAGGCTTACTACGGGCACTGGTAGCCACGTGCATATCCCGTGTCCTAGTGCCGGTCACGTGCCCTCGGGATCGGGGCGTGACAAAGGTACATAAAGTTAAAAAACATATAATTACATATATTGCTTAAATTATTTAAATTAATGCATAGTATATAATTTTATTTTAAAAATTGTTAAAAATAAAATGTTATTCAAATATATATCATTGAGAATTGAACTCAAGTGAAATGAATGATATTGACATTTAGCAAACCACTAAGCTCTAAGCTTACCGCTAGTTGTATTTTTTTTTTTAAATAACCTAGTGGTGTTTTTAGCACATAAACAAATGGAATCATATATATTGCTATGCTTTCTGCATGACAAGACCTAATTATTACGTTATTAAGAATACATTAAATCTATATATCCCAAGATGATATGGAATATTTATGGGTATTAAAGTTTCAATTTCTGCTTTCATTTAGGGTATTATAAACCAGCAAATATTATTTCTCTGTAATACCTTTTCTCCACAACCTTGATCTACATTAAACAATGGCAGCGCAAGTCGATTAATTACTAGTAATAATGACATCGATAGTACTCAGATTCAACCATTTAGTAAGAGCTCCTAATTTTTTTATTTATATGGCTTTCCTCTTCCAGTGTCTCTGATAACTGAGTGTTGTGTTAAATTCAAATGAATATTGTTTTGGTTTTGATATCCTATAGTTACTTTTGATTGATACGATTTTCTTTCCCATGTTTCAATTATTGTTTTTATCTATAATAACTCAAGTATATATTGATGAAAGTGGTTATTGCGATAGTTAATCTAATGATATTTCACTTCTTAAAAAGTTTTCTTAGGGAGTTATACGATACTTTATAAGGTAATTGGGATAATTCTTTAGTTCCCTTATTAAGCCAGATTGCTCTTTTATTGGGTATTTTTGTAAATTTTCTTTTTTTTTTCCTTTTTTTGTAGAAGAGAGAAATGTCTATTTTAGTTGGGATTTTATGATGATTTGGATGTTCTTATTTGTCTAGCACTATGATCATATAGATATCTGTCCATATATGATGATTTGATTTTTAATGTGTAGACCTATTCTTCTGTACATGTTCTTTTACATGGTGTGGTTTGCTCATTGCTTCAACTAATGTTTAAATTGCTTAGTCTATTCCTCATATAGAAAAAAGAAATTATTCAAGTTTTTTTTCTTGAAGGCATTAAATAAAAAATAATTGTCTTTTTTGTTGCTTTAGCTATGTGCAATGTAATATACTATTTTGTATGGTTATGGTTTTACTTCTCTTTTTTGCTTTCATAAAGATTAATGAAACATGCTAATGAGAGATGTCTAGTTTTGATTTGAAAAAGTTAAATGAATATACATATTATTTTGATTTGTTTGGTTATTTTTTCTTAAATTGTTTAATTAGTTATTTATCTTCAGTTGTTGATTAGTTTTTTAGTTTGAGTATGAGATGACATATGATTATTTACCTTCAATTGTTGCTTAAAAATTTTAGAGGATTCATTGTGAAATTATGCAAAATGAACCTAATGGGACCATTATAGATTTTAGGTTGATAGACAATAATGAAAAAATATGAAATGTGCAAATAAAGGCCCAACCACATATTGCTATCATTACTAGGATTAAAGACTTTTATGAAGCTACACAGATAAAGGTAGGCTATTCTCTGCTTTTCCAAATCAGTGGGTTCCACTTACATGTGATGGCTTTTGATAAAAACAATGTCAGAGTTATGTTGCCTCCATTATCTTATCGTACCTCTTCCGTTCCTAATTTCGAAGTTCATTGCAAAACTGAAGAGTTTAGGAACCATCTAATAATGTTCATATTTTAGTGTCAAAAAACTTATTATGTTGTACATGGTGTTTTCACTCACTTCTTCAATTAATGTGAAGACCACACAGAATTGGAGATCTTTTGATTTTTTTTTTTTGAACATCGACAAATTTATTATTGTGGTTTGATTAACTTTGGTAACCACTATATCAGGTACAGGTTTACCAATGGTTGGAAGGATATAGTAGATGAACTTGACATCTAACAAGTGATATTTGCAAATTCAAAATGTCGCACAATGGAAGATCCATATTATATTTGGAGTAGATGCATGGTGTGGAAGTTCATGACATGGTGGATATTATATATGTTCAAAGTCTTATTGGAACTCTATCAATCCATGTTTACATTTTTTTTTGACATTAAGATAGTGTTTTTAATTCCTCTATCTTATGTGTTTTAACAATGTTAATTTAAAGCTAAACAATGTGAATTGTTCTTAATAATAGTTTGAAAAAAAAATGCCAAATAGATTCATAGGTGTGTGTTCTATCACCTTAGTGAGTGGAGATGGTGCTCAAAATCTTTAGTTAGAACAAATCTTCATCATTATAGAAGTTAAAGAATGGATTTCTCATTATCTCCAATCGTTTTCCTTTAATTGCATCAGGCTTAAGAAACTGCCTGTAGCCATTATATGGGAAAATTTTCTTGCTGCTTTAGTTGCATTATCATCATAATAAAAGCCTACAATTGCATCAATAACGTAAATTACATCTCTCACTGTCCTACACATAGACCTGCTCCATAAAATCTAGTAAATTAAATCATAGTATCACATAATTGTAAGAAAATTTTGATGTTGCAATCAAATTTTCATCTCATAATAAGACCGAATTTCTCTAATCAAATAAGAAAAATCAATAAGTGCATACTGAAAACTCTCCCATTTTAAGTCAATATTCTGTTTAGCTACAAAGTGTATCGGTGCAAAGTTGTTTGCAATCACAAGAGAAAAAAGAACAACGTAAATTAATTGATGTAATCAATTCTGTTTTTTAATATCCCCTACACTATTGTATATCCTATCTAGGTTAGATTAGAACAACTTCTTATCTACTAATGAGACCAACAGATGGTCTGATACCTACTACAGAGCTAGGATTGGATGGAGATAAGATAGAGCCATTAGTCTCAGTACCAAGGGACACTACTACCAAATTATTTGAGTATAATGCACTTAGTATTCTAGGTTGAAAGAAAATTGAATTATTCATGAGAAAGTTGCCTTTTTTATTGAAATAAGATGACTTTCTTTCTGACACAATGAAAACATTTTTTTTTTTAAAATAAGTCATCTACAAATCTCAAAATAGACAAATTCCTTTCATACACACTAGAAAATTTTATTTTTTTTACAAAAAGTGGACATGTAGCCTCAAAACAGACGACTTTAATATTAATACAATTATTAATGAGGGAGATTATAAAAACAATTGAAAACAGTAATCTGTTTTTAATAAGGGATGACTTTTGTTCATATATTAAAACTTGGATTATTGAAGAGAAAGTCATCTTTTTATTTAATTCATATGACTTCCTTTCCTGTGTACTCAAAAAGTTATATTTTTTAAGGAAAAAAGTCGTATTTTAATATCAAAGCAAAAGACTTTACTATTGATAGACATAATGGAGATTACTAAAACACTTGAAAACAGTTATCTGTTTCTAATAAAAAAGATGATTGTTGTCCATGTATTACAATTTGGATTATTGAAGAGAAAGTTGTCTTTTAATTGAGTTCAGATGACTTCCTTTTCTACACAATAAAAACAAACAACGTTCCTACTAGTGAAGATCAACAAACACCATATAGATGTCTCAAATGAATCACATAACAATTTGATAAATTATAGACAAAATCCAAACACCAACAATACTTTTTTACATTAGCAATCACCTACAAATATATGATGTTTAATTTCAATTTCCTATTAGGAAGTAAGAATCATTACTATTAGTGTTGAAAAGAGAGATTAACGTTTAAACTTAAATCAATTAAATCTTTGCATCAAATTAAAGAGAAATAAAATAGGTTAGAAGAAGAAAATTAAGCATTAGTGAAATCAATGATTTTTTTCTCATTTTTATCCATGTAAATAATGATTTTTATAGAACAATACTTGAAATGAGTTTGAAATTTTGTAAAATAGAAAGTGTTCAAATCCTTTGGTTAAATTTATTCAAAAATCCTCTAATGAGAAAAGGTGAAACTAGTGGTTGAAGGTTTGGAATGCACTAGCTATACCAAAACTATGAAAATGATTAAGAAATAAGAAAGATTGTTCAATGTATATTCATTTTAATTAAATCTCTAATTTCATGTTATAAACTCATTTGATAATGTATTATGAGAGCCCAAACTATTTAGTCAATCATATAATAGTCACATGTTATTTTTAATTAATTAATAGCATTTTTTTTTAATTGTGGGATCCACTTTAACTTGTTGCAACCTATATAATAAATTAAAGTTTACCTATTCAATAACAGGTCATTTAGGAAATGCATCTATATACCAAGTGTGCGATAGGATTGGCTAAAAAAAGTTCATTTCAATTTTAGGAATTCAATTTTATAGGATTAAACATAACTAAACAAAATGCTATTAAAATAGGTGAAATTTTCAAGTCAATTCTCCAAAACTATCAAAACAAATATTATGAATAAAAATACTTTTTTTTTTCTTCTATTTTTTCTCCTGCTCTTTCTCTTTCCCTCTTCTCTTTTCTCTCTCTCATCTATCTCTCTCTCACTACACACTCTCTCTTCTCACAACTCTTTTTCTCTCTCTGATATTTTTCTTTTTACTTTTTTTTATTTATTTTTCTTCCAACTAATTTTTTTATTATATTTATAAATTAAATATTAATTATAAATATATAAAATATAATTATTTTTAGTTATTTTATTTTCTAATTAGATTTATTTTATTGAGATTATTTTAGAAAATAAAATAAAAATAACTCAATTATAAATTTGTTCTAAACACAACAATATGAAATTCGCTTGAATTCTATATTTTAAGTTATAGCTTTCCAAGCATGAAAATTCTTCTATAAATAATTGTTACTTGAAATTCTTAAGAGTTTGTTTAGATAGGGGGAATCGGGCCATGAGATTTTGGATTTAGAATTTGAAATAAAAGTTCATTATTTAGATGGCTAAAAATAGGTGAATTTGAATTTGAGGGTAAATCCAGGTGTGAATTTACAATATAAAAACCTGAGATTTCAAATGACAACCGAAGGGTGTCAGCCAAACAAAATTTGGAGCATTTTCACTCATCCATAAAAATCCAATATGTAGGTACAAGTTGTACAAAAAATTTTCCCTCACTAATTGTATTATTTATTTTAAAAAGTATATTTTGTTTTCACTAATTGTACTATTTATTTTAAAAAGTATATTTTATTTAATAGTGAGCATTTAGTTGATAAAAAATAAAAAATTTTATTTAAATCCAATAAACTCTATATTTTTGCTTTATGCCATAAGTATTAATTATTTTAATTTTTATTTTTTAAATTTGTCCAATAGAAAAAAGAGCAATAAAATTATCTTAAATAAAGTACATAATTTATATTGCATTAATTAAAATTAGTATAAAAAGTGATATTTGACTCTGTAAATGTGGAGAATTAAACCAATTTTTTTTTAATTTTTTAAAAATAAAGAGTCTATTGAAACTGCTCTTAGTAAATGACTCTAGTTGAGCTCAAGCCCACATGACTTGACTTAGCAGTTATTTTATATCCAAAAGAAATATATAAATGTAAATTTCAAATATAAAGATTTGAAATTTTAAATCTTATGTACCCTTTTTTTCAAATATAAAAATTTCAAATAGTATTGAATATTAAATTTCACTATTTAAACATACCCTAAAATAAATTTCACATTCAAAATTTATTTATTCCAAACAGTCATAATAAAAATTAGGGAAAATTTCAAAAATAACCAACAAAGGTAAAAAATATCATTTTTACCATTCTCATGAAAAAATTTCAAAAATACTGTCTAAACTTTAAAAAATAACATTTTTAATAGCTTATATGTTTGGCAAATTTTTTGAATTTGTTCACAAAAAAAAAAAAAAGAACACAGAAAATGATAAAAAATAAAAAATATTAATTTATATTACATTAATGTATACCAATAACTTTAGATACAAATTGCAAATTTTGTAAAAGATAAAAAGATATAATAATAGTAAATGGTATATGTATACCAAAATTCGGTATACATTAAGTATATATTTGATATTTGCAACTATTTTATATTTATATAGATTAGAAATATGAGAAATAAAAAATTATATATATATATATATATATATATATATATATATATATATATATATATATATATATATATATATATATATATATATATATATATATATATATATATATATATATATATATATATATATATATATATATATATATATATATATATATATATATATATATATATAATTACAAATTTGAAAAAAATTAAAAAGATAAACTTAGTAAATGGTATACGTATACCAAAAATACTGTCTAAACTTTAAAAAATAACATTTTTAATAGCTTATATGTTTGGCATATTTTTTGAATTTGTTCACAAAAAAAAAAAAAAAAAAGAACATAGAAAATGATAAAAAATTAAAAATATTAATTTATATTACATTAATGTATACAATAACTTTAGATATAAATTGCAAATTTTGTAAAAGATAAAAAGATATAATAATAGTAAATGGTATATGTATACCAAAATTCGGTATACATTAAGTATATATTTGATATCTGCAACTATTTTATATTTATATAGATTAGAAATATGAGAAATAAAAAATTATATATATATATATATATATATATATATATATATATATATATATATATATATATATATATATATATATATATATATATATATATATATATATATATATATATATATATATATATATATATATATATATATATATATACATATAATTACAAATTTGAAAAAAATTAAAAAGATAAACTTAGTAAATGGCATACGTATACCAAAATGTGGTATATATTAAGTATATATTTAGTATTTGCAACTACTTTAATACATACATATTGCATATTTGAAAAATTAAAAAGATTAACTAACAATAAATGGTATATGTATACCAAATTTTAGTATAATTTAAGTATATATTTCGTATCTACAACTACTTTATATTTATATAGATTATAAATATGAGAAATTAAAAAGATAAATAGTAAATAGTATATATATACCATAAATTGGTATATTTGAGTATATGTTTGGTATCTACAACTATTTTCTATATACACAAATTGTAAATTTGAAAAGTAAAAAGATAAACTAATAGTAAATAATATGTGTATACCAAAATTTGGCATATTTTAAGTATATGTTTGCTATTTGCAACTACTTTAATATATATATATATATATATATATATATATATATATATATATATATATATATATATATATATATATATATATATATATATATATATATATATATATATATATATTGCAAATTTAAAGAATTAAAAAGATAATCTAATAGTAAATGGTATATGTATACCAAAATTTGGTATACATTAAGTATCTGCAACTACTTTAATGTATACATATTGCAATTTTGAAAAAATTAAAAAGATAAACTAATAGTAAATGGTACACGTATACCGACATATGTTTCGTATCTGCAACTACTTTATATATATACATATTGAAAATTAGAAAAAAAAAAAAAGAAAGATAAACTAACATTAAATGGTATATATATATCAAAATTTGGTATACTTTATGTATATGTTTGATATTTGCAACTACTGTAATATATACAATTTGTAAATTTAAAAAAATTTAAAAAGATAAAATATTAGCAAAAAATTCAAAGCTATAAAGAATATGAATATATAATCCAACATGTTTAGTACCCAAAAAAGAAAATATAGTTTACAAACAAAATCATCAATCACATATACATAAGAAAATTAAAGAAAAAAAAACTCACAATATAAAAGGAAAGTGTATCCAAGCTAGCTTTTGTTTAAGATTATACAATCACAAAACCAGAGTTTGTAAATTCAACATGGTAAAGTAACAATAAATTTAGTTTTCAATCAAATAAAATTCCACAAAAATTGCAGAAAGTGTATCCAAACTGAGTCTTGTTTCATCTCTTTAGATTGCAAAATACACAAAAATATTGTGCTTTTGTCTGCAAATCCAAGCTGCCAATTTATGTATCTCTCTCATACTTTCTAAGAGTATATACATATAAAAAGAATGCCAAAATCATCATACAAAAATTATAAATACATACAAGTTGCAAATTTCAAAAATAAAAAATATAAAAATAACAGTAAATGATACGTATACGAAAATATAATATATGTTAAATATATGTTTAGTATCATCAACTATTTTATATATATATATATATATTACTATTTGCTAAAATAATTTATCGTTGAAATTTGTGTTAATATGTAATATAATTGCTTCCTAATTTATTAATTAATATTTAAATATTTCAACCATATGCAGCAGAATAATGGGGGCTTTTCTTAACAAAATTACTTACTATGGACTATTTTGGAAAGATAATTTATGTTTTAAAATTTAAAAAAGTGGTGTGAATTATTTGCCTTTTATATAATATAAGTTCAAAAAATCAAATCTAAAATTCATTTGATATAGAAATAAATTTCATCAAAATTTTTAATTTTAAATTACATTTTTATAAATATATAATTTTAGTAAATTATAGTTAAAATTTATTAATTGGAATAATATATGCTTTTATTAAATTTAAATAATAATTTAATCCAAAAAACTAAAATAAAAAGAATAAAGATTAAATGTTATTTTGTTTAAAAGATAAGGAATTAAAAAGTTATTTTGCTTATAAGATGAGGGTGCTAAAAAGTACTGTAAGAATTAAAAAGTATTTTAAAAAATAATATTTATTTAATTCAATTTAAAAAAAATAAATATGCAATTAAATTTAACCTTTTTTTTTTTAAATGTGCATTTTGACCCTTTTGCAAATAAAAAATGCACTGCAAATTAGTCTAAAGATGTTAAATAAATAAGAAAATTAAAGGTCTAGCTTGTAATTACACACTAAAAAATACTTGGGTTCTTAAGGGTAAAAATCCATTAGCCTATATAGAAAAAGGCTATAATGCGAAGAAAAGAAGCAATGAGAAGTAAGAAACATTAAAAAATAATTAAAAATGGATAGGAATGGTATAAATGTTATTTAAGGAGCAGAAAACTGACTAAAAAAAGAAGACGCTATGCTAGGGATGGCAATGAGGCGGGGCGGGAGCGGGGTACCATCCCCCATCCCCATCCCCATCTCCGTCCTCATCTCACATGCGGGGATTATTTACTCCCCATCTCCATCCCTGTGTGGATTCTCATCCCCACGGGAATTCCGTTCCCCACTTGAAAATTTTATTTTATTTTATCTTTTTTAAATTTTATATATTTTTAGATAGTAAAATATAATGTATAGAAATTTAAAATTTAGATTTTAATTATGCTTAAGCTGATTCCAATATATTTAAATTAAACTTATTAATATATATACTATATATATTAATAAGTAATATATATATATATATATATATATATATATATATATATATATATATATATATATATATATATATATATATATATATATATATATATATATATATATATATATATATATATATATATAATTCATAAATGCTGAAAAATAAAAATAAATTAATGTAAAAAATATTAATAAATTCAGATATACAAAGTATGAAAAGATGAATTAATCCAATATAAAATTTTTTAAAATTATCATGATGTGAAAAAATTATAAATAATGAGTGACAAAATTAGAAACTCTAATATATATGCATAAAGCTAATCAAGTAATATATATTTTAATATTAAGAATAATTATGTAAACATAATATCGGATCCCTACGGGGATGGGGACGGGGATCCCTGTGGGGTGGGGAATACACTCCCCATCCCCGTCCTATCCCCACTAATGAAGAAGAAATATTCCCCATCTCTGTCCCTATAGAGATAAAAATCGGAGAATTTCCACCCCGTTTAGGGCAAATCCTCATGGGAATGGGGATTCCTCACCCATTGCCATCCCTACTCGGTGCAAATGAAAGAAATAACAAAAAAAAAAAAAACATGTACAGTGTACTTTCCTCTAAAAATTATACTGTCGTTCTACTTGGTCGAGCTGAGACATGTTAGGCTAAAATTTTAAACAGGTCCAGACTTAGCCCGATAAAATGAACTTGTCATGCAGTCCAACCCATTCCCTGAAATAATGTTTTTTATAGTAAAAGAGGCCCAATCATTTACACATAGCAGGCTCAAGTCTAGTGGCAATGTGGTCTAGGTTTATAGCGAGAGGTCATGAACAGGTCCAGGTTTGTCAAAAACTTTGGGTTGGGCTCGGCTTCAGGTTTAGCGTAATAAATATTAACTTAAAATCCAATTCACCAACAATAAATTTTATAGAGAGATAAACTAATTGAACTTTTGCATTTTTTGTGGGTATGGTGAATTATTATTATTTTTGTTGTTAATTTTAATATTATTTTTTTATCATTTAAAATATTAATATATTTTTTTATATGGATTCAAATTTATTATATACGAATCAATTGGGAAAAAGAATAACCAAAAGATATTAAATTTTTTGATATGCATAAATTTTTAATTATAATTTATAAAAATAATGACAGCAAAAAAAAAAAAATAAATGATGAAATGGCTCGAAAGAAAACCCTTTAATATTCAATTTTTTCCCAACCATCCAAAAAATTAAAAATTTTGAAAAATATATATTTTTTTAAATAAATAAAAATTAATTTTCAATGCCAAGATCTTAATAATAAATGTAAAATCTAATGTATTTGGATTTATTCTAGTTTGGGGGGATGTTAATTTGCCGACTTTGACTTAAAAAAGGGGAAAATTGAAAATTGAAAATACATGAAATATGAAGCTGAGAAAGACAAAAGAAAATCCTTAGAAATGGCAGCCAGGCCCATTCTAACTTTGTCCACATCAGGTATAGTAGACAACCAACACGAGCACGTGACGTTGTGTCCTCGTGCCTCGACCTTTTCCTCAAACACACCACAAGCAAAAAAATAAAATAAAAAATAAAAACATGCACGCAACATTTACATTGCTGATGTCATTTTCAAAGCGAAGAGTTTCGGATTCAATACAAATTTTAATTAGAGATAAATTTATCGAAATATATACTTATCGTATAATATAATCTAAAAATTGCACCTCAAATCAGAAAAACATACTTTAGTAATTGAAGGGGCCAAAAACAGAAATTAAAAAAAAAATTCATATTCTTGGAGGCGAATACTTATTTTTTTAAAAAAAATTCATAAATTTTATAAGAAAAAACAAATTTTAATTTTGAAGGACCATAATCCCTAGAAGTAAAGTGAGTGGGTTGGCAATAATAGTACCAAGTGAGTGGACTAGCCGTAACGGTACGAATTTTTAATTTAAACACAAAAGATGACTAATAAACAAAAAAAAAAATCACATAATATTTTTTTTATTATAATAATACTTTTTTAGTTATCATATTTTGAAACTTTGAATAATATCTTGGATAAAAATATTATTTAGTTTTTAAAGTTTATCTTAAATAATCATTTGATCGTTATAGTTTGAGAAATAAATTTTTTCGCTTATGAAATTCTACTCTGTTATATTAAATAGTCTTTCTATTATTTTTTTTTATTAAAATTTTATAAATAATCTAAAAAATCTCTCATTTGTAATTTAATTTTCTATTTTGAGAGTATTTTTCGCCGACTCTTTTTTCATGCAACTAAACTCAAAAAACAACGAGAAAAATTAAAAAAAAAATCCAAGTGAATTTCATATCTCAATCAATCAAAGCCTATCCTACGGATCAAAATCCAAATTGATTCATAACCAATGTAGGATTATTAAAATTAATAAAATAAAATAAAATTATAAGCTCTACTTCTTTCTTTTCTGCCGATGGTTGATCGGAAAACAGCCAAGATGCTTCAAGTACCACAACCCCTTTAGCTGCATGCTCTGCTGTTGCCTTCATTTTAAGCCTAGAGCCACCAAAACACTCCAATACCATGTCTGTTGTTGCTCGTTAAATCTCCACCTTAACCTTATATGTAAAAATGTCATATCTTTAATTATTAATTAGCTATATAATTCCGCTTTTCATTAGGAAATGATTTAATTCCTTGTCTTATATAAATAAATTCTAAAAAAATTTATGAAATTTTTTTATATTTAATACAATAGAAAAAATTAAATTTCCTCGTCTTATGGTGATTGATACTAGCAATCTGAGGCAGCAATCCCTTCTTCTTTGCTGTTTTCAAATAAAGGATATTTTCAATTGTTGGTTGCACAACTCCCGTGTAGTTGTGATTTAGCTGATACCCTATCGGGTTTAGCTAAAAGAAAAGTTACCCATATGAAGCGGAAGAAGTCAATAAGATAGTTAATAATAACAGTAAAGCAAAAATCAAGTGAAAGAAAAAAAAGGTAGAGATGGATTGATGAGGGGCATTTTTGGTATAAAGATATGAAAGTTTATAATAAAATATTATTTTTATAATTGACTAATAGAAAATTTTTAAAAATTTTGACAGAAAAATTATTTAGTATAACAAAATGAAATCTTATAAACTAAACAACTCATTTCTCATACTGAAAAGATCAAGTCATTATTTAAAACAAATTTGAGGGACTAAATAATACTTTATCCATTAATTTTTATATATATCAATAAATTTCATTATGGCTTTCTCAATATAATGAAATCTTGACAAAATTTATAGCAGAAAAAACTCCTTTAATTATTGCTGTTGAGACAGTAAGGTTAAAGCTAAGTTCACCTAATGGGATAAATATACCTAGTGGCTAAATTTTAGTGGGGGGCTCCAGCCTCATAGAACCCTTAATGGATCCACCCCTGCGTGCAAGGGACCATGTAGTTCCACCCTGAGCCCTAAAATAAGGAAGCACAGTTACATTATTGTGGTGGTTAGTATGCATATATGTTATCCTCCTTTATTCCAAACATCACAAAGGCGATGCTAATAATATATTGATTTCATAGTAATTGACTTTTTTTTTTAATATTAATGTTAATATTAGGAATTCAACTTTTAATTCAATAGTATTAAAATCATTTTTAAAATTGTGATACCTCAAGTTCAAATCTCAATTAAAATTTAAAAAAATAAAAATTTAAATCTTACTATTTATAATTTAGGAAAATGTGTAAATTTAACACCGACATGGTGTTTATTATCACTCTAAATTTTTTAAGATATAAAAACAACTCTAACGTTATAAAATTTGATCATCAAGCCTCTTCTTCCATTAACTCTATCTATCTATATGTAGTTAATTACATTTGCTTACTCACTCATTAATACTTTAATTATTCTTAGATTAGTTATAATATATTTTAAAATTTTCACTTTTCATGAAATTAAAAGAATAATTAATTAATTAAATTAAAACATAATTATTTTAAATATTTTAACGTGTAACATAATTAACACTTTTGTACATTCAAAAAATTTAAATTTCAAATGCTAGAAATGAAACAAATTTGAATATTAAATGCTAAAAATGAAATTTATGTGCACAAAAGTGCAATAGCCTTAAGGGCTTAATTATTTTTAGACCCAAACTACAATTTATAAAATGAGAAGAATTAGTCCTTTTGTATACTTCATTATAAATTAAAAAAAAAAAATCTAATTATCTATAACAAAGCAAAATGTATTCTCTGAGTTTTTTTTTTTTTTTTTTTAATTGTCATCTTGGATTTTAATAGGACCCAAAAGAGTCCATAAGGGCAAAAATAACAACATTGGCAAAGCCACCGGCGTGGCACGTGATGGACCATGGGGCACAACACCCTGGGCTTGTGCTCAGGGTATCCCTTTCAAAGGGCAATTGTAGGTGATTAGTGGTCTAATCGTGTTGGTTCGATGAGGGTTGGCCGGGCCTCAACAATTGGGCGTGCTAGGACCTCCTAAATAGGTAAGAGAGTGGTCACAATCTTACCACCTAGTTTAAATCTTTCGATATTGGTCATGGTTTTGGGATACACGCAGCCCCCATTCTCAATTATATTGTCTCCTATTATATATCATTAAGACATTAATTATCAATTTGTTTTATTTAAAGCATGGCTTGTGAATAATAAATTGTCTAATTAAGTCAGCAAATGAAAAGTAATTTTCAATGCAAACAAACCGTATTAAGATATATATAATACTAATACGACAAATATTTTAATAATTCAATATTTGTTTTTCAATTTGAAGTGAATGCTCAAAAATTAAATAGCATTGATAATAATTGAAATAAAAAAATTTTCTTTCAATTATTGTTACTATTATTTCCAATGACTAAAATTTGAAATTTTTAGATACCAAATTTTCATAAAATAGAAAATTTTGTGTCTAATTAGTATTTGATTTCTCTATTTTTTTTTTAGACAGAGATATTTATTAAGAATTGAAATACATTAAAAAAACCTACAGATCAAAATTGCAGAAACACCAAAAAAGAGACAAAAGCCTCCCAAAAACACAATCAACAATCAAAGAATATCCCCAGTACAACTAAAGAAAAACTAACAAACTATACACCACCAAAATTCATTAATTTACTGATGAAAAAATCCGTCAATAATAGTTAAAAATCCATCAGTAAATTAATTTATTGATGGATTAGGGACAGAAACAATCTGTTGTTAAAATGATTGTCAGTAAATAATTAGCGATGGAAAAAATGTTTCGTCGGTAAATTTACCGATGAAATTCGGTGAGTAATTTCGTTTCAAAAAAAATCGCAAATATTATTATTCTGTCAGTAATCCGTCGCTAAAAACCACAATTTGTCAATAATTTATCAGTAATCCGTCATTAAAATATAATTAAATAATATTTTTGGTTAATGATCCGTCAGTAATTTTCAGTCAAAAATAATATTTTAACATTACGGTCAGTAATCCGTCAGTAAAGAAACTAAAAAAATAATATTTTATAACAAAACGGTCAGTTATCCATCAGTAATTTTTAGGTGAAAATAATATTTTAATAAGACGGTTAGTAATTCGTTAGTAAAATAACTATAAAAAATAATATTTTATGACTAAACGATCGGTAATCCGTTAATAAATTTTAGTAAAAAAATAATATTTTAATTTCACGGTCAGTAATCCGTTAGTAAAATAAACATAAAAAATATTATTTTATATAAAACGGTCGGTAATCCATCAGTAAATTCAAAAATAATTTTTAATAAATTTTTTATTATTTAATAAATTAATTTTATATAATATATATTAGTTAGAAAATTATAAATTAATATATAATGTGAATATAAAAATTTTTCATTCCATAAAACGTAATATTATTTATAAAAAATGTAATATACTGTATACCATATAAATATTACAAATAACTAAACTAAAAAAATAACTAATCATGCTCATGAGCATCATCCTTCTCGTGACTCTTGGCATGATATTGGCCATGCTCCAGATCTACTATATACGCATCAACAACAGCAATAGAAGTATCTCTAGCTGAAGTGTACTGATCAGAAGTAGTAGAAGCTGGTGGTGGGACAGGTGGAGGAGCACCACCACTAGTAAAATAACTAGAGAAGAACTGCTGCATCTGCAGCTTGACCTACTGGCGGACCTGCTCCTGGACTATTCGCTGCATCTCATGCTATATCTCCTCCTGCATCTGAGCTACTCGCCTATCGATCTCATGTTGCATATGCTCAACTGTAGGCGGCGGTGGTGGTGGTGGAGCTGAGAAAGAACTGGCTTCGAGATGTCCAAATGAGCGAGCCATTGAACCCATCCCATAGACTCGTCCATTCTCTCGGCTCCTAATAGCTCTGAAGTATAGCTTAAACTCATCTACATGACCTGGCTCAGTGGATCCAGGAGCCGATTGAGACATCTGCTCACGGAGGTTTCTAAGATCCCTCCAGTATGCTTAGACGGTCCACTTGCTAGACTGTCTTTTTTTGACTTTCTGTTTATGGATGCATTCTGGGATACCTACTTATACTCTATAGAATTCCAATGTTTCTTCCAAGCATCCCATGTCTCCTGAGGGATGCACGTCTCTCTCTTCTTCTTTTTCTTGATGTCATAGAGAAGTTCTTGTACCGAATTGCAGCCTTTTTAAAAAAGAGTATCTTCACTATTTCTGATATAGTAAGATTCCAGTAAAAATACTTCTGCAAAAAAAAAACAACAAAAATACAAGTTAGTATATAAATAATAATTAATATATAAAATACAAAATTAATTTACTAATACTATATATCTATTTAATATATATTACTAACAAAATATTATATTTTATTATATATTATTATAGTTTATTATATATTATTATATTTATTATACTTAATATCTTTTAATATAATATTATATATAACATAGAATTTATTATGTATTATTTTTATATTTATTATTTTAGAATATATGTATATATATAATTTTGAATTCTATATAATAAATTATTCATTACCTGAAACTCCTTCCAATAGAACTCTTTCGTCTTCTGAGGCACTGATTTCCAACGCGTGCCTTTAGGTCTCAGCTGGTTCTTAAATATCTTGTAAATCATTCGCGTTGCATCTAACATATACATCCTACAATTAAAAAATTTAAATTTTAGTTAAACAAAAAGTAAGATATTATAAATTAAAAATTACCTTAACAAATATAGTATTTACACATTTCCTTGCAATGTGAGATGCTGCCTACACCTCGAATCTGAAAGCAGGACTGCTGGGGTAGTGGTAGAAGCTGAAGCAGTGGTAGGAGCTATTGTAGTGGTAGGAGCTGCTGCAGAGGTAATGGCGGTAGGTGTAGAAAATGAAAGATGGGTAGATAGAGAAATAGGCAAAGAGATAGTGGATGGAGGGGGTAACAGAAGGAATAGTAGATGAAGGGGTAACAGAAAGAATAGTAGATGGAGAGATAATTGAAGAAGGGACAGTGGATGGAGGGGTAATAAAAGAAGGCATAGTAGATGGAGGGGAAATGGAAGAAGGAATAATATAAGGTGATGAAAGTATAGGACCGGTGGATGAAGTAGTAGACATAGGAGGAGGAATAGATAAAGGGATCTGTGTGGTGACGATTGAAAGGGTGAATGTAGGTGGTATAGAAGGCGAGAAAGATGGTAAAGAAGAAAGAGTAGTGGGAAGATCACTAGTGGTAGCAGGCCCTCCCTGTGAGCGACACCGTTTCCGGGACGTCGATGTCCTACTACCAGAAGTATCTCCAGGAGTCGGTATATATCTCAGAGTCGACATCTATATATTTAGTAAAGTTTAATAAATTCATTCATTATTTAATGTTACATAAAAAGTACATCCACACAAATAAAATACCAAAAAATTAATATGGTGTAATCGCGGAATAATAATGTAAATATTAAAAAAAATTACAACACAAGTTAAAAATGACTTCATTGAAATATAATGTAATATTGTAAATGTAAAAATAATATTCTTTTACACAATTAGGGAAAATCCGTACACAATCCCTAAGAAATAAGTACACAATACATTTATTCAGAATCTAGTTCTTCGAGCTCATCTTCGTCTATGTTTTTGTCATACGTCTCGACATCTGAATCAAATTCGGATTCATCATCTGTATCATTATCATTTTCATCATCCATTTCAACTAATGGGTTGTCAGGATTATTTAAAGTTGCAGGAGGCTTATCATCATTAGCTTTGAGTATAGGCTCATCAACTTCATCGTTTTGAAATGGTTCTTCAGATATTGTATTTATTTCACTATTTTCCTTAGTCTCTATGACTAATCTAGCTTTAATCTTGCATATTGCCCACCAATCTGCTTTATCTCATCGTAAACTCGGATAGGAAATATAATTCACTTGACAAGCTTGCATTGCCAGTATAAATGGCTCGTATTTATTGAATCGCCACCTGTGGTTGACTTCAACAAGATTATATTGCTCATGAACTTTCGTTCCCACATTTGGCATTAGATCAAACCATTCACACTTAAATAAAACAATCCTCTTAATTAGAAGTGCAGGGTATTCCAATTGCATTATATCTGTTAATTGACCATAATAGTCAAATGCATTATCACTGTAATTAGAACCCTTTATACATACCCCACTATTTATTGATAACTTACTTGAACTTTGCTTTTCAGTATGGAACTTGTAACCGTTCACAAAGTAAATAGGATAGGTCGTAACATATCATAACAGACCCTTAGACATATCAATAATGAATTGATTTGTTATTCTATTCATAGAATCAGTGGCCTATGACAAAAATAAACATATCAATTTGATTGTATAGGATAGAAATTTAAGATTAATTTTTTAAGTAATGGTACTACATTATACTTACATATGAATGAAATCAGTGCACAAATTCTATCTCTAATTTTTTGTCTATATCAATTGTTGATATATTCGGCATAGTTTGCTTCAACATATCAATGTATAAGCTTCATTCATATGGAAAATAATAAGTAAAATGGAAAGGAAACTATGCAGAATGATGAAGAATGAGTTATTTTAATTAAGTTGTAACTTACTTGACGTATTTTGCAACTTTGGAGCAATTAAGAAGAATGTAGGATTGAGCAGCCTTATATTCTTCGTTGGTCATCAATCTTGTTTTAGGTGGACCAAACAGTCTCCCTAGATGAGTGAATATTGATAAAATACCCAGCATATTTACTCCTTCAGGCATTATTTTTTACATTATGTTTCAAATGTCCATTAAATCTATAGCATGTAAATATCATAGATTACGACATTTAAGCATAAATGAATGGATGTGATTGTAAATATTAAAATCGGCAAATATTTTACCTTTCAAATGGATACATCCATCGGTATTGAACTGGATCTGCTATACGAGCTTTGTAAGCAAGATGTACTGGTAGATGCTCCATGGAGTCAAAGAAACTTGGAGGAAAAATGCGTTCCAGTTTACATAAGATGAGTGGAATGGTATTTTTAAGCCTCGCCATGTCCTCTTCCTTAAGAAATATTGAAGTGAGTTCTTTGAAAAATAAACTCAACTCTATCAATGGTTGCTAGACATCCCTCGGCAAAATTTCACGAAACACAATAGGAAGTAAGCATTGCATAAAAACATGACAGTCATGGCTCTTCATCCCAAACAATCTTAGTTTCTGCATATCAACGCATTGACCCATATTAGATACATACCCATTAAGAAATTTTAGATCTTTCACGCATTTACATAAGACTTGTTTGGCCTACTTATGGAACACATATTTTGCTTTCGGATATTTTCCAAACACTTCATCGATCTCTAACTCCTTACGAAGACAGAACTGTTTCAAGTCCTGTCTGGATTTAGCATTATCTTTGGTTTTCCCTGGGATGTCCATTACTGTGTTGAATATATTTTCAAACATATTCTTCTCAATATGCATGACATCCAAATTATGTCTAATCATATTAGTCCTCCAATATGGTAAATCCCAAAATATACTTCGTTTCTTCCATCCACATCTACTTCGCTTTGCAATTTGAGCATTCACATTATTAGTTCCTACTTCGGTCACCCTCATCAACTTCAAACTAGTTATTTCTTGCAACAATTCAATTCCTAAACATATAGGTGGAGCAATTGCTCGAACAGCTCTGTTTTTTATGAAAGTTGTTTTGTTCCGTCTAAAAGGAGGATCAAGCGGAAAGAACTTGCGATGGAAATCAAACCACGATTGCTTACCCCCTTTAGGAAGACTGAAAAAATCTGTTAGTTCCTTGCAATATGGACATGCAAGTCTACCCTGAGTACTCCAACCAGACAACATACTATAAGCAGGAAAGTCACTTATAGTCCACATCAGAGCAGCTCACATCTGAAAATTCTGCTTCATAGACATATCATATATTTCAATGCCTATATCCCACAACCATAGCAATTATGTAATCAGAGACTGCAAAAATACATCCAATTTTTATTTTAGATTATTTGGTCTGGAAACTATTACAGATAGGAACATGTACTCATTCTTCATACACATCCCTAGAGGCAGATTATATGGTATCACTATGATTGGCCATGATGAGTATTATTGTCTAGATTGTCCAAAAGGTTGGAAGCCATCAGTGCATAAGCCTAAATGAAAATTTCGAATTTCAAAAGCAAAATCTGGATTCACCTTATTGAAATGCTTCCATACTATAGAATCTAAACAGTGTCGCATCAACCCATCTTCCTTTGCATGTTCCGCATGCCATCTCATATGCTTTGCAGTTGCCTAAGAGGCATACAATTTCTGCAACCTCAGAGTCAGAGGGAAGTAAAAAATAATCTTATATAGAATATTTTTTTTATGGACATGCACCCCTACGTCTTAGCTTATATCTTGGCCAATCACAAAACTTACATGTAATTATATTACTGTCTTCACCCCAATAAAGCATGCAATTGTTCTTGCAATAATCAATTTTCTCGACTGGAAGGCCCAAACCCTACATTAACTTCTTGATGCTGTAGAAACTATCAACCATTGTGTTATCTACAGGCAACGACTCGTTGTACCATTACAATATCTCATCATAACACCTTTCAGATATATGGTGTTCTGACTTGATATTCATAAGTTGTGCCACAACAGATAATTTAGACTGTTTTTCACAGCTAGGCCATAATTCTTCATTAGCTGCCTCTAACATGTCATACAGTTTATGAGTGATTGGATTTGGAGCTTCCTCCATTCGATCCCAATCAAAATTTGGTCCAGCGGCATTCATTAACATATTATGGTATGTAGTTGGAGGACAACTATCCGTATCTTTAATGCCTACTTCTGCTGCAGTTGAAGATCTAGATCTACTGACTTCACCATGCAAATACTATTCATAATACCCCGATACAAAACCCTTCTTCAGAATGTGCAACTTAACAGTATCTGGCTCAAGGAAATTTCAATTCTGACATTTTTTTATGATTACAAGGACATCGAACACTAGTCCCACTCATGCACTGTGGCTGAGATAACGTGAATTGCATGAATTGGTCTAAACCCTCCAAGAATTTCAGATTCAAATACCCATCGGTAAGTCTAGAGTATATCCAATTCCTATTAGTCCTCATAATTATTCCCTATATATTCAAAAGTATTAATTTATTTTTTATATCACACAAACAAAATCACATTTAAACTTATATGTTTGGTTATAATTTTAATTAAGTTCGCAACACCTAATTCAACATCCTTATATCTCCCTTCCTATAAGGTAAGAACCTAACCCATTTAGAAACTCATTGTTGTATAACTGTTACTGTTATATTCTACACTCATACATCTGCTAAAATTTCGGCAGCATCTCCCTACAGTTCTCATAGTATACCACATTCGAAAAAATCCATATAATTAGGACATTATTTCAATGTGCACTAAGAGAACATAGTGGAAAATAGTACTGAAATTTCAGACATTTGTATGAAATAAGAATATACACAGACAGTTATACAGACAACGAAATCTCTAAACTACTCAATTTGGACAATTCGATATCCTCTCACCATCCAATGAGTAGGATATCAAACGGGATTCATGGTTAATTCTAAATATCTTAATCATTTTAATTAACGATATTTTTAGACATTTGATTGTAAAAGTCCAAAAATAAAATTAAAATCATTTAAATTCATTCAATAACAAAATGGTATAGATTCGCCGTGCAAATAATAATTACAACATCACAACATAAGAACATATAATCAAAATTAATAGAATAAATTCACAAGATAAATGTAAAATGTTGCTGAATATGATACAAATTCATAAATACATTATACTTTTTTTCATTTTTTTACCGTATCATAATTTTACACATATATATTATTACTTAATAATAAAGATATTAATATTATATTAGATATTTTTTTATAACATTTAGGAAAAAATTTAATTAAAATTCTTAATCGTTTTTATTTTGAATATTAGAATTTTAATTATTTGTTAACATTAATTAAGTCATTCTGTATTATTATATTTTATAGACTATTTTTCCTTTAAGAGGAAATTTGTCATTTTTTTAAAATCTTATGAAATGTATTTAAAATTTAATTTTTTATGGCAAAATTTTAATTTATTACTTTTTTTTTATTTTTCGTCGAAATATTTTTACTCTTAACTATTTGCAATTTCTTATTTTTTTGTATTTTACAAAATGCATTTATATTTCAATTTTTGGTAGCATATTTGTGAATTTTTTTTTTAATTTTTTTAATGTGATAAGAATTTTTAGTATTTTATGAAATTCATAAAAAATAAATTTCTCTTTTTATAGCATGATTACTTTCTTTTTATTTTTCATCAAAATATTTTTACTCATAACTATTTGCAATTTCTTTTTTTTTTTTTGTATTTTATAAAATACATTTATATTTCAATTTTTGGTAGCATATTTGTGAATTTTTTTAATTTTTTAATGTGATAAGAATTTTTAGTACTTTATGAAATTCATAAAAAATAAATTTCACTTTTTATGGTATGATTACTTTCTTTTTATTTTTCATCAAAATATTTTTACTCCTAACTATTTGCAATTTATTTTTTTTTTTGTATTTTATGAAATGCATATATAACATATAATTTTTGGTAGCATATTTGTGGATTTTTTAAATTTTTTAATGTCATGAGAATTTTTGATATTTAATAAAATTCATAAAAATTAAATTTCACTTTTTTTAGTATGATTAAACATAAATTTGTTAATCATTTTATTAGTATTATTAATGGATTTATTTAAATAAAACTAAAATTATGTTACATATATATCCATCTATAAATTCACATTAACTTAACAACATAATTAAAAATTACATTGCAATACACAAATCAACTACAAATTACAAATTCATATCACAACATTTTTTTTTTCATATACATTTACAAATAAGCATGACAAACTACAAATTATATATTAGATAATTAAAAGAATATTACATTCCAAATTATTATATTTATATATTAGTATAAATAAATTAAATTACAGTACAGACCTCCTGAAGCGAGAATCCGACTTATATTGTTCCCCCATATGTCAATTATCTGAAACAAAATTAAAATTCTATTAATAAAACCAAGATAATTAAAATAATTACTAACACAATTTAATAAAATAATTTCACCATATTTAATACTATCATAAATTTATCAAAAATTTATTAGCATATATATACATATCTATGTGCATATATATATATATATATATATATATATATATATATATATATATATATATATATATATATATATATATATATATATATATATATATATATATATATATATATATATATATATATATATATATCAAATCCCAAATCAATATATACATATATATATACAAATTCCTAAACAATCTAAACAAAAAATTAATAATTTTTGAACAAAACCAATCTAAACCAAAATTCAAAAATCTAAACAGAAATTCAATTAAAATCATAATCAATAATAAGGTAATAATGTAAATACTGGTGGAAAAATGAAATCTCCGGTGAGGGATGAATGTCGGCCGGTGAACGGGAGAGTGGCAGTGGCAGTGGCAGAGGAGAAGAGAAGAAGAAGAAGAAAGGGAAGAGAGAAAAAAGAAGGTCAACAACTTATATTTCATGATTACTGATGGACTACAAACGGATAGCGCCGTGTGGATTAAAAAATCTGTCTATAATCCATCAGTAAAAGGCTAAAGGCAGTAAAATGCACGCCTATTTTTCACTTCCGTCGGTATTCCATCAGTATTATTTACAATTTACTGATGGATTACTGATGAAAAGTTCACTACCCTATGGCATTCTATCAGTAATCCATCAGTAAATATTCTGATTCTCGCGAAAACCTTCTGCCCTAATTTTTCAATACGGTAGGTATTCCGTCACTATCTGGTCAGATTTACTAATGGATTATTGATGGAATGCCTACTGTAGCAAATAATTCCGTCAGTAATCAATCAGTAAATGTCTTAATTACCACCAAAATATTCCCGCGTATCCTTTTCCATATGTAATTCGTCACTAAACTGTTGGTAAAATTTGATCACTGTCTGTCAGTATATTCTGTCCGTATTCCATCAGTAATCTTGCTTTTTCATTAGTAAACGGTTAGTAAAGAGACGAATGTTACTGGAAAGTGTTCCATTAGTATTCTGTCAGTATTCAGTCAGTATTTAGTTACAGATTTCAGTCCGTCGCTAATTTTCTTCAGTAAATCGTTAGATTTTTGTAGTGATACACCTAAGACCAAATATCTCTTGTACACACACATTTACATTTAACTGTTGCACTTATTTTTTCAACAACTGCTCTACATTATGCCATGCATTATTAAATATAATAGCGTTTCTTTCAAGCCAGACATAGTGTATAACTGTTACAAAAGCCACTATTCTAATAATGGACATCTTGCTTTTATCATTGGCCTTCATGCACATGTAGCTAACCTCTCTTATCCAGGGCAAAGGATCTCTATGAATGCCACACTTCTCCTTAACCATTCTCCACATTGTGTGAGTGAAAGGACAAACAAAGACTAAGTGCTCAATTGTTTCTACATCCCATTACATAGACAATAAATATCATATGCCAAAAATGCCCTATTTAATCGCCTAATCTTCACAGCTAGCCTCCTTTGCATAGTTAGCCATACAATGAAACTATACATAGGTATATGACTAGGCCCCTAGACTAGCCTACACCATACCACCTTTTTCTTCCTGCTTCTTAATTGATCCAAACCTCTAAAAATAGAATACATCCCATTTCTAGTAAGTTTCCACACTATCTTATTCTCCTCCTCTGTAAGAGGGTGTTGAGTTTTTACCAACTCCCAAGTAGAACTAGTAGCATCATCAATAGGATCAGGCAAGCACCATCTATTCCATTCTCTAGACTTTAGTATCCTTCCTCACCTTAGAGTCAGGTATGTTAATAAGAGGAAATTTATTAATAATGGCTCCCTCTTCTAGTCGAGGATAATCGAAAATAGCTATTAAGCCCATTCCTAACCTTGTAGCCATAAAATTGTTTAAACACACTTCTCATCTTCAAAAGGTTCCTCCAACTCCAGCTGACATCATTAGGTTTTGGTCATACCCAAAAGGCTTAGCTTAGATAACCTAGTTTTTTTGAATCCAAGTAGCCCATAATGAGTACTTCACTGTGAGGAGGGTCCAGATTTGCTTAACAACAACAATTTTGTTCGATATGGCAAAATCATTAACACTTAAAATCCCTTCTTGCTTAGGAGAACAAACATATTTCCCATTAATAGGCCTGCATTTCTTCAAATCTTGCCCATTCCACAAGTAACCTCTACACTTTGCATTAATCCTTTTAATGATTGATTTAGGAAAGATAAAAATGGACCCCAATAGACCTCCACATTTTATAACACAGAGGTTATAAGTTGTAACCTGCTTGAATAGGATAGGAACTTAAATGCCCATTAAGTAATTTCGGTTGTTAGTTTCTCAAGTATAATGTGCAATGTTGCTTTTTCAATTTGGTGGATATCAAAGGCATTCCAAGGTATTTGACAGCTAAAGAGCCTTCCTTGAAATCGAGCAATTACAAGATTTCCTTTTGATTATTCTCCTCAACCCTACTGAAGTATACAAAGCTTTTATAATAATTAACCTACAACCCTGAAACATCTTGAAAGTGTTAAGGATGTCACCAATATACTTAATAAAAACTTTATCTCCCCCACATAAAAGGAATAAATCATTAACAAAACAGAGATAATTTAACTTCAACATCCACTATGATATTTGAAAGTGTTGGGAACTCCATTCAAACTTAATTTCTCTATTTGTTTTTTTTAAATATTTTTTTCCAAAATATCATGTAGGAAAAAACTCCAAGTTTAGAAGTTCCACAAAAAAGAAACCTTCATTTTCAAGTTTACTACACTTAAAGTGAAGGGATATAAAAATAATAAAAAAAAAAAATTCCACAATTCCATTGATGAGGGATAAATCTTGTATCTCCGGATGAGCCTATAATGTGAAGATCATTCATACTATAAGTTTTGGCTAATAGACACTAGTATCCATATCATTAGGCATATGCGTGCAAAACAAGCATGCCTTAGACATAATGGGAGGTCCACAAACACCTCAATTATTTAGCAATCGTCCTGGCACAGCATTGCCATGCTACTGCCCAACATTGCGTCACCTAGTCATTTGTAAGAGAAGAATGCAATTGTATAAAGTTGTGAATAACAGAAATGAAGGAGAAGCAAATTGAAGGAGAGAGCACTTAGAGAAGAAAATAGTAAAGAAGTTGAATTGAACAGCAGACGTGAGGAGAAAATAAAACTAAAAGGTTGAAACTTGCAAATTGAGTTGAATTTGTACTGCCAACAACCCCGCCACGTGGCATAAGCCTATAAGTGGGAAAGAAAATACGATGTCGTTTCATAATTAGTATATATAATATAATGTATTTGGTACAGGTTTACTTCAATATCCGGTATTGTACCATTATACTGGAATTAATTCAATTTGGTTCAGAGTTTTTTTGAGAATTGAGAATTTTATATTCTAGTTATTTTTTCAAGTCAGGTCGGGAAACCCGCAGAGCACCGTACATACCCCTACTTTACATTAAAATGATATATATTTTTAATGATAAAAATTGATCTAACTATTACATTTTATTTAATTAATTAAAAATAATTTTAAAATCTAGATATTCATTTTCATTTCTCTTTTAATTTGAACGTGAATCAAAAACCAACTTTCATGATTTAGCAGACAGCTGAGGATTGACATTGGAGAGAACTTATCAAGTAATAATAACTAGAAGATTGAGAAATCTTTGTCAGCCATATGAGGAGAGGATACAAACAAAATTCAATCAAATTTGTCATCCTTATCATAGCACAACAATGCCGACACATAGAAAAGAAAAGACAGAGAGACAAATAATTCTAACCGAAATAAATAAATTTAACAATTTAATTTGGTTTATTTTTTAAAATAGTTGGATTTGATTTGAGAAAATTAAAAAAAAAAAAAAAGTTTACAATCTACTTTTATTTTTAACATTTTTTGGTATGATTTTTAAGAAATCAAACTAGACCAAAACAAAATACAATTATATATGTATATATAATATTTATTTATGTAATTACCTTTTTGTTTAAAACTATATGCCATATAATGTGCATTTATTTAATAAAAAATGTGCTAATGTATGTTTATAAGTGCAATATTTTTTAAATTTATATTAATTTTAAATTTGTTAAAAAAGTAAAAAAAAAAAAAAAAAAAACTTAAAACCATATTAAAAATCCAACCAAATTTGAATATTTCAATTTGGTTTAATTCAATTTTTAAGTTTGGTGTGATTTGAAAAACGAATACCAAATCAAAATTCTCATTTTGGTTTGAAAATCACTTTAATATATATTTTTTGTTTTTAGAAATCCAACTCCAACAAGATAGGAAATTCCCTCTTTCCTTTTCATGAGATAATAAATTCACACATAATAATTCTCTTGAAAGGAATTCTTAGATCATGGACCACAATCTATATTGCATTACACATCTGAGATTCAAAATACGTGAGAATCATGCATTATAGATTCGAGATCCAAAACATGTGATAATCATCAATCCTTTTTTTTTTTTAATTTTTTTTTTACTTAAGATGTTAGGGAACCACATGATTTTAAGTCAATATTTTTTGCCTTTTTTATTTGTTTTTAATACCTTTAATTAAACTTATATTAATTTTATTTTAAAAAAAAAATTAATTTATCATTTTACCAGGTCTTATCTTTTTATTTTGTATTATATTATTATTAATAATTTATTAATATAATTTTTTATTTTAATTTTAAATTAAAATTATTTTAATTTTAATTTTATATTTCAATGTATTTTATCTTTTTTTACTGCACTAGTAAATTTATTTTTTTAATAATATGCTAGCATTTTTATAAGAAAAAGTAAACAAATAAAATAAATAGAAGAATATAATTTTTTTTTATTTTTTGATTAATATAATTTAAATTAGAAGAAAGAAACAAATAAAAAAACTTAACCATTAATATAATTTTTCTTAGAGAAATTAATATAATTTTAATTATCTCTTGAATAATGAAAAATAAAATAAAATAAATATAATTTTAGTATATTCATTAACTGTTGATTACATATTCATCGCATGAGAGCAGGATGTTTATCATTCGTACACTATATATTCATTATATTTAACAGTAAGATATATTACAAGATATATAAACAAAATTATTTTTCATAAAAAATTATATATTTCCTACACATTTGAATGTATATGACAAAAACTCAATTATTAATGAAGTTTTTTCTTGTAAAAATTAATATAATTAAAATTAGAAAAATTAAACAAATAAAAAAAATTAACTATTAATGTATTTTTTTTTATAGAAATTAATATAATTTTAATTATCTCTTGAATACTGAAAAATAAAATAAATATAAATTTATCATGTTTATTAATTGTTGGTTATATGTTCATCATATGTGAGAAGAATATTTATTATTCATACACTTTGTTTTTATTATATTTAGCAGTAAGATGTATTAAAAAATTTATTTATTTTTTTATAAAAATTATGTTTTCTACACTTCTGAATTATGATAAAAACTCAACTATTAATGTAATTTTTTCTTATAGAAATTAATATAATTTTAATTATAAGAATTAAATAAATAAAAAAAATTCAGCCATTAACATAATTTTTTATAGAATTTAATATAAATTTAATTAAAACAATTAAACAAATAAAAAATTCAATCACTAATGTAATTTTAACTCAATCATTAATTTAATTTTTTTCTTAAAGAAATTATTAGAATTTTAATTATCTCTTCAATATTGAAAAATAAAATAAAATAAAAAATATTTTAATTACAAATATTACAAATAAATAATAAAAGACAAAAATAAAAAAAAGTGACAATGGTCCCTCTTTTAATGTTAAATGTGGTCCATTTTTCCTTATTTTCCTCTCATATTGCCACATGTCCTTTGGTCTTTCACTCCACTTTTCTCTCTCTGTTTTTTTTTTTTTTTTTTTTTTTTTTTTTTTTTTTTTTTGTTGCACATGTTTTAGATCCCAAATTTATAATGCAATATGGATCGGGACTCATAAAAGTTCTTGCTAAAAACTTAATATACAAAATGTTGATATACAATGTAAAAAATTGATGCCAAAATGCTGATATACAAAATATATATATTTTTTTATTTTTTTGAATATTGGAGAAAAAACTATTTACTAGTAATATTCTAAATTTGCGCACATTATTTTTTTAAATAATTATAAATCATATAAATTTATATGACTTCAACTTTTTGGCAAATAACTAAATTTTATTATAGAATACTTATGACTTCAACTTTTAACAGTATGATGCAACAACTTATTTTTGTTATCATAAATTTATAGTAACAATGTTTATATGCTTACCAACAAAAATTTCTGCTGCTAATTCTATTATTTATTGTTGTGGTAATAATTTAAAGATTAAAGTGCATAATGTTTTTAAAATTAAAGATAAAAAAGTATTATATAAATTAATGTCAATAATAAAAATTTAGAAAAAGATTCCATAAGTTTATATAGATAAATGATAAAGTTTTGGCTATTAAAAAATTTAAGAGACTAAAAATTATCATTTTTAAAATAGGGATAAACTAAAGTATTAATTATGATAAGTTTACACAATGTTATTGTAATTTACCCACTAATACAACCTACAGCCAATAAAAAAAAAATGGAAAAAGACTTAAAAAAATTAAATAAAATCAATAAAGATTTAGACATTTTCTGAGAATCCATACATAAAGGATGCAAAAATAATATATATAACTAATTATGTAAATAGAAGATCTCTTCTATACATATGAAACTAATTTCTGTTTTAAAATATTTATCTTTTTAAAAAAAAATTTATTTCAATTTATCTGTCATTCTAAAATTTTAAAAATATATTTATTTTTTTTATTTTACCTTGTATTAATTTTTCATTAAATATTTGCATTAATTACATTTATTTCTCTACATCAAAATTAAAAAAAAAATGTTATTTTAGTTTTTTAAATTTAAAATTATGATAATTTAATAATTTTTTAATTTATGTATTAAAATTTTAAATAATTAATATTTTAAAATAGAGTTCGTACTAATTAATTAAATAATGTTAAATTGCCACGTCAAATTGAAGTCGTTTCTATAACCAATTATCTACATTAATGTCTTTGTCTTAAGCCTTAATTGGCAAAGACTAATGATGTTTAGTGTATGTTGAAATTGAGGACATCAGGGTCCATCATGCAGATTGTCCACAGTGCATTCACGTGATAGCTTATCCCGAAAGTGATTGTACCCTCTCAATCCATGTCGCTTTTTCTTTTCCCTCAATTAATGCTTTTTTTTTTTGATGATTAAATCCTAAAAATTCCCTAATTATTGCTTAATCACTTTAACTCCTAAAGTAACATTAGGGTTTTGGTTCTTATAGTACAGGTTCTAATCTTCTCTGGGTATCTCTTAACAATGTTCTTTTTTTTAAAAAAAAAAAAAAAAATAAATTAAACTAAATCAAATGAATTATTAATTCTTTGCTTTTAGGCATACAATAGTTAGGGCCCCCAGAAATCTAACATGTTTGAAGCTGTTCCCTCATCTTTAAAATCTAATGAATTCATTCCACCACTAGCCTATTATTATTTGTTCTCCTACTCCCACTAGCTATAAGCTTCCCAACAAATGAATAATACTAATTAAATAAGACAAATTATGACAAATGCAATTATTGTCACATAATTTTGATTAATGTTTGCTCAATTAACATAAAGTGAAACCCTAATTTTCTCTCCATCAATCGAAATGAGGCCATTCAATTAGTAATCTATACAGTAATGAACATCTATCTTATTATAGCGCAAATCAATATTAATATTTGTCTCAAATTAATGTGGTTAATTAAGTATTTAATTTGTGATGCAATTAAAATCTTTATTGACTTAATTAGTACTTGCCCTAACATAATGTAATTTTTTAGTTAAATAATACTCTTCTCACAAGCAATTAAGTGTCCATATAGGATAAACTTATTTATGGATTAGATTTGAATTTGAAAAATGTTAAAAATTTATTTAATTTGTCTAATTTATAATTTTTTTTTTCATGAATTGAGATTCATGGTCTGATTGATAAATATGTCTAAACTCGAGTAATAACCCTAAATCTTTATTTGATTGGCTATAATTAAAGTTCAATCATGATTTGAACTCATTCTCATAAATTAGGAAATGATTGCAATATAATTTTATACCAAGTCAAAATTCATTGGAGTGAAAAATACTCTGCTCCTCTATTATAAATCAAAGATGAAACTAATATATATCAATGAGTTTTGGTTGCTTAGCATTGGAGTATTTTAAAAACTATGTACTTACCAGTTTGAATTTTAATCAAAACTAAATTTAAAAAAAAAAACCAATAAAATTTTCTTTTAAGAAATAAATACTTCATTGCAAATCCACTCAAATCCAAAGCTACAAGGTGAATAATGTTCTGAGGTACACTCTCAATAACAGAGGTATATCCTCATTATTTAATAAAACAAGTTGAGCAAGGAAATGAGCTACTTTAATTAGGAGTCTAAGTGAGTTGAGTCAATTTGCGAGCTACTCAGAATCAACTTGAAAATTACTTGAAATTGACTTAAGTAGGTCGAGTTTGAGATTATATTACTCGGCTCGAGCCTAATTGAACTTTTATATATTTATCATTTTACCCTTTATATATTACTATATTTACATTATATCTAAGCTAATTGAATTTAATCGAGCATGTGAGCCTAATTAATATTCTATATATTTACCATTCTACTTTTTATATATTATTATATTTATATTTATACCTAAACTAACGAGCCTAATCGAGCTTGTAAGCTAAGTCGAACTTGAGTTGAATTTGAGTTTGATGCTATATCGATTCAATTCGATTTGATTTACCTCTTATTCATTTAGATTTGAACTCAATTCGATTAAATTCAAGCTCATTAATTTTACTTGAGTTTGAGCTCGAATTTAAGCTGTTCAAAACTTGGCTAAGGTTAAACTTGAGTTTTAGAATTAAGCTTGAGTTCAAATACTCTAAAACTCGATTCGATTCGGCTCATTTACACTTCTAATTTTAATTACAAAAAAACCAATAAATTTTAATTCAATGATATAGTCATTTTTAATATTATGAAATTATCAATTTGATTCCCATTTCAAAGCCTGAATAAAAAAAAAAAATGAATCAATGAGCTTTAATTAGTGGTACTGGAGTCATATTTAAAGTTGTAAGATGTTGAGATCAAATATAAGTCTGTGCTAAATTTAAAAAAAAAAACTGAGAGAGAAAATCTCTTTTGAATTATGAGTAGAAAAGATAGCATAGAAAGTAAGTAGAATGGAGGAGAAACACTAAACTAAACCAAACCAAACCATGAATTATGTGAGAGCTTTTAACAAAGGGGAAAAGAAGAAGTGTACCCACTACATAGACACAAAGTGAAGCCTCTGGCCGTAACTGGATGACAATGTACAAAGAGGTGTCGTGAATTTCTAGCTTTCCATGGGAGAGTCTTGTCTAGGCTAGCATTTTCATTCAAAGACAGCAGTGAGACATTGATTTTGACATTTACAAGACCACATTTGTTCACGTAGAATTACTACAAAATTTAGGTCACAATTGATGGCAACACTTGTCTAAGTATGTGGGTAGCAAATTACTAATCCGTATTTCTATATAAGAGGTTCAATTTTGATGAACAAGCAAGTATACAAATCAAGAATCAACAACACTACTCATCACTTAATTATTCACCCAAGCCAACCTATAGCTTTCTTTCTTTCTTTCTTTACTAGTAAAAAGATGGCAAATAAAGTTTCATGCAAGCATCTAGTTCTGGTGACATTTTTCCTGCTTTGCTTAGTGTCTATTGGTGCAAGAGGTAATTAATTAAAATTTGTTGATTGAATCGTTAAAATTAATCAAGAATCAAGTACTTATCTCTTAACTCAATAAGTCAAGTGTTTCAGTCCTATTAACTCAACTCTTTGTCGATTCTTGATTCTTTAAATCGTTTTAGAATTTTTATTAGATTAATAACTCAGTGATAGAGTATCTATTAATAACTCAGTGATAGAGTATCTATCTACTACTATATGAGATCAAGGTTGGAACCTCTGCCAGCCAACTTTTCTCCCTTTTAAAAATTTCTGATGTACCAAAAATATTATATATATTTTTTTATGTAGTTCTATTCCTTAAAGAGTTTTCCTTGTATTTGTTGCCTTTTTATTTCTCCAGCAAGGATTTTGAGAGTGGAGAAGAACATCAATGAAGCAGAGAAGAAGGCCAATAATGAATCCTTCAAATCCAAAGAAAATGGTGTGCCACCTGCAGACGCTGATGAATTAGTGGGGATGGACTACTCTGGGCCAAAAAAGAAGCCTCCAATTCACAACTAAAATGGGATTTTTATTTTTTTTTTGAAAAATTACAAGTTTTAATTAGTATCTTCTTATATATATATATGATGATTTTGAGCTTATTTTATCCATAGTAGGTACACAGGAGGAGTAAATTTAGCTATATATATATGTAGAAATGTAACTCGCAAAAATGAGATGGATATATACACTGCACTTGCTAGCTGCTGTCTAAGTCCACATATGAATCTCTATGTAAATTAGGGCATGTCAAGGCTTTTAAAGAACTGACTGCTGCATATGGTTAGCTATATTCAGATGTATTGGCTTGTAATACCTTAGTTACACAATTAAAAAAAAAACAAATACACTTATATTGTCTTTTTGGTGCATCTTGGTGAGTTGAACCATATTAAAATGTTCTTGCAATCATACAATAAAGATCTTTGTTGCCAATTTTCTACTGGGAAAAGTGAAAGAAAAATCTAATGAAGTATTCATCAATACCATATTAGAAAAACGTAGAACAAAAATCCATATCTCAACAATAAAAGTTTGCAGTTTTCAACAAAGGTACAAAGTTTGAAACTCATTCGAGAAAGATCATGGGAAGGGAAGAATTACTCTCATTGTAATTTATCTAAGGAATCTTTTAAAAAAAAAAAAAAAAAAAAGAAGAGGCAAAAACTTGTAAATATGGTGAGAGAGATAGAGAGAGAGAGATTGGTTGCCTTGACGAGAATGAGTTGCGTTTTTTTTTTTTTTTTTTTTAGTAAGAGATGAGGAATCGAATATGAGTTTATTATTCAGGTCGTGTATGCACCTTTCATAAGGCTATGTCTTGGTGTGTAGAATGAGTTGTGTTTTTACTAAAGTTAAATTTTAGAAAATTGTTGTCTACATTGAGTACTAAGAATTTTCTGTTAAATTACTATAACACCTTTGAAATTTACTATAATTAATATTTTAGTTTTTGTTATTTCGAAATTATCATTTTTAGTCCCTATACTAATTAACTTCAATGACGTAGAACCCTTATATGATGATTCTTAGAGGGGGGTGAATAGAAATTTAAAAATTCTAATATAATTTAATTCTCTATATATGAGATTACTAAAAGTAGAATAATAACAAAAAAGAGTTACAGGATAGAAATTTCTCAGTTGATTTTATAGTAGTTTGAAGTCAACTCTTCTTCTACATCCGCTTCTTTTAAATATGTGATTTAGGTTTTCACTAGTTCAATGGATTTATGCCCAAACCTTACAATAGTTGAAATTGGGATTTCTCCTAATTCTTTGAGATTTCGTCCTTTATAATAATTATGTAAGATTTCGCTTTTACATTAGCTTAATTGGGATTTTGCCTACACTCAAAATTACAAATGAGGTTTTGAGTATTAATGTCTCTTAAGACTTACAATTAGTTATACAAGGAATAGATTAAAGTACACTGGCTAATACAAATAAAACACCCAAGAATTTCAATGAAGTAAAACAGAGCACAAAAGACATTGAATGATTTAAGCTTTGGATGCACTTAGAATCACTTCACTTAGGAACATCACATATATATAGGTCTTCAATTTCAGTTGAATATATATGACCATTCTACTATGATAGTGACTTCTAACAACTCCCATGTCATTTTTAATGGAAACAAATCTTCCTAGATTCTACTTGAAAACGATAAGTAACGTTCTTTACTTTTTAGTAATGTTCGTTAAGTTGCTCTGGTGACCTTAGTGAGTCCCATGAATGAGTGTTTTCTTCTGTGTTAATTTGCCTTGATCGGTAATGTTCATTATAGATATGTAAAAAGCGTTTCTACTTGAATGATGAGGAGGGTGACTTGGCTCAACTGACGAGGAGGGAGGGAAGCGAGGATGAATCTTCTTGAATGAAGAGGACGAGGGTGACTATTTTTTAATGAGCATTCTAAATGTGTAATGGGCATTAGTTTGCTCTCTATATGAATTTGTTGGAATTCAATTTGTCTATAATGTTCGTTAAGATTGTAATGTGCGTGTTACCTCAAACATTTGGTAGCAAACTTTGTTAAGTGTGTTAGGGACTAAAGTCAAGCTTTAGACATCATCAATATACTTATGGGAATAATAATCTCCCTCTTTTTAATGATGACAAAACTTAACCAATTAAATATGCCACTTAACAAAAGATTTAAACACTATAGTAATTAAAGTATAACTTTTTTCAATTTATTAAAGCATTTAGCTTAAACCAAGAAAATATAAACTCCCCCTAAACTTAATCTCCCTTAAACATATGAATGTAAATATTTCTCCCCATTTTGTCATAATAAAAAAAAGAGAGGGGCACTAACCAAAAGCAATAAATAATAAGAGCAATAATAAGGACTAAGCATCAAAACACATAAGGACATATAATATCAACACGGATAAAGCAATTTGACATATATCATACATGACTCATTCAAATAGCAAAGAATTAGAAAGACATATTCCTAAGTGGTGTCAATCGTACCTAATTCTCTAAAAATGTGGAAGAATGCTTCCTTTTCCAATGGTTTTGTAAAAATATAAGCCAATTGGTGCTTGGTGTCCATAAATTCAAGTGCAATGTGACCTTTATTAATATGATTCCTAAAGAAATGATGCCTAATGTCTATATACTTTGATCTTGAATGTTGAATAGGATTTTTAGATAAATTTATCGCATTAGTGTTTTTACATTTGAAAGAAATGCTATGAAATGAATGTCTAAAATCCTTTAGTTAGGTTCTCATCTATAGAAGCTGAGTGAACAATTAGTTGCTACTACATATTCAATTTTTGCTGTTGATAGTGCAACTGAGTTTTGTTTCTTAAAAAACTATGAAACTAGTATGCTCCTTAGAAATTGACATGTACCACTTGTACTCTTCTTATCAATCTTGCGTCCATTGGAGTAGCCAAATAAATCAAATGAAGATCTCTTAGGATATCACAAATCTAAATTTAGTGTGGCCATAAAGTATGTCATGATTCTTTTGACTTCAATGGTGAAAGACTCTTCTAAATTAGATTGAAAGCGGACTCACATGCAAACACTAAAAAACATATTAGACCTAGATGTAGTTAAGTATAACAATGAAGCTATCATACTTCTATAAAGCTTAGAGTCAACAATTTGCCTTTCTCATTAGCCTTTTAGTTAGTCGAAGTGCTAATGGGAGTGAGTTGAGGTTTTGTATTATCTATCCCAAATCTTTTAAGGAGCTCTTTGGTATACTTAGCTTGATTGATCACGGTAACATTCTTTAATTATTTGATTTGCATCCCATGAAAAAGTTTAGCTCACCTATTATACTCATCTCAAATTCACCTTGCATAGAACTAGAAAACTCTTTGTAAAGCAACTCATTAGTAGCACTGAATATGATATGATCCACATAAATTTGAGCAATTAGGATGTCTTTCTTAACATGCTCTATGAATAAAGTTATGTGAACTTTACCCTTAAAAAAGCTATTTTCAAGGACAAAATTGTTCAACCTCTTATACCAAACTCTTGGAGCTTGTTTTAAACCATATAAAGTTTTTAAAAGTTTAAAAGCATGATTTGGATATTTTTCATTTTCAAAACCAGGAGGTTACTCTACATAAACCTCTTCTTAAATAAAACCGTTTAAAAAAAGCATTACATCCATTTAAAAAGTGCAAAATTTTTAAAGCATGCATAAGAAAATAGGCATGTTTCTAAGTCATTTACTCTTTTGTCCTAGGCAGTTTTTAAAGCATGGGATGCCCCATTTGATTATGTATTGAAAAACGGCCATGTTTTACATGATTGAGACAAAAATATACTGATTTTCCATCTTTTTCCTCTAGTTGCTCCATAAACACCTAAAAACTTAAAAGAAACTTAAAAACAAACAAAACAACTAAAAATCTATTAGAAAAAATAAAATTTGATAAAAATAAACACAAATACCTTCCTTAAAACACTATAATTTTGATTAGAATAATTTCCCCACACTTAACCATTTGCTTGTCCTCAAACAAATTCAACTTATTACTTTATAAAAATTACAGAAATTATGTAAACAAGAAAGAACAAGATATACGAAGACTTATCAAGAGCTTGATGCAAGCTATATATCAATAACTAAATATCATTAAGCTAAGAATTGCAACTCTTAATCAAAAGAAACAATAAAGATGGTGAATAAGTGGTCACTCCCTCTCAATATCCCTCAAGTGTTTGTATGGGTAGAGAACCACTCAAACCAAATCATGACATTGCCATTACCATAAGTTTGCACAAAATTCTAATATCTAATACTTAATCATATTAGACTCATGAATCTAAAGGTTTTTTAAGGGTTATAATGGGGTTAGGAATCAGGCATGAAGGATGAAATTTTTGGCTACTCCTAAGATTTAAGAGCATATTTAATAAGAACCAAATAAATTTCTAACTTTAGGCAATATAAATACCCAAAACAACAGTGTCTTACACAAAATGAATTTTGAGCACGCATTTCTTTGTGTTTAATATCTTTTATTTATCATTTTTATTCTTCTTTTTCATTTCTTTTCATGCACTGCTTATATTAATAAACAAAACAAAGAAACATTACATTAGATACCCAAATAATCACATACCTTAATTTTCTATTGATGTTTTCCACTGAAAATATCAAATGTGCTCTTAAACCTAGGAAAATTTTAATTTTAAGGTTTAGGTACAATATTTATGGGTTTAACAAGAAATGAACAACTTAGGCTCAAAAGGGCTTACTAATGAAAAATTTCTAGAAGGCTATTTAAGCTAAAAGGTTATACCTAAGATGCCTTTTTCATCTTCATTGTCTAATGCTATATTTATGCAATCTCAATAAAAAAAAAATAATGCAAATTTTAGAACAACATATGCCATGATGGACACTCAACAAGAAATAGGAGATTATCATAGGTGAATTCAATAAAAAAGGCTCAAATAATCTCACATTAAGGCTCATATTCAATAATCAAGATAATTAATCTCTTAAAAATAAGAATTTAACAAAACTAAGACCTAAGGAATTCAGTTACTTAAATATAAGATTTAAAACAAATTCAAAAGAAATCTAAATTATCATGCAATTTTATTCATAAAATTTTAAATAATCTAAAGAATTGAATGAATCAAAATATGTTTAAGCAACACATTGGAAAAAATTTGAAAATTTTTCTTATATTTAGCATTTAATTTGAATCACTATCAAGTATGAATATATGTATGAATCTAAAGCCCCTCCTCCATTTGATTCTCATATTATCCTCAATGTGATAAATAAATTAAAAAGAGAATCAAGGAGAAGGAAACTCCCTTAATTTCTTGAGTGAGGAATCCAAATGAAACCGTGGAACAACTCTCAAAGACAAAACAAAAAATTTAAGTATATAAGGTTTAGTTAAAACCAAATAATAAATACTAAAATGTTCAACAAATAATCAGAACCAAATTAACTCGAAAATCAATGACCATAGAAAGTTTCCAAACTAAAATAGAGCCAAAATAAATGCTTAACGATAAAATGGATAGATTAGTAGCTCAAAAGCTGTTATGGAGATGATTGTGCAAAAATATGGAGGAAAGCGTCATGTAGTATCTTTAATTGCTCAAATATCTCCATATACTTTTGGTCTAAGAATGAGTAAGTCTAGATTTTAAAATTAGATTCTCAAATAAAAAAAGAGGAATATTTATAGGAAACTTGCAAAACATGATTGTGTACTGGAAGTAATATACCTTGATTTGTAAGGTGTGGCCATGTTTTGGAAAATGTAGCCGTGTTTTTCTAGAAGTAACTTTGACTGAGAAATAGTGGGGTACACGATTTAGATACACGGTCATGTTTTTGCTGCCTAAGTCATATGACCATATTACTTCCAAAAACTTCATCCTTTCTTCTCCTTTTCACTTTTCATCTTTAAAAACTTGAAATTCAAAGCATATTCTACCCATAAAGAGTAATAAAAAACTAAGAAACAAAACCAAAATATAAATCATCAATAAAAATTGTACAAAAATATTAGAAAGATTAAAGGAATAAAAGTATGGGTCACCTCCCATAAAGTGCTTCTTTAATGTTATTAGCTTGATGTTGCAGACTATTGTTTAGATTTCTTCTAATTGTCAAGTCTCAATAATGTCATTTTTGAAATCTCCTTCCAAGTAAAACTTGACTTTCTGCCCATCCTCCAGTACACATCTGTAGATCATTTCATCTTTACAAATTAAAAATAAATATGGAACATCCTATAAATAATACTAAACGACATTCTTCAAGAAATAAAAATTCTAAACAAAGAAGTGAAAGTTGTCTTGACTTGATCATCTGGTGCAATAACCATTTGATAAAAACCTGATAAACCATCAATAAAAGAACAAAATTTATGTTCAAAAATTTATCAAGCATATGATCAATGAAAAAAAGTGGAAAATGGTCTTGTTGGATGTGAGGTTCAATGAGCAATAAGCTACATAGTATGGAAACACATGTGTGTTTCACTCAGTTATGTCATACTAGTTTATTTTTGTCTAATTTTGCTCTTTTCCATATGAAATCCATTTTCTCCCTTTGACAATCAATTCACTAGAGTTCCACTCTTAAGAAGGATCATAGCTGCATTTAATATTTCACAATACTCCTTTTCATCTTCTCTAAAATTATTATCTTTTTCCTCTACAATCAAGGATAATTCTAACTCATTTTTCCCTTGAACCTGCAAGAAAACATCTTTAAGAGAATTTTCAATACAATTGATGAACAAACACTTCTCATACGGTGCAATGGTGGGAATGAGTGCTTTGTAGAGAAGACAATAGTTTAATCTAAAACAACTACCAAAAGATTCCCTAGATCAAGTTGTTTAAAGATAGAGTTTGACATAAGATTAATCCTAGCCTCTAGGTCAAGTATACTTGTAGTCTCTTCATTATTACCTGTACAAAGTACAAGAACAAAACAACGTAGATCTTTTTGTTTGGGTGGTAATTGTTGTTACAATTCTGCACTTGCCACTTTTAAAACTAGTAGATTCTTATCAGCATCAAATCTCTTCCTTGGGGGTGCTAAGATCCTTAAATGACTTTGTATATGTTGGCACATTCTTTTCATTCATAAGGTGGCTTAGGTAAGGAATAGCAGGCCTGTATGGATTTGCAATTTTATGAAAAATTGGCGGTTACTCTTCCTTCTCTTTTCTTTAGCCGTATCAACTTTTTGACTTTCTTTAATCATCAGCTCTTCTTCTTCTTCTCTCTCTCTCTCCTTTTTTTTATTTTCTTATTTTTTTTATCATCTTTAGCTTTTTTTATTTTTTCTTCCTTCTCAACTATTGGCTCTTTCTTTTTTTGTTTAGCTTCTTTTTCTTTCTCAATAGCCATAGTGGCTTTTTTTTTTCTTTCAACAATTGGCTCCTTTAGTTCCTATTCTTTTCTTCTTGGATATCTTCTTCTTTTTGCTAGATTCCTTTTGTTCTTTACTTATAAAATTAGAAATAGTAATAGGAATAGATTCAATAATTTGGTTATTTATTAATTTTTCACTTTGAATAGTTATAATTGCTTCTCTTCAATAAGAGGTTCACACTCCATATAATTGACCGATTTAAGTCTTCCATTAATGCTTCCTCTCTTGCTATCCTTTTAGCTACTTTTTTATTTTTTTCTCAAGAGATCTTACAAAAATGTTATACATACTCTCTTCCTCTTTTTGTTCCTTAAGAGTAGCTTAGCCTCAAGTCTTTCTATTGCTTTTTAGTTTTCCTCAAGAGGATTCATATACTCACCCATTTGATCTTCAAATGATAATTTGGTGTAATAACTTTGTTGAGGGTAACTCATCTAAGATGAATTACAATCATCCTCCCACTCGGTGGTGTAGGTACTTGCAAATAGATTTTTCCATATATTTTGTTGAAAATTTTGCAAAGCATGCACTTGTTCTTCTGGACCTGAAAAAGAATTATATGACATTATATAATCATAAGAATTATAATCATAATTATGTTGTCCACCATAATTCTCAAAGCTAGGTTCATGTTATTGCTCCATTGCTATTTGACTGAGTTGTCCTCTCAATTATGCCAATTGAACCCTCAATTTTAGCTTAGGGTCTATGATACCTATTTTTACTCAAAATATTTTAAAAAGCAAATGGTAAAATTTGAAAAAATAAAGAAAATAAAACAAACAAAAATTAAGCAACTAAAAATCAATAAAAAAAATTAAACAACAATTGCAAATTAAATTAAAAATTTGGTCTATGCCTCCCTAGTGATGGCATAAAAAATTTGTTATGTTCAAACCTAAACCACACTACTTGCAAGTGCATGAGGTAATTGTAGCTAGGATGAGCATCCAAGATCATATCTCTCATGGAAAATAGAGATGTGGAATGTTTAATTTAAATTGTAATTATCATAAAACTGAAAATAAAATCTAAACACTCTAACTCGATTATTTGCTCGAAAAATTGTTGTGAATTATATGCTCACAAAGAAAATAGCAAAAGATTTTAGAAAGTAAATGGAATGAATGAAAGATTCAATATAAAAAGGCTTTTAGGGTATTCAACTTCACCAAATTGATGTATGGTTAAATGAGATTATTAAGATAATATAAATGAATGGAATAAAACCAAGATACTTCCAATAGACGTGTCTTTCAAATTAGATCTACTAGAAATTAAATTAATTCTAAACCTAATCATAGGCATGTATAGGGTTTAGCGTATTTCTGATCAGTAAACCCTAAGTTCATTGTTCATTACTAAGTAATGTCCAAATTTAACACTCAATACCTAGGTTATATTATGTGGTGATTAAACACAAGTACATAAAATGAATGACATATAACTCTAATTCATTCATCTAAGCAATCCATAACAATCAAAGTCGAACCATCTAAACCCAAGAATAAAAGAATTAGTTCATGACGAAAAGCAATTAAAATACAACTTTATTAGATCCAATAACATTTATCTTCATGTGATTAATTTAAGAACAAATGAAATTAAATATAAAATAGTTAAAAAACAAAAACTTAAAAGAATCTTTAAAGAACAGGTGTAATATTCTTGTCTACATATCTTCAATTCATTCCACACTAAGAAATAAATCTAACCTAATTATAAGAAACTGGAGAAATAATAAGAAAAATCAAGGTATTTTTTAAAAGAGTTGTCACACTTCCCTCTTGTGTCTCTCTTTTCTACACATTCTGTCTTTATATATTTTAAAAATAGGCGGCTAAGGATCATTACGAGAAAAACCCTAAAGATTATCCATTCAGCATTTGCCAGCTCAACATATGCAGCACTGCCATATTAATCTATAATTTCTAGATAAAATTTGATAGAATTAGGTTTTAATGTCTTCACAAAAGTTGTATCTCTATCTCTTGTCTTTCAAATTCAACTTAAATTGCCTCATTATAATATTTGTAGTTCAATTCATAATCAAATTATTAAAAAAGCATCAAGTTGTCTAATGAAACACGACCATGTTGAGAGAGAAACATGCCCATGTCAATGAAATAAAGGAACACGACTTCAAAATATGGGCACGTTTTTAAGTCATATACTCTTCTGTCCTATAGAGTTTTTAAAGGATGGGATGCCCCATTTGGTTGTGTATTGAAACACAGCCATGTTTTACCTGATTAAATCTAAAATATTCTAATTTGCTTCTTTTTCTACCAGTTGATCCATAAACACTTACAAACTTAAAATAAACTTAAAAATAAATAAAACAAATAAAACCCATTTGAAACAAATAAAAGTGGATAAAAATGACACAAATACCACCTTAAAAACACTGTAATTTTTGTCAAAATAATTTCTATGCAATTTTGATAGATACAAAAGTTTGGAGATCAATTTGTATGAAGTTAAAAGCAAGAAGGAGGCAGAAAAAGTATATAAAGAGGATTTTAGGCAAGCATGGCCATGCAAGTTGGTGGTGCCTAGCCGTGCATTTGAGTTGACTTCTATGTGGAGGTGTTTCTTCGTGAAATGGAGGGTTTAGAGCATGCATGGCTGTATAAGGTGGAAGTGAATGAAAATGCACTTCATTTCAACATTGCAGAGATGCACAATTGTGCACATATGAAAGGAGCTTCAATTTTTATTTTTCTTCCACAAATTTTTCTTAATTAGAATCTATTTCAAGGGCTAATTTGTACTCTGATTTTTCTTGGGTTCTAAGGAATTTCCAAGCCTTCTAAATCTAGATTTAGTTGTTTATAAATAGAGGAGAATTATCACTATTTTTAAAAAGCTTTCTATTCTCTAAAAACTCTTTGTAAATTAGTTTAATGGTTGTAATTGAAGATTCTTCAATGGTGGGATTCAAGTTTGAAGATTTATCAAAACTTGAAGTTTGTTGATGATAACTCTATATTTTTAGAGTTATTTTAATTGTTTAAACTTAAATTTTAGCTCAATTCTCGAGAATGCAATAATATTATTACTTATTTTTAGAAATAAATAGTTCTACAATTTATAAATAAATTATAACATATTTTAAGTATTTTTATTTTATTTTTGCAGGTCAAAATGATGCAGTAAAAATAATGATGCAAGCAATGATTCAAGTTTTCAATCCATGAGAAATATATTCAATGGTTGGTGGCCAAAATTCAATGGTTGGTAGCCAACCTAACCATTTTTGAATATTGATAAAGGAATTCAATGGTTGGTGGCCAAAATTCAATGGTTGGTAGCCAACCTAACTATTTTTGAATATTGAAGAAGGAATTCAATGGTTGGTGGCCAACCTAACCATCAATGTTGAATTTTTGATGTAAGAATTTTAATGGAACTTGAATTTTTCCACCAAACATGTCTATAAATACCATGCTTGGCAAAAGGAAATGGCATCAAAGAAAATCCATAAAAAAAATATGTAGAGAGATTTTCATATGTTTTCTTAGAGTAGATTAGTTTTATTTTTTATTTGATCAAGAGAAGGAGTTTTTGGAAGCTTGAGTTCATCAAAGATTGTATCCCAAAACAAGTTCTCTCTAAACTCTATTCTTGAATTTAATTATTATGGTGAGGATAGTTTTAGTAAGTTAAATGCTAAAATTGATGCATTGGTTAACTTAATTGATAAAGTTAATGCTAATACTTTATTTAATTCATGTTTGAGTTGTGATCTGTGTGGAGGTAATCATTTGAATTCTGAGTGTCAATATGCAGAACAAGTACAATTTTTTCCAAATTATAATAGGCATGAGAATTATCCATATTCTAACATAAACAACTCAGGATGGAGTGACTATTCAAGCTTTTCATGGGAAAACCAATGCGATCAAGGTAACAATTCATGGTATCCTTATCAATATGATTTTCAAGATCATGCACCATTTGAGGAGCACAGACCATCTTATGAAGCAGCATTGGAAAGATTCATAAATGCTACTCATGAACGATGTGAAAGATTGGAAGATAGGATGAGTCAATGGACTAGCCACAATACAAATTTTGATGTACAAATGGAACAATTCGCTAGTCCATTAGATACTCAAGGCCATGGTAACCTGACAAGCCAAATTGAAGAACATTCTAGAGAGCAATGCTTGGCAGTTTCTTTGAGTAATGATGTAGAAGAGATGATTGATCAACCAGATACTTCATGCAAGCAAGATAAAAAGGAAGAGGTTGAGCCCAATTTGCCTAAAAATTTCAAATATCCTTCTCTAATGGATGATATCTACGGAGTGGTTGCAATTGATAGGGAAATTGAAGAGATATTTCAAAAAGAGAACTCAAAGGAAACTCTTTCAGTTTGTTTGGTGAAAACAACACCAAAAATGCCAAACCATACAGAATATCAATTTGATGACTTGGAAGAAAATAAGAAGCATTCACCACCATTTACTGAACACTCGCCGACTCTTGATTCAACTCCACTACCTTCCTATCTCAATTTCTTGAGAAAATTCAGAGCAAGAAAAAGAGTTCGTTTGAAAGCTTTTGGAAATTATGAGCCTAATTGTGAAATATTAAATAATTCTTGTCTTAACCTTTTTCCATGTAGGCTCAAATTAAGCTGGCTGGACTCATTAAAATTGGCAAAAGTCTATTTTTCCACAATTATCGAGATGATATACTTTGTGTATTATCCACCATTATGAAGATCTAGCTATAGTCAAGCTAAAGACTATAAATTAAGCGCTTTTGGGAGGCAAGCCAAATTTCTAACTTTTTAACTTCTTTTTAATTTCTTTTGTTCTTTTGTTTGTTTCATTCTATTTTAATTTTACTTTAGTGTTGTTATTAAATAGCTTATTAGGAGGAAATCTGAGTTTTTGAGGAAATCTGAGTTTTCTCTTTATTAGGTTTCTTTTATTTCTATTTAGTTATTTCGTTGTAATTTTTCTCTTTCATTTTCTTAACTAAGTTAATCAGATATGGAAGCATCTCTTGCAGCACTAAAAAACAGGTTTCCAACTCTTCCCCAAGATGTACTCAGGAAAATTAATGAACGCAGACTAGAAAGAATGAAGGCATTTAGGCGTCTGAATCTTCCTGAGGATATTCGCTGGATAATAGAAGCCAAAGTACGATGGTAGGTGAGATTGATGACTCATTTATTAAATGTTTGCCAGGTACGGGCAGAAGTTCTTACTCAAAGAAGAGGAGAGCTAAAAGAATGGGGGTCTGCTACAAGTGTGCAAGATGGAATTGCAACACACGCTATAGAAATATTGGATTTGCATCCATAAATCGAGAAGACAAAATTAAATTCATAAAAGATGGACTGAGTAAGGAGTCTATGGATAATATCCTTCAAACTCTTGAGACGCATCCTTGTGGACAAGTTCAACGCACTCTTTAGATTTATGGGAACTATTCAAGGAAGAGAAGCAGCGTTACAGTCTAGGGAATCTGATGATAAAAGACCCTGTTTGCCAATTAATAAGAAAACTGGATGGGAAGCCTATCTTGGACTCATAGAAAGCATGTAAGCCGTTACTGGACGTAAAACCAGAGGAAGATGTGAGCCAAAATCACAACTACTGTTTATAATAAGGTGTATCACTAACTCTTTTATTTTTTTCAATGCATTATTTTTTTTCTACATCCTGCAGTACTTTTTGACTTTTTAGCATCTAGATTTTATTTTCCTGCAGATTTTTCTACTGTCGACAACTTTTTAGTCTTTCAATGTCTCCTTTTAGCTTTTCAATATTTTCTTTTTGACTTTTGTACTCACGCTGCAGATTTTTCTACTTTCGTTAATTTTTTAGTCTTTTAATGTTTCTTTTTAGTTTTTCAAATATTTCTTTTGACATTTGTACACACAGCATTGATTATTTTTGTTTTTATTATCATTTTTGTTTTTATACTTTTTCTGTCAACAATTATTTTATCCCATTGAACTGTTCTTTTACTCTTCTAGTTTCTTTATATGCACATTCATTATTGTCAATATGCACACAACCCTTTTGAGAGATTTGTGAGAGAAAATGGCAGAATCCTCAACACGCAAATTCAAAACTATTTGTGTCTTTTGTAGTCCAAACTCTGGCAAGAAAAGAGAGTACTTGATAGCAGCTAATGAACTTGGTAGGATTTTAGCTAAATGAAAAATTGATTTGGTGTTTGAGGGAGGTAGTTTAGGGTTAAAGGGTTGTGTCGCAAGTTCTGCATATATTAGAGATAGTAAAGTCTTAGGAGTAATTCTAAAGGCTTTGGCTCAAAATAAACAAATCACTGGTGGAACTATAGGTAATAAGTTACAGGTCAATAGCATGTACGAACGAATGACATACATAAATCTCAATGCTGATGCTTTTATCGCATTACCTGGTGGTTTAGAAATATTTGAAGATATTTTCACCATTGCATCTTGGACACAATTAACTGTTCTTCAGAAGCCATTGGGATTACTTAATATTGATGGTTTTTATAATGGTTTGTTATCTTTTCTTGATCATGCTGTGGAACAGGGTTTTATGACACCAGCGAGTCGACGCATCTTAGTCTCTGCTTCAACTATTGATCAATTGATTGATCAACTGCAAAACTTTAAATCTGAACCTGATCCATTGATGGCACAGGTAGTTTGGCACCCTAGGGCCAGTAGCAGTAAAAAGCGAGGACTAGATCTGAATCTCCGATTATAACTTCCCTAACTCTTGTAGTTTTTTTTATCGCATTTTTTTTGTTTTATATGTGTGTTTTTTGTTGCACTTGATCAAGCGAAGTTTTAGGTTCGATTCACTAAATATAAGATGGCTGAGTAAAGAGTTACTTTTGTACTCTTGATACGCATCCTAAATTTATGTGATTTTCCTTTTCAAAAAAAAAAAAAAAAACTAACTAACTAACTCAAGAGTTATTCATACAAGATGGCTGAGTAAAGAGTACTTTTTGTGCTCTTGATACGCATCTGTATTTTTTTTTTCTTCTTTCTTTTTTTTTTTAGTTTCCAAAATAAAAAATAAAAAAAAATAAAAAAACAAAAATAAAAAAAAATTGATATTTTCTTTTTGTGTGATTAATTTCTCATGCTTACTTTTAGTGTTGTTTCAATATGTTTTACAGGAAGTAAGGAAGTGAAATGCATATCCTGCTTATAATTTGGAATCCACTTTTCTACAAGAGGGAGTATTTTCTTTCTTTTGGTTTGTTTCTTTGACATTGAGGACAATGTCCATTGCAAGTTTGGAGAAAATTTAGTTTGTTTTTTTGTTTTCAGTAATTTCTTTCGTGTTTTGATGAATAAATTTAAAATTTTTTACTCTTTTATTGATAAAATATGCTTATGTTAAATAATTTGATGAAAGGCCAATGATAAATTATAATTGATATTTATGGACAATTTATTAAAGTATTTCAGGTTGAGCAACTATTTTGGATAAGAAATTAACTTTTATTAAGATTATGTTTTGCTTTGCTTTGCATTATATTGATTGCATTGAATTTGTGTATGCTTACTTAGAGAGGGCTTCTACACATTTTTATCTTCATTTGCCTCACCTATCTTAGAACATGTTTTTGCAAACTTTTAAGGCAAAATTTTGAATTCATTTTGAAAGAGAGATATGATTTAGGCATTGTTTGTTTAGCCTGTTACTTGTATCTACCCTTATTTTAATTTTTTTCCCTAGTTTACCCCTTTGTGCCTTGATAATTTTAGCTTTCTTTTTTTTTGTTAATTAACCTTAATTGTTATCCTTCACCCTGTTTGTGAGATAATTTTGTCAAGTTTACATTTTAATGAAGAAAAGGGAATTATTGAAGTTTTAAAAGAAAATAAGGATTTCTAATAACTGAGAGTATTATTCATTGTAAAAGACCACTTTCTGCTTAAAATAAGTTTGGGGGAAAGCAAGAAAATTGAATCAATGAAAGTTAGTAATTCTTGCTTGTCTTTAGAATAATATTGTCGGCGAAAAAAAAAAAAAAAGAAAAAAGAAGAACAAGAAGAAGAAGAGGTGGGCTTAAAAGAAGAAAACATTGAAAAAGAATAGTGCTTAAGATGAAAAGGATCCTTCATTAATATAATTTCTTTATTTGAGCTATTGATTTTATAAACTTGGCATAATTATTTTGCTTTTGTTCATTTAGCTTGTTCTTTGTTTAGCAAAAAATACCTTGTGTTAGCCCCATTACAACCCTAGTCAAGATCTATTGATATCTCTTAATTTGTGAATTCCATTAGTGGAGATTGTTTGCTTTAATATGCTTATGAGATTTGTACATCTATTTTATACCATTTGATAGAGGCATTTAAAGATATTAGTGTGTATATGCCTATCTAAAGTGCAACAATTTCTTTGCAGTTGATTTAATGTATAATTATTCAAGGCATGATTAAGATGAAGATTATTTTGAACCTGAGATAGAAGTTTGACTTGCAATACTATTGATATATTGTTTGTAAATATTAATTTCTTGAGACTTTAAAAAAAAAAAAAAATTCAACATAAGCATGAGGGGATTAAATTTCTTTTTTGTGATATTTGATTATTCTCTGAAATAAATAGTTAAAAATTTAGAGTTTTATAGGTGTTTGTGGGTATCACCATTGGAAGCCCTCACGAGACTATAACTCATCCTCTATGGGACACCTAGGGGTTTAAAGGCTTATTGCATACGCTAAATGCAATCGTAATTTCCTACGAAAGTGGACTAGTTTAGGTTTTGAATTTTCGTTTGCTTGAGGACAAGCAAAAACTTAAGTTTGGGGGTGTGATAACTCTATATTTTTAGAGTTATTTTAATTGTTTAAACTTAAATTTTAGCTCAATTCTCGAGAATGCAATAATATTATTACTTATTTTTAGAAATAAATAGTTCTACAATTTATAAATAAATTATAACATATTTTAAGTATTTTTATTTTATTTTTAAAGATCAAAATGATGCAGTAAAAATAATGATGCAAGCAATGATTCAAGTTTTCAATCCATGAGAAATATATTCAATGGTTGGTGGCCAAAATTCAATGGTTGGTAGCCAACCTAACCATTTTTGAATATTGATAAAGGAATTCAATGGTTGGTGGCCAAAATTCAATGGTTGGTAGCCAACCTAACTATTTTTGAATATTGAAGAAGGAATTCAATGGTTGGTGGCCAACCTAACCATCAATGTTGAATTTTTGATGTAAGAATTTTAATGGAACTTGAATTCTTCCACCAAACATGTCTATAAATACCATGCTTGGCAAAAGGAAATAGCATCAAAGAAAATCCATAAAAAAAATATGTAGAGAGATTTTCATATGTTTTCTTAGAGTAGATTAGTTTTATTTTTTATTTTGATCAAGAGAAGGATTTTTTGGAAGCTTGAGTTCATCAAAGATTGTATCCCAAAACAAGTTCTCTCTAAAGTTGAAGTCTCATTCTTATTAATTGTTTGAGAGTTTTTTCTGAACCTTTATTCTTCAATTCAATAATAAATTGTGATTATATTTTCTTTTAGATTAATTGCTAATTGAATTGTTTCTTCATTCTTAAACATGAATAACTAAATTCTCTTCTCTTGGATTTAGATGTAATCTTTAATTTGCCTATGACGATTGTATTTAATTGATTGGTTTTGATTGTTGAAGTAATATTTTATTTTAGGGCTAGTGCTTGTAATAATTGATCACTATTTATATGTTTAAAAATATTATGTGAAATAGTGAGAGTGGAAATATAATATTAGTTGATTTAGATATTAGACTTATGTGTTGCTTAGAGATAAGCACACTCATTTGTGATTGTTTAAAGAATTTTCATAAAATTTAATAAGTTTGTATTAATTGCCTGTGATCACGAGAATAGACATATGCTTAATATAAATACCTATATTGTATCTTGAGGTAGAGCATTATATAATTTAAGAAAATATGATCATTAGTTCTAATAAAATAAAACAAATCTAGAGAACATAAAGAAGTCATAAGTACTCAATTGATGAAGTCTAAATCCTAAGCCTTTATCTAGTATTGAATTTATCCTTAAGTTTTCTTATATCATTTTTATTTATTTCTTTTTCATAACTTAATTGATTTTTTAAATATCAAGGTAATTCATAATTTTGGTACTTATCAACACCTTCTCCATGGGATAAACACTTTACTGAATCACTATATTACTTATTCATGAGCTATGCACTTATAGATTTTATACAGCAAATGCTAAATTTTTCTTATCATTAGCAGTGTAAGTGGAGGGATACTTTGGCTTGTTTGTTCTTTCCTCCATAGGGGTGAAAGGTCCTTTCTCTATGATGTCCCAAAGGTTATACTCTTGCAATCTCATGTGAAACCTCATTACAACTTTCTGTTGATTGTAGTTTGCACCACAAAATAATAGAGGCCTTTTGCTATAATGGCCCTTTTAGAATGGAGTTTTAGAAGAACCCGCTATAATGAATCATTTAACTGTTAAAATCTTTTGATTTTACACAAATTGAAAGCATAAGTTCTGATAATAATTGTTGAACATTTATATGGCAATTTTTAGAAGGGTTGTAAATAGGAATTTAAAAATTCTAATGCAATTTAGCACCTGTAATAAGATTACTAATTGCCGAGTAATAAGAAAAATGAGTTAAGGGATAGAAATTTCTCTACCAATTTTACAATGGTTTGGAGTCAAATCTTCTCCTATATCTACTTTTCCTAAATCTGCGATTTAGAGTTTTCCTAGTTTAATAGGTTTGTGCTGAAACACTTATAGTAGTTGAATCGCAATTTCGCCATTTATAATAGCTATTTGGGATTTCAAACTTACACTAGTTTAATCGAGATTTCATGCACATTCAAGAGATTAAAAATGAGATTTTGAGCATTTAAAGTCTTTCAAGACTTAAAATGAGCTAGTACAAGAAATAAATTGAAGTACATTAGCTAATACAAATAGAAAATTTAATAGTTTCAATGAAGTAAGTGTTCTAAAAATAGAGCACAAAGAATTGAAAGATTTAAGCTTTGAATACACTTAGAATTACTTAAAGTCTTTTAGCTTCACTTAAGAACATTACATACATATAATGGTCTTCAATTTTAGTTGAAACATAAGACTATTCTGTTGTGATAGTGACTTCTAACTACTCCCACATCATTTTTAATGGCTAAAAGTCTTTTTAGATTCTACTTAAAAGTGACAAGTTAATATTTATAAGTTTTTATTACATTTGTTACGTTACTTTGATAATGTTAGTGGGTTCCATGAATGAGCATGATCTTATCTTTCTTGTTAATATACCTCGATGGGTAACATTTATTGTAGATGTGTAACGAGCATTCATTCCACTTGAATGATGAGGAGGGTGACTTAACCTGACTAACAAGAATGGTAACAAGGATGACTTTTCTTAAATGACAAGAACGAGGGTGAATCTTTTATAACAAGCTTTAATAATATGTAATGGGCATTACTTTCTTCTCTGTTTTACTTTATTGGAATTCAATTTATCTGTTACATTTATTCTGAGACTGTAACATGCATTCCCTCCTGCATATCAACAAAGACTTGGTAGCAAGCTTTGTTAAGCATGCTAAAGATTAAAACCAAGTTTTGGATATCATCAAATTGCTTTGGGGATAACAAATGAAAAATTTAATGAAAAGTATTTTGAATGATTAAAATATAACTTAAAATCTAAAATCTATTATATTTTAAAAGTTTAAGAATTAAGATATTGTTTTTAATAATACCTTTAATTTTATTAGGCAATCACATCAATTCCTTCATGTAAAAAATTAGTTAGTTGTATTGCTTTACGGCCAAGTTGTTTTTAGCTATATCTTTTCCCTTAAGGAAAAGATAATTGACCTTGCACACTATATATATGGGGAGTAAAGATCGCCTACACTTGTTACATATACTAATCCAATGAGATAAAAATACATAGAATAAAAAAGTATGTTAGTATCTTTTCACTGGACAAAAAAATAAATAAGAGCCATATTGGCTAAAATATCTCATAACTCATTAGTTGGTATATGAGATAAGCCTATGCACTTGGTGTAGACAAGAATTTTTCTATACATAAGTATGTTGTATTTGTAAAACTTGAATTAGAGAGCCTATTGGTAGTAGTGCAATCTAGAGTGTTTATTGTAGAGGAGGTTAAGTCAAGTTTCTCTATTTTCTTTATGATCGTCTCATAAACATTATTTTCAATAGTGCAAGCTAGAGTGTTTAATATCAAGTGTTTATTGCTTATATAAAAATTATAATCCTTTTCTTTATTTTCTTTTATTTTGTCATTATACTTATATTATCCCAAATTAATATAGTTTGATCTTAATAAGTTGGCATCAGAGCCCTAGCTAAAATTTATTTGGGATTGATTATAGCTTTAACAAAGTTTGATATTGAGAAGTATGATCGCAATGTTAGTTTCATTTTATGGCAAGGAAAGATGCATGCAATCTTGACATAGAATGGATTACAAAAAGCCTTATTAAGGGAGGATAAAATGTTTATTACAATGACTAAAGAGCAAAAGCATGATTCAAATGAAAAAGCTCTAGCAGCCATTTAGTTATATTTGTTAAACAAGGTTCTGCATGAGGTTATTACTGAAAAGATTGCAAAAGATTTATGGTCCAAGCTTGAGTCATTATTCATGATGAAAACTCTCACAACAAAGTTAGTGGTAAAACATCTGTTCCAAACAATTAATATGGTAAAAGACACACCTATAAAATCAAGTATTGATGAATTCTCTTCTATTGTGATGGATCTGGAAAATATTGATATTAAGTATGATGAAGAAGATAATGATCTTACACTCCTTCACTCTTTACTTTCTTCATATAATCACTTTAGAGATATTATTATTTTTAGTAAGCTAACGCTTATGTAAAGGAGGTTAAGTCAGCTTTGTTTTTAATAAAGCTTATGGATAATGAACTTGCATCGAGTAGTGATGGTTCTATAGAAAACTTGATTAGGGAGGTCTACCATGCCAATACCGATAAACCCAAATCGAAGCAAAAGAATATGACTTGCAATTATTGCAAGAAAAAAGGGCACATTAAAATTGAAATATTTAGATATAATAAATAATAAAATAAAGACAAGGATTAAAAAAAGAATAATGAGAAGTCCGCCAAAGCTAGTGTTGTGGAGGAAGAATTTGATTTTGATCTTCTCTTTGTAGCTAGAGATGATTCCAAATTTATGCAAAGATGGATTTTAGATTTTTTTTGCACATTTCATATATGTCACGATAAAGATTGATACCTACGAACTTGTTTATGGTAGAGTTGTTTCGATGGTTGATGACTACCTTTGTGAGATTACTAAAATTGGCACGATTAAAATTATAATGCATAATGGTGTGGTAAGAATATTAACTAAAGTGCAACATGTTCATGGTTGGAAGAAAAATATTATTTCTTTGAGTTTGTTAGAAATTTTTGGTCATGAAGTTATTAGTGGAGGTGGAGTTTTAAATATTCTAAAAGGTGCTCTTCTTGTGATGAAGAGTTTGCAGAAAAATTGTAGATTATATGTATTGCAAGGATTTGTTATTACATGTATAGTTGTTGTGTCTTCACCTTTTTTATCAGATTCTGATATCACTAAATTATAGCATATAAAGCAAGGACATATGAGTTAGAGAGAATGTTTTGAGCAAGAGGGGTCGTTTATATGGCTAAAGTACATCAAAGTTAAAGTTTTGTGATCATTGTATTTTTGGCAAATATAAGGGAGTTAGTTTTAATACTGCACTTCACAAAACTAAAGGTATTTTGAATTATGTTAGTTTTAATACTGCACTTCACAAAACTAAAGGTGTTTTGAATTATACTCATTTAGATCTTTGGAGGCGTGCTTGTGTTTCTTCAAAAGATGGTACTCGGTACATGCTTGCCTTTATTGATGACTACTTTAGGAAAGCATATGTTTATTTTTTGAAGAACAAAAATGATATTTTTAACATTTTTAAGTAGTGGAAGGCTTAGGTAGAAGAACAAACAAGCAAGAACATTAAGTACCTTCGCACTGATAATAGTATAGAATTACGTGATAGTGAATTTAATAGATTTTGCAAAAATGAAGGTATTGTTAGACACTTTATGGTAGGGGCCTTATAATATAATGATGTATTCGAGTGCATAAACTAAACTTTATTAGAGAAAGTCCACTCTATATTATCTAATTCAGAGCTATCTAAAGATTTATGGGCAAAGGTAGCCTCTATAGCTTGCTACTTAGGGAATCATTGTCAATTCATATATATTGATTGCAAGAATTCAGAAGAATTATAGCCTGGTAAGTTTACTGATTATTTTGATTTGAGGATATGTGGTTGTCCAGTTTATGTTCATATTAATGATGGTAAATTAGAGTCTAGATTTAAAAAGGGCATTTTGATTGGTTATCCTCTTAGTGTAGAGGGATATAAGTTCTGGTGTTATGATCTTATAATACTTAAAACTATAATAATTAAAGATTTTGTATTTGATGAGTCTGCTATGCTTCACCTAAGAAAAGAGTTTCCTATTTTTTTTGACACAAGTGTGAAGAACTCAATTAAGCTTGCAAAGGTTGGGGTGGAGAATTTACATTTACAGGATGGTGTTTTATAGCATGACCTAGTTTAGATGCCTACTCTTATTGAGATAGAAGAATTACCAAAAGAAGAGCATTCCATTACTACACATATGCCAAGGAGGGAGAGAAAATACCTTAATGATTAGTTGATACAGATTATATTGCATATGCATTTGCTATGGCACATGAAATTGATGATATTTTTGAAATCTCCATATATTTAGAAGCTATTCTTGTGATAATTTAGCTAAGTGGTGAATTGCTGTGCAAGAGGAAGCGGAGTCTCTCCATAAAAATAGAATTTAAGAATTGGTGAAACTACCTAAAGACAAGAAGATTATTGGTTGCAAATATGTCTTTTTTTATTTTTTATTTTTGAGAATAAAGATGGCATTCTAGGTGTTGAAGATGCTAGATATAAGGCAAGATCTATTTCAAAAGGCTATAGTCAAGTTTGTATAATAGAATTCGATGATATTTTCTTACCTATTTTTAAACATAGCTCTATTTGTGTCTTACTTAGTTTAGTTGCCATATGTGACTTAGAGTTAAAACAACTAGATGTCAAAACTGCTTGCTTAAATGGTGTACTTGAGGAGAAGATTTATATGTCACAACCTAAGAGTTTTGAGATTGAAGGCAAAGAAGGCCATGTTTGCTTATTGAAGAAATCATTTTATGGTTTGAAATAGTTTCGTTGACAGTGATACAAGCAATTTGATTCCTTAATGGTTAAGCATGACTATTCAAGGAGCCAATATGATAGATGTGTGCATTTTAGAAAACTTGATATTAACTCATTCATTTATTTGCTACTTTATGTTGATGATATGCTTATTGCTATGAAGAATATTTCTGAGATCAATAGGTTGAAAGAAGAGATGAGTAGTGAATTTGATATGAAAGATTTTAAAGTTACTGAAAAAGTTTTGGGGATGGAAATTCAGAGAGATAGAACTAAAAGTAAATTGTATTTGACTCAAAGGAGTTTTATTCAGGGGGTTCTAGAGTGTTTTGGCATGAAATATAACAAATATATAAATAACCTATTGTTACTGATTTTAGACTCTCTGCTACTTTATCACTACAGTATAAAAAAGATATTGAGTACATATCACATGTTCTTTATTCTTGTGTAGTTGGTAGCATTATGTAACTTATGGTTTGTACTCATCTTGACATTTCATATGCAGTTAGTGTTGTTATTAGATACATGTCAAAGTGATATTCCCTTGACAAAAGATTGGATGTTTCATTGGAGGATGAAGCTGTGAGGCCTCGCCCGAGCACCGGTCCGATCTGCCGAGGGATCGAAATGCTCTTCGAGAGAAACTCCACGATTGGAACTCGCTGTGAGTTCATAAAGTTGATTTTTGTAATGTGACAGTTGTAAGGTGAGTCGCCACTTTAATTTATTTATTTTAATTGGGAAAATTAAAGAAAACCCAACACGGTTGACTCCAAAATTTGATTTTTATCCCAATTGAAAAGTGCACTAATCCACGAGTGACCAAGGAGGGCTCGGGGATCAGGTTTTGGTAATTACACAATTTAAGAAAATGTTATTTTCTTTAGCTTGGCTTGAAATGCAAAATAACTCTTAAAATTGAATTTTTGTGTATGCATGAACAAAAATATAATGATGAATGAACATATATATGTATATGATGTGATGGAATGATAATAATAAATAAATAGGCAAGATAAATCCTACTTAGTTATTACAATATCAAAACAAATGAAACAAAGGGGATCTTTACTCTAGCCCTTATGGGTACTAGGAAAAGCACACATTCCCCAAAATCAACCAAAATAAAATCACAAGTAAAATATTAATATGAATAAATCAAAATAAAAAGGAAAACAATATTAATAAAAAGATTTTTGGAGTTGATGCCTTTCAGAATGGCAGCCTGCGTGTCCTATTGAATAGGAATCAAACCCCACGCAGTTCTCCCTTCTTGCAAAGGAGGGGTTTTAGAAATGTGTTGATTTGCTTATTAACTTAATTCTGATTCTTAAATTAATAAATTTTAGATCTTTTCAGTTTTAGACCTAAAGAGAATTCTAGATCTGAATTTAGAATTTTAAAGATAGAAAAGGGATTATACCTTTGCTTTTCTTGGTTTTCTGACGAATGGAACGAGTCTTGCTCCGGATCTCAACTCCACTTTGATTCAAAAGAAACTTGGAATCTGGATTGCTTTGAAATGCATTGGAATGCCTCAAATGAGCTTGAAATGTATTGGAATGTGTTGGAAGTTATGCCAAATGAGGCTGGAGGAGGCTCCTATTTATAGAGTTGATAGAGGAGGTGCTGGTGGTACGGACGGCGGCGTCGGCGCAGCTCCGGCGGCAGAGTCGGCACAGTTGACACGCCGGCTGTCCGGGCGGCACGCCAGACGTGCCGCCATACCGGCGGCATGATTTTGATGCCGCACCGGTGGCACGACCTTTTTCCGGTGGCATGGAATGCGTGCCGCCTCCTGGGTGGCATGGGATGCGTGCCTCCCAGCGCCACTCACGCGGCTCAATCTGTTTCTGTTCGTTTCAGGCTTGTTTCAGCTCCGATTCGAGCTTTGCTTGATTCTGTGGGTTTGTGACTGAAAAGCAGTTGACTAGAGGAGAAAAGATTCAGGAAATTTATTTTTTCGATGGGGCACTGCCCCCTTGACCCCTGCCCGCTAATCGGCTAGCGGGACCGCCGTATGCACAGCGCCCTATTCTTAGTAGGTGTCAAGCTACAGCCGAATCAAGAGGTGCAAATTTGAGGGTTCACAGTTGCCCCCTCATCAGAATTGGCCTTGAGGAAAAGGCAAATTCTGATGATAGTGAACCTTGGGGAGAGATGCCATGTCAGACTTTGGGCTTGTGCTCTTGCAACATCAGATTTTTGGCTTATATGTTCTTTTGCCATGTCAGATTCTGGGTTGTACCATGTTAGATTTTGGGCTTGTGATAACTGTTTATGCTTATCATGCATGAGGACATTCATGTTTATGCAAACTGAACCTTATGAAAGACAAACATGGTTTAAAGATATGAACCTGTTGGGAGAGGGCCCACAGGATAAATGAGATTTTGTCAATGGCTATTGGTTTGACCTTGACATAGGATGTGAGAATGGTGATCTTCAATTGTTTGGAGATAAAGATGTTATGGTGAATTTTAATTAAGGATATCTGTTTTGCCTAGACTTTGAAAGATTTGGAGATTTTGTCCACCTAGGGAATTCAAATTGGCTTAGCAAGGCCATCTGTTCGGCCCTACTATTGGGGAGATTATGATCAAAGTTATCTGTTTGAATTTGATTTTTGGGAAGATTGGGATTAAAGCTATCTGTTTGGCTTTGGTGGTTGGGAAAGTTGGGACCAAAGCTATCTGTTTGGCTTTGGTGGTTGGGAGAGTTGGGATCAAAGCTATCTATTTGGCCTTGATGGTTGGGAGGAATAGAATCAAAGTTATCTGTTCGGCTTTGATATTAGAAAAACAGGGATCAAAGCTATCTGTTCGGCTTTGGTGTTAGAAGGATTGGGATCAAAGCTATCTGTTTTGGCTTTAGTGTTAAAAAGATGGAAATCAAAGTTATCTGTTCGGCTTTGGTATTAGGAGGAATAAGATCAAAGCTATTTGCTTGGCTTTGGTTTAAGATTTAGAGAAGGCTATGTCTCTGAAAGACGATGGGTGTGGGAATGTCAACATGGATGGCTCGACTCAGTTTGCCCATTGATGATTAGTCCTTGTAGGGAAAGGTTTTGGCTAATGAGGGAAGGTCTAGTGAAGGAAATCCATTTGAAAGGCTTAATTCTGATTTTGCCTTAAAGGAGATCATAGGCTTCACAAATGAAGGCCTTTTGGGAGTGGGCTTCATAGTGAAGGCTTTTGGATCTAAGCTTCATGGCGAAGGCTTTTTGGGAGTGGGCTTCATGGGGAAGGCTTTTTTTTTGGGGAGGAGGGAAGGTCTGGTGAAGGAAATCCATTTGAAAAGCTTAGTTCTGATTTTGCCTTAAAAGAGATCATAGGCTTCACAAATGAAGGCCTTTTGGGAGTGGGCCTCATGGTGAAGGCTTTTTGGGAGTGGGCTTCATGGTGAAGGCTTTTGGATCTAAGCTTCATGGCGAAGGCTTTTTGGGAGTGGGCATCATGGTGAAGGCTTTTGGATTTAAGCTTCATGGCGAAGGCTTTTTGGGAGTGGGCTTCATGGGGAAGGCTTTTGGTTTAGGCTTCTTGATGAAGGCTTTTGGTTTATGTGCTTCTTCATAAAGGCTTTCATATTTGGGCTTCTTGATGAAGGCTTTTGGGAGTGGGCTTCATGATGAAAGCTTTTGGTTTTGAAGGTAGGTTGAAACTTTTGGATTTGAGCTTCTCGATGAAGGCTTTTGGGATTTGAGCTTCTTGATGAAGGTTTTTGGTTTAGGCTTCTTGATGAAGGCTTTTAGCATTTGAACTTCTTGAAGAAGGCTTTTTTTTGGAAGATATGCCTCGACTTCTGGTTTTGTCAAGGAAACTAAATTTAAAGATGATAAGCCCTGATAGACTTGGGAATTTTGGTTCTACTCATTTTGAGATTATGCCAAGGAAAGGGTGGCATATGGTATGATTTGCCAATAATGCTTGGGATGGAACAATATGATTTCATAAGGTTCAAGAATAGGTTTGAAGGTAGGCTGAAACTTCTGAAAAGAATCGTAGAGGTTGTATGATTTTGCTTTTTGTAGCATGAATCATGGAAAAGAACAAATCAAGCTTTTCTTGTTGTTTGAGATTAAAGAGACTCTTAGAGTGACACTTAATTATAGATTGCACTAGTTGACACAAAGAGCCCTTAGGAATGGCTAGAGGGTTAGTGGAAGGAAACAAATTGGGGATCATGCTTCCAAGTGAGAGATAAGGATGTGATAGACTGGAGATATGTATGAGGGATTGTGCCTTAGCTTTTTAAGCTAGGCGACAGAATGGATTGACAACAGATGATGACTTAGGAAGACATGCCCTCATTGTAGGATAAGGGCATAGAAGATTGTATATCCTTAGAGAATAAACCTCTGGTTAGGAAGGATGACTCTAGAGATATGAGATGAGACAAAATGATTTGAAAACTTCAGACATAAGGGAAAATGACTTGGATGAGCTTTCTCTCTCTCTTTCTCTCTCTTTCTCAGCTCTAACTTCTGCCTAAGCTACCCTTTTTGGGTTTTCAGCTTAGCGAACTTGCAAAAATATTCCACCATAATTTGGGCTGCTGCTTTGAGGGGTTCTGGCCTTTGAATTCTAGATTTGGCAAATGTTAACCCTATTGAGGTGCATTGTTTGATTACCTAATGTGCAATAGGTAATTCCATTTGATTGCTTCAACTATTTGACCTTCTTTGATTAGGTGCAATTGTTGATGGCACCTCATGTGCTAATAGTGGTGGATTTGACTGTTTGTTCATTTCTCTATTTTTTCCTCTTTTTCTTTTTCTCTTTTTTTTTTTCATTTTTTTTCTCTCTCTTTTTTTATGGCTCATCCATGCCTGACTAAACAAGGAAGATGAAAAGAAAATATATGTGCATTATTACAAACAAAACTCTATTGCAAGATGACAAAAGAAACTGCTATGGTTTATGTAAATAAAGAAAGAAAAAAAAAATAAGACGATAGACTCTGACTCAGATTTGGACTCAGGTTTAGACTTGGAATTCAATCTCAGACAGGTCAGATTAGCTGAATTTGAACTACTCCATGACATGCCTTCTAGGGCTGAGGTAAGGTGGGGTTGAGTTAGGACTAGATTCCTCATCACTGTTCAGGTTGGTGGTGGGGAATTCAGCTTGAAATGATTGACTTTGGATGCAATCTTCAACTTTGGATGCAGTTGCAACCAAAGCTTTGAAGGTGGGTAGGTATTGTGTTAACAAATGGGCTCTGTAGGCGAGAAGTAGATTCTTGACAATGATATCTACTTGTTCTTACTCGGTTGGCCTGTTTACCATTTGAGCAGCTTTAGCCCTCCACCTTGTAAGGAACATAGAAAAGGACTCATCTGAAAGTTGCTTTGTGGTTTCTAAGTCCCTTCTTGTAATGTCCACTTCAGTATTGTAGTGGTACTGTTCGACAAATGCCTTGCAAATGTCCTCCCAAGTCTGTTTTTGGGTATCATCCAAATTAATGAACCATCTTAGGGCAGGATCAGTAAGAGTTTGATGAAAGAGTTGAGCAAGGAGCTCATTGTTGATACCAAAAGGATGCATTGCCCCTACGTACATTTTTAAATGGATCTTGGGGCAAGTAGTACCATCAAATTTGTCCAAATTCAACATCTTGAACTTTGATGGAACTCTTGCATTGGGAAATAAGCTCAGGGAGCTTGTATCAACCAGGTTTTCTTTCTTCTTTAGATTCTTCATCATTTTTTCCATGTGCTTCACTTTTTCCATGAAGGCTTTGATTTCAGGATCCGCGGGTCGAGAAGTGAGAGTAGGGGTGAAATTTGGTGGTTGAACTATCATGGGTTGATAGAGTGAGTTGTTTCTGAGGAATTCAGGTGATGAAATAGGTAGTGGTGGAATGATGTCAATGTTTGCAGGTTCTTTGTCTTTGGATTAAACTCTAGAAGTGGATCCATAAACAGGATAAAAGGCGGGTTTTGGGTAAGCTTTGAATGGTTTTGGGTCAGTTGGGTTTTGAGCCAGGGAGGCCTATTCCAGCATGGTACGAACATCCTCCATGATAGCCCTCCTTTGGGCTTTGAGCATGTCTTGGAAAAGGGCTTCTTGCCTCTTCATCATAGTTTCCTGGTGGTTAGAAAGCTTAGCAAGAAGCTCATCAAAGATTTCATCAGTTCTGGTAGCAGTGACTTCATCTCCGACAACAGACATTTTGTCAACCTTTGCATGGGAAAAGGAACTGGGTTAGTATCCAGCTTTGGAAAAAAAAGGTTATGGGGAGGTGTGACAAACCAAAAGACAGTGGATGACAGTGTCTTGTGGTTAGGTTGACTGTGTATGGGTAAAGATGAGGGTAGAGGTGTATGATGTTAGCTAGGTATGTATTTAGCTAAGGGAACTAGGTCAGGTTTTAGCTTTGGGTGGCTAAATCAGATTTTAGCTTTAAGTGGCTAGGTCAGAATTTAGCTTAAGGTGGCTAGGTCAAATTTTAGCTTTTAGTAGCTAGATCAGAATTTATCTTTGGGTGATTGGGATTGTGATTTATAAATGGTTTACCATGGGCTTAAGGATAGAGTGACCATGGGTTTTACAATTGGGTATGGATGTACCATGGATTTGGATGTTGGGTGGACCATGGGTTTGGTGATAGTTGGGTAATGGGTTAAACTAGGTCATGGGCTTAGATGGGCCATAGGTTTGGATAGTGATGTAAGAGATGAATCCTAGTCAACATTTAGCTCGGGTAAGGATAAGAATGATGCTAAGTCAGTATTTAACTTTGGTAAAGATGGTTGAGGATAATGCTATATTAGTGTTTAGCTTGGGTAAAGACTATGAAAGATGAAAGCTAGATCAGTATTTAGCTTGGGTAAGAGTTGTGAAAGATGAAAGCTAGGTTAGTATTTAGCTTCGATAAGAATTATGAAAGATGAAGCTATGTCAGTGTTTAGCTTGGGCTGGGTTAGTGTTTAGTTGGGATAAGAATTATGGAAAAGGATGAGGGTACCATAGATGGTTTATTTTTTACCATGAGTTTGACATGGGTTTGGATAGGATTGGACCATGGGTTTCAGGGTGTTGACCATGGGTTTAGGTGAACCATGGGTAATGAGCTTTTTGGGTGTTGACCATAGGTTTAGATGGACTATGGGTTTTGGGTGTGAAGGTGTTTGGATAGATTTTTGACTCTTCATAAGGTTCAAGCTATGCATGCATGTATGCATGAATGAAAAGGTTTCATGATAATGATATACCAAGTTCAGTATTATGGTACATAAAATCCTAAAGGAAGGTTCTATGAGTCATTACATGAAAGGGTTAGGGTGGTTTAAAGGGAACTCATCACACTAGAGATACGATATACTTAACCACATATGAGACAAGGAGCCTCGCGTGGGTCCAATAGTACGTGCATACTTGTTACACCTCTAAAAGGATTAGAGGATACGTTGTGGGCTAGATGATTTCACTATCGGCAAGCAGACCTAAGGAAGGTTGCCCACTCGATGTTACTTTCTATCATTTGTTTTCCTAGGAAGCTAGGCTTTGTGGACCAGGAGTCCGATGTAGTGATGCATGAAAGAGTTATTTTGTATTGAAAGCCAAACTTGATATTTTACAAAAAGTAATCCACTTTATCTTTTATTTGAAAAAGATTTTTAAGTCCCTAGCGGAGTCACCAACTGTGAGGCCTCGCCCGAGCACCGGTCCGATCCGCCGAGGGATCGAAATGCTCTTCGGGAGAAACTCCATGATTGGAACTCACTGTGAGTTTAGAAAGTTGATTTTTATAATGTGACAGTTGTAAGGTGAGTCTCCACTTTAATTTATTTATTTTAATTGGGAAAATTAAAGAAAACCCAATACGGTTGACTCCAAAATTTGATTTTTATCCCAATTGAAAAGTGCACCAATCCACGAGTGACCAAGGAGGGCTCGGGGATCAGGTTTTGGTAATTACACAATTTAAGAAAATGTTATTTTCTTTAGCTTGGCTTGAAATGCAAAATAACTCTTAAAATTGAATTTTTGTGTATGCATGAACAAAAATATAATGATGAATGAACATATATATGTATATGATGTGATGGAATGATAATAATAAATAAATAGGCAAGATAAATCCTACTTAGTTATTACAATATCAAAACAAATGAAACAAAGGGGATCTTTACTCTAGCCCTTATGGGTACTAGGAAAAGCACACATTCCCCAAAATAAACTAAAATAAAATCACAAGTAAAATATTAATATGAATAAATCAAAATAAAAAGGAAAACAATATTAATAAAAAGATTTTTGGAGTTGATGCTTTTCAGAATGGCAGCCTGCGTATCCTATTGAATAGGAATCAAACCCCACGCAGTTCTCCCTTCTTGCAAAGGAGGGGTTTTAGAAATGTGTTGATTTGCTTATTAACTTAATTCTGATTCTTAAATTAATAAGTTTTAGATCTTTTCAGTTTTAGACCTAAAGAGAATTCTAGATCTGAATTTAGAATTTTAAAGATAGAAAAGGGATTATATCTTTGCTTTTCTTGGTTTTTTGACCAATGGAATGAGTCTTGCTCCGGATCTCAACTCCACTTTGATTCAAAAGAAACTTGGAATATGGATTGCTTTGAAATGCATTGGAATGCCTCAAATGAGCTTGAAATGTATTGGAATGTGTTGGAAGTTGTGCCAAATGAGGCTGGAGGAGGCTCCTATTTATAGAGTTGACAAAGGAGGTGCCGGCGGTACGGACGGTGGCGTTGGTGGCAGAGGCGGCACGGCTGACACGCCGGCCGTCCGGGCGGCATGTACCGACGGTATGATTTTGATGCCGCACCAGTGGCATGGCCTTTTTCCGGTGGTACGGAATGCGTGCCGCCTCCTGGGCGGCATGGGATGCGTGCCTCCTAGCGCCACTCACGTGGCTCAATCTGTTTCTGTTCGTTTCAGGCTCGTTTCAGCTCCGATTCGAGCTCTGCTTGATTCTGTGGGTTCGTGACTGAAAAGCAGTCGACTAAAGGAGAAAAGATTTAGGAAATTTATTTTTTCGACGGGGCGCTGCCCCCTTAAACTCTGCCCGCTAACCGGCTAGCGGGACCGCCGTATGCACAGCACCCTATTCTTAGTAGGTGTCAAGTTGCAGCCGAATCAAGAGGTGCAAATTTGAGGGTTCACAGAAGCACATGGATGTGAGATACCATTTTGTTCGTGAAATTTCTTAAGAAAATATTATTGTGAAAAAGACTGGTACTACATATAATCTAGTTGATATGTTGACTAAAACTCTTTTTATGAGCAAGTTTAACCATTGCTTGGACTTGGTTAGTATTTTTCATATTTGAAATTAGCCCTTAGGGGTTTAATGGAGAAGGCAGAGAAAATCTACTAATTTGTTGCAGTGAGGTTAAGAAAATTCAAGTCAAGGTGGAGAGTCATTAATAATGTCTTGAATTTTGTTAGCCAATTACATCAATTCCTTCATGCAAAAGATTAGCTAGCTATATTGTTTTATGGCTAAGTTATTTTTGGCTATATCTTTTCCTTCGACAAAAAGAGAACCAACCTTGCACATTGTATATATAAGCATGTTGTATTTGTAAAATGTCAATTAAAGAGTCCATTAGCAATTGTGCGAGCTAGATTGTTTGTGAACCGATTTTGAGTGCCACAAAAACAATTTTGTATTTAAGAGTAGTGAGCAAATTTATTGGGTTTAATGAAGAAGGCAGAGAAAATCTACTAATTTGTTGCAGTGAGGTTAAGAAAATTCAAGTCAAGGTGGAGAGTCATTAATAATGTCTTGAATTTTGTTAGCCAATTACATCAATTCCTTTATGCAAAAGATTAGCTAGCTATATTGTTTTATGGCTAAGTTATTTTTGGCTATATCTTTTCCTTCGACAAAAAGAGAACCAACCTTGCACATTGTATATATAAGCGTGTTGTATTTGTAAAATGTCAATTAAAGAGTCCATTAGCAATTGTGCGAGCTAGATTGTTTGTGAACCGATTTTGAGTGCCACAAAAACAATTTTGTATTTAAGAGTAGTGAGCAAATTTATTGTGTTTGGGTTCAAGGGCTTGAGTGTTATTCTCCATTCTAATTTTGTACCTCTCTAATTTTTTAGTGAATTTTGCTTCCCTTCGCCATGGACATAGGTTTATGTCGAACCATGTAAATTTGTGTCTTCTCTATTTTTTTTTTAATTTTGTCATTGCATTTATATAAGTCAATATGTTAAAAACTAACTTACATTTCTTCTCTCTAATTTTTTTTTCTTTCTTGTTATTTTTTGGGCCATCATCAATTATTTTTAGGCCGATAGTGAACCATTCTCTTTTATTTTTTATTCTACTTTTAATTTTATTTAATAATATTAAGATTTATTTTTTTAATGTATCTAATTTTCGTTTATATTTATTCCCCTTTAATTTGGTGGCTTCTTTATTTGTTTTTGTATCTCTTTTATGATGAATTGTTCTTTTTCTTTTGGTTTATCATTTGATCGATAATTCAATCTAATTGCAACCTTTATTTTTAGCATTGAATCTATATTTATTGGTGTATAGATTGAATTCGCAGAAAAATTATTAGAAGAGTCGAAAAGTGACTATTATTTACTAATGAGTACAATCCAATATTTCAAGTCGAAACTATTGTTATCATTATTTGTATTTTTTATTTTTTCTTCTATTAGTTTTGACGAATTACAATATTGTAAGCATTAATTTTTAAAAAATAGAGATTAAAGTGTTATGATAAATTTTAAGAGTATTATATAATAATTTATCCCTTTAGTAATGTGGTTTGGATTGAGTTTGAACATCAAATCATATTGTTGTAAACATGATTTTTGTCAGGCCCCGATCCCGAGGGCACGTGACCGGCACTAGGACACGGGACATGCACGTGGCTACCAGTGCCCATAGTAAGCCTAACCCATACCACAAATAAAAGCCCACATCACACAACTGAAAAGCCCAACTGGAAGGGCTATGGGCCCAAACAAGGTAAGCAGAACCAAATGAAATCACAACATAACATAACTTTGTCAAATTGGCCCAACATCATTTATTCCATAATTGCCAGAAAATCATAAATTACAGAAAGGTTCTACTTAACCCCAAAGATTACATAACTGAAAATAACACAAAAAGCTCAATTACAAAATGTAACATTGCGGAGTTCTAGAGTTTCAATTACAAATATACTTCTATTATATACACTCTTAATATCTCATTAATACAAATCACTGCCAAAGGGAAAATTGGCGGTCTACTCAATTACAATTCCTTCCCAGCTCATTCCCTGACCTGAAAGCAACAAGATGAACAGGAATGAGCGTTCGACTCAGTGAATAATACCAGCTAATATATTAAACTGGTATCCAACAGATAGAATCTAATGCACATGATATGCACCGTGTCATAGAGACAGACAAATCATCAAATCAAGCAAGGATGGGGTATGGTCCACAGTACCACACTAATACTCAGTACTCACTATTGGGAGCCGATTCCCCTACTCTAGCTCTCTGAATCCAATAATCTGTCTCTTATGTCCAAGGGGCCCGGCCGTCACTGGTCTGTACCACGCAGCCCTGACCCGACTGATAGCAGCCCTGGCGCTGAGCAGGCCCGACCGACATCCATCAGTCATAGCTCAGCTTCTGAATCTCATCATAATCCATAACCATCCCACAATCCTAAGTGGTACTGTATCCTCCCGACCTCCATCCATCAATCGCAACCATAACATGGCACATAATACAGAATATCAATTCATCACTCACAGTCAAATGTCACATGCTTATAGATGCAATAGTAATGCATAATATACGTAAATATATACACACAGCAATGCATATGAAATGGAAATAGAATAATATATCAGTGAGTATCACTCACCTAACTGTCGACGCTTCCGACCGGCTTCTCTCAAAAGAGTAGCCTGGG